>BLFN01000517.1:702688-707688 GCA_014634225.1 Acropora yongei
CTGCCATTAGACTACCTTACCTCATGTAGCGAATCTTGACAGTGTCGACTACTAAACGGGATGGTCAGAGTTTGTGCAGCTCTTACAAATCTCAGCCTATCTTTTGTTCTTTTGAATGGTGTTTTGATTTATGCTCTTGATTCATGATTGCGAGAAACTCTGAGGATTGGTTGATGAAACAGAAAACAACGTAATCCTTCGAAAAGAATTGTCAGTGTCACGAATTCATCCTACGTTCTGACGAGGAAACAACGGTGAGCCACCTTTTTCAACACTTCTCCAAAGCTGTAAACAAGTTTCCCAGGCAGTAGTGGCGTTTTCTCCTTACTGGACGTTTTGTCATAATATACTCTGGCTTCAGCTCTTCTTTGAAAACAACGCGACAAGCAATCAACGGAAGCTGGCGGCACAGATTGTCATAATAAGTAATCAGGCACTGACAGAGTTTACATTGCTCGACGCCAAAGGAATCCATGTGCAGGGGATTAAGTCATACTTTAAGGGGTAAGAGGTGTTTCTTGGAGAACCCCAGCTAGCATTCCAGGCCAATACATCACTTCACGGGCACGGTGCCATGCTGTCACCACCCCGGTGTCCTTGGCGGAGTTTGTTCTTTCATTGGTATGATGGCCTTACGGGACGTATAGACCACACCATCATGTACAAGTAGTTCATCTCGTTGTGGGTAATGCTGACGGAATGCTGTTGGAACCTGGATTTATCAGATAGAGAGCCATAAGCCACTACCTGACATAAGACAGAGCGTTGGATTGCTTTGGGTTGTAACTTTAATTTGATTATTTATAGTGCTCCACCCAGGCCTGTATCACACGCATCTACTTACGCAAGTAAGTAAGTAAGTAATACGCAAGTGTTGTTAGTGTTGTGGCCCTTTTGATCATTTGCTTAGCTGCTTTATAGGCCTGTTCATGCTGTAAGGACCCCGATGGCCTGCCTTGACTTGTGTTACCTCGATAAGTAGCTTCACAACTTATGAAATATTCCGAGTGAAACGCGGCAAGTAGTTACACATACCCAGAAACCGCTTCACATCTTGACGACGGTTTATATTATAACAACTATGGCCTTGCGCACGATCGTGATGTTGGGACATTCCACTGCTACTGATAAGGTCACTTTCTTGATTTTGAATTGACTTTCCTTTGGGTTAAAATTAAGCTTCGCCTCTTTACGCTGCACTATCAAGTTCTATGGATCTATATCGTCTCCTCTCTCTTCTCCACTTCCAAAAATTAAAATTTTGCAGACTTGTTAGCCATATCTTTCAACTCTTCCAGCATCTTGTGTTGCCTTCGCTGGTAGACTTCTGACCCCAATCTGAATCCAGATAGTATACACAGCCACCGGTATATCCAAGTGGCGTATGGATTGTGGAGATCCTCAAAGCTTGAAAAACCGGGTATACTCAACAGAACTCCTTTAATAGCGTGTTACACATAGTTTACAACTCGGAGCACGTATCCGAATCCACACTTTTCTAGAGCTCGCAATACAATGAGTCCGCGGTATGACTAACGGTACTTCCTCGATATTGTCACATCCTTCCTCTTTTAAATTTGAAAATAAACTGAGTACACATTAGGAGGCGAAGCGACCTTTCTCTAATAGTCTTTGGTGGACTTAGACCTAAACACAGTCTTGAAATGTCGTGGTGGACGAACAGCTCAGCTGCGTCTTTTACGCAGCACAGGTGATGGTACTGTCACCTCAGAGTAAGTGGTTGGAGAGCCTCTAGTTTCTTCAACAGGATGAGGGCTAAGATGTGCTTTCTCTAAGACTGTCGACTGGATCCCTCTGGGAGATGAAGACATATATGTTTCAGATTCCAGTGGTAAGGACTCCCTAGTTTTCACCAGACACTCCGTTGCAGGTTCATTTCATACAATCTACGAACAACTTGCCTCACCCCTTAACTGCCGAATGAGCGCTCAGGGTACGTATAGATTTTACTCTGTCTAACGCCAGACGATTTTACTCGTCAATGGGGAACCCCTTGGCAGAGAAAGGGTTAACTAGTCGGTTAGTGAGGGCTTCATGTGCACTGTGTCACCAGGGCGTAATTCAGGTAACTACCTTGTCCCTTCGTTGTAATGGCGTTCCTTTTTTTCTCTCAACTTTTCCTCAGTTCCTTCCACGATCTTGGGTTGGAGCATTGTTCCAGCTGTGGGTAAGGGTGCCTTTGTGTGTGATGCTAAATGGTGATGCTAAATACCGGTTCAGCGCGTGTTACGCCAGTCAAGAATGGTTAGATGTGAATCTTCACCACTTGCCGTTGCTTTGGTGAGTAATTTGTTGGCTGTCTTGACGGCATTTTCTATCTTCTCGTTGGACTGGGGATAATACGGGGATGACCTCTGGTGATCAAAATGCCAAGGCACTGCAAATTGCTTGAACTCTCTCAACGCGAAATGTGGCCCATTGTCTGGTATGCCGTGACGAGCATAACAGTTCTTGTTTGGGTATCAGTCAACTGGTTTAGCTAAAAAAATTCAGTAGTCTACAATGATGAACCATTCTTTCTTGTCGAAAGTGAAGAGGTCTTTTCTTAAATGAGACCATGGGCGTTTCGGTGTATCATGGGGTATCATGAGGTTCTTTTTGCTGGTTTGTCTGGTACGTGTTCACGTTGCGATATCGAGTCCTTAACTTTAGCTAAAATTCCAGGGCAGTAAAGAACATCACGTGCCTTTGGCAAGCCAATGTGGCTTGAGTGAACTTCAGCATGTATGATCTTAACGCTGCCGGTACGATCACAGGATTCCCTTTGAGAGGAATTCTACCTTGTATGGTCAATTCTTCCTTTAAATGGAAAGAGTTTCTGATTTCTGGTGGAAGTTCTTCTTTCGTGTCAGGCCAACCGACCCTCATAACATGTTTCAGCTTCGGGAGAGATTTGTTGCGCTCAGTTTTCTCTCGAAGATTCTCGGTCGGTTGTGATTAGTAGAAACTCAACCATGCCAATTTTTTCTATGGCCCTAATAAATACTCTTCTTGCTGTACAGCATACACATCTTCGCCTCTGGGGTTTGTTCATTGGGTATGAACGCTCGACTGAGTGTATCACCGATAAAAAGCTCCTTCCCTGGCTTGTACACAATCTTCAAGTTGTAGTTCTGCAAGTGTAACAACATTCTTGAAGTCTCTCGGCAGCTGAGAGTTGGGGTTTTCTGAAAATGTTCTCTAAAGGCTAATGATCGGTGTGTACGATAACTTCTCTTCCATAAACATACTGAACAAAACGCGTGCAGCCATGGACAATGATGAGAAGCTCCTTCTCTATTTGGGTATAGTTCTTCTCAGTGTTTGAAATTACTCTTGAGCTGAAGGCTACAACTGGCCTTCCTGTATGATTGTGGCACTCAGCCCAGATTCAGAGGCATCGCATTGTAAGGTGACTTCCTTTATGTTGTTAAAAATGTCTGAGGACAGGTTCCCTTGTGATCAACTACTTTAGAGCAGTGGTGGCGTAGTGGTAAGAGCACTTGCATCCCACCAATGTGCCCCGGGTTCGATTTCCAACCTCGGTGTCATATGTGGGTTGAGTTTGTTGGTTCTCTTCTCTGCTCTGAGAGGTTTTTGCCCCGGGTACCCTGGTTTTGCCCTCTCCTCAAAAACCTGCATTTGATTAAATTTGATTCGATTCATTTGATTTGTACACGATCCCACAAGCTCTAAGCTTTAAAACCTATCGTGTTTAAATCAAGGATAATACTAATTACTAATTACTAATTACTAATTACATTACTTGAACGAAAGCGTTCCCGTGAACGTGATCTCAATGTCATCCCACATCTCTGTCTAAAAGACGTCTTATCGGTTCAGTCACGTGCGAAAGGTTAAGAAGAAACTTGGCAAAATACGTGATCATGCCAAGCATTCCTTGTAGCGACTTTTTCCCAGGAGCGGTAGTCATCCCCAAAATAGCTTTGACCTTCTTTGAATTATTCTTATCTGGTTTTAAACCATCTGAAGTCAGCAGCAAATGCCCAATGTACGGTAGGTCTTGCTTTCTCAACTGCAGCTTCTTTGGGTTAATTCTTTTCACTGCATCACTTGAGGAGTGCAATTAAATTCTTGTCATGTTCTTCAACTGCACTTTCATAGGTATCACCTTCACCCACGTACGAATAAACCTTCCATGCACCCAAGGCGTTCAAATAAATAATTGTATTCCCTTAGAATTCGCTCTTCGGTCAGGGCATGTTTGGGCTGCCACTTGTCATTCACAGAGTTCACCTTATCTTAGTGAGCAATGTCATTAACCATCACTTCGATGCAATTCAGTTCTTGACCTGTTTCAGCACCTAACAGTGGTCTGACCTCGTCATCAACAATAACGAAGTCAACATCTTTGGTCATCTAGTACATCTGAGAGGAGATTTTCCAAGGAGAGACAGTAGACCCATTTTGCATCTTGACTGTTGCCTGTGTTACCTTCAAATACAGATCCTGGGGATTTCCCATAATGCTTGAAAATACTTTGAGGAGTAGCAGGTTATAGTTTGCTCCTCAATCAATATGGAAAATTAGATCCTTAGCATTGTTTACTGTCACAGTTGTAAACAGCTATTTGGGAAGGGGCTTTATATTTTCAACAGCACTGATATGATGAGTAATCACATCAATAATGTAATCTTACAGTGAACTTTGGTCGAAATAATCAAGATAATGCAAATTGTGATGAGCACCTGACCATTCATTAGACATCTTGCCTCCTCTGCACCGCACAACAAAATGATTGTCCGACTACATATCGTACACTGATGGCCATACGCAGAACATTTCATCCTATCTCGTATATACTTCCTACCACAGAACTGGCAATCGACCTGCTGCAAGTCACCACTCATCTATTTCTTCTCTTCCAATTTCTTCCCGGGAAAGCTTTCTTTTTTTTCCTACGGCATTGATTTACTGAAGATTTTGCACTTGCTTCAACTGAGTCTGGGTTGCCTCATCCAAAGCTTCGTCACCGATCA
>BLFN01000517.1:717688-722688 GCA_014634225.1 Acropora yongei
CTTGTAGTGTTGACCTTTGGCAGCTTTAAAGTATCGTTACCTCTTAGGTCATAATAACTGTTTCTATGTCCGATTAGCTTTTTGATACTCCTTGGTGCGTGATCTCTGTTTATAGCTCTGAAAACCGTACAGACTATTTTTGCGAGGCGCTGATTCGCAATTGATGGTAAGCCTATTTTATCAAGTAATTCACAGCGCGACATTTGTTTTGCGTTAACTACAAAACAGAGAGCACGCTCATTGACTTTTTCTACCTTTACATGATTTCAGCTTCGTTTTTGTGTTCTTCGTGCGATTATGGTAAATACGGCTCTGTATCTCGTGAGTAATACCGCAATTTGACACCACATAGTGCCTGACATTAAAGAGGAGATATCGTTCTACTATAATCCGCTGTGAAACCTTTTCTGTACCGTGGGTTGTGCAAAATCCTTATATTTTAACTAACGCCTTTTCTGGAAATAGCTCCTTGACTATTTCTTGCATAGATCCCCGTTTGCCCTTAACCACATTCGCAGGGAATCTTGTCGAGAACGCTGTCCTATTTGACTCTGGTTTTCACTAGCGTTTAAAGTCGGAGTAATAAGCGGAGTCGTAAGGGCGCTTACGACCGAGTGAATGCCAAACGACTCCGTCGCTTACGATCTAGTGAAAATTGTATTGTTGGAGTTGCAATTGGAAGCGGAAGAGTTAACCAATCACAATTTTCGTTCTCAGGCTCTCCCTCCATTGGCAGGGAGCGTAAAAAAAGACAGCGTCCTTGGATAAAAGGCCCAGGCAGTTAGACAGGTTCCTGTTCCTTATGTCAGATCCTACATATCCATAAGTAGAAATTCCTTAACTACTAACCTTAAAGCCGACATGAACATTCGTTTCCTTTTGCAAACATTGCGAAGCCAGGGCCAACTCATCAAGAATATACTCTGTGTCAGTAGTGTAAAAGATTCCATGGCGTGCCTTTTCATTAACTCTAGTCTTTAAATTTGTAACTTGGCCTTCATCGAAATGGGTTTTATGCATCACCCCTTTCCAAGACCTCTCTGCTTTTCGCTGCATATTTTCGTAAGCTCTTACGCTATAGTCACTCAACTGTCAGCGCTTATCAACCTTCCTTCCCTTAATCTTCCGTGGCAAATGTAAATAATAATTCATAATGAATAAAAAAAATATTACAGAGGAATCTTGTTAATGTTATTCAAATTCGTTTTAATTCGGAGTCCAGTCCACTCTTCAGACTATTCCTTATTTTCAATAATTAAGTTATTTGCGGTTGGTAGACAGAGGCCATGTAATGTCTGACCTTTGCCATTGTGCTCCGTAAGTTGAACTGTTTTCTGAGTTCATCCCAGACCTGATTTCCCTCGAGAGCGATAGCACATTATCCTGGAAGGCGGTAAGTCAAATCTTATATCAACGATTTGTCGCTTATTTAGCATTATTATTTGTCGAAAGTAAAAGTAATCACTAGAGTAAGGAAATTTAGTTAACAAATTCAGGAGATGGTTGTGAAAGTAGAATTTTGAACTTGAATTGACGAACTTTTTCTTCATCCGCGTCTAATACATGTAAAGCGAATTCTCGGTTAAATTGAGTCCAGTTATAAGAGATGCATTTCTTGCTGTTTGTAAACAATCTGCTTTCGAATATAACATGTAGTTAGGGATGGAGATCGCTAAGTTTTTGTCTTCTGGAGTCGGAATCAAAGGACAAATTAACGTTTCATTGGATGTCAGTGTAGCATCTGAGCATACTTCAGAATTTTGTGTACTAAGACATGTGTTGTAGGGAGAGATGCGAACTCTCTAAATTTTCGGATTTCTTATTTCATCCCTTACATGTCTCTTTAATTTAAGTTTTCCCCCATAATTAATATAGTCCTCAAATGACAATTTGAAAGTACAGGGTAACGCTCCATTTTACCCTTGGATGGGTTCAACAGGTTAAAATTTCAACCGTGTAACCATAGTAAATATTTTATTTGTTGCATTTTTTTAGTTTTTACTGCTGTATCCGATGATAACCTCAGCGTTATCTTTTTTAGCGCACTTTACATTTTGAGGAAGAAATGGATTTTTCGAGAAGGCCGTGCATTAACTGGATAAGGATATACACTGAATTCACGGGTGGTGTGGGAAAATGAAACAGGATTGGTTATATAACTAGTGATTGGCTTAAATTTGTGCCAGTTGTCGGCCAATCAGAGATAAGGGCTACATCAATTTCTTTTTCTGTTTTGCCCCTCCTACTGTTGATATAAACCGAGATTATTATTACAGTCTGTTTCTTGTGACTGATTGGTGTGATCACTTTCGCTGAATTGTTCGTACAGTCACTCCAAACGGAATCCATGTGGCTTTCACTTTTTTGCTTTGTGCTTACCAGATTAGACATGATTTTACTGCACCCAAGGAAAGTCTTTGCTATTACTGTCGTCCTATTACCACTAGGTAAGTTAATTAATTATAAAGCTCTCAGAAGAGAAATCTCGACTGGAGTAGACTTACTGAGATGTAAAAACTAACAGAATCTAGCACTGAGTATTCCACAGAAACATGGAATATGCAGGCTCACCAAGGAAGTTCTTAACATTGATGATTATTACTAAGTGAAGGCAAACAGATGCCATTTACCTTGTGTGTTCTATTACCATTTTTTTCCAGTCTAAGGTTTTAATTTCTTTTCTGTTTTGCCGGACTGAGGGATACTTTTAAATTAATAGAACTACAACAGATCTCAGTATTGTGCGGAGAAAACTGTGGAAGCACCTTACTCAGATAATTAAAAAATCTCCTGTGGCCAACGGATAATTCGCTAATATCATCAATCCCAAATGTATACCTACAATCCTGGCCACAAGTTGTTGGGACATTTGTACAATTACACTGCTACTATTCATCTTTTTCTAACACGTCAAGGATGCAGTTGAAACCGTGGGTTTTAGAGTGAAAAGGGTAAGTGTCCCTGTGTTCTTGGAATATCTAGCGTGAATATCTATCCTATCGTCACTTTAGTTGGAGAATACTGGTCTTGAAGGCAAACAATTCTTAAAACGAGGTTATTCTGAAGCTATTTTCAAGGCTTTTGTTTTTTCTTTTTTTTCAATATTTTCATCAACATTGCCAGGAGGGAAGAGGGGGGAGATGCGCGGTCTTGGTCTTAAGAGAGGCTGCCTGTGAAGTCATCTTCCGTGGACCGTCCCAACACGTTTGGCCAGGATTGAAGGATGTGTCCTAAAATTTATGTGATCCTGGCTTTGCAAGAAAAATGTTGGGATTTCAAAAATTCCAAAAAATTGAATTTTGTTAGTAAGGACCAAAGGCAACAAAAAAGGAACAAAAAAAATCAGATTGGGTGTTATCGATAACTACAAATGAAAGAAAAAAGAGACAATTTGATACAGGACAAATGTGGTCAAAGCGATCAGAATTTTTCTGTGAACTGAAATTTTACGTTTTATAAAACATAAGGAAGTGGCCATAATTTTACTGTTGGAGTATTATGCACTAATTAATAATGACATGAGATGAATAATTAAAAGTAATTACCGCAGCAATTACATTTCGTCACCTCTGTTTAAATTTAAAAGTTGAAGATTGTTGCCTCGGGTTATGTGATCTGCTTCTTTAGTTTTGCCTACACTCAAATGATAGGATTAGTTGTAATGAAATAAGTTAAACATCAAATCTAAAATCATACTTGACAACTTGACTGAACGTGAGCAAAAGACTTAGCAGACGACATCATCATCAAATAAGCTGCAAAGGATCAAGCACATTTATCAAGGCCAAAAGCTGGTACCTGGACGAACGCTTACTCAAATTTAAGGTCACCACATCTTACACGGCAACTATATCACTGATGACGTGCAAAACCCGTTTCAATAAGTACACTTTACGCATGTCTCACGACAACATTGGTATTGACAATGACAGCAGACTATTTTTGATACAACCTAGTATTACTAAGTCTGGAAGCTTTTTCATCATACTCAAACTAGACGGACAAGGCAACCCTGGATGGCCCATAGTCTCCAGTTATGGTTACCTCAGAGAACATAAACTGAACCGCATAATTCGCATTGCCAAAGGCTCCTACTACGATAATAAGTTTTAAAATGCTAAAAACGACCTTAAAATAACTTGGAAGTTGCTACATGAAGTGATAAATAATAACGAGCAAGCCTTCATCGCCTTCATGCTTTAAGTGTGAAGGGAAGTCAATCACCAATCCCAACAGATTTTGTAAATATTTGCAAGAACGTGCATGCACGCGTTGTGAGAAAAACGATCCTTTTCAGTACTCAATTCTTGAAGGCTGTGTGAAGTAAGAATAAATTCATGTTTTACGTACCATTGGCCGATTTATTTTATAAGTGAATCAAACCCATCTGTAAATATAGCCACCCAAGCTCTCAGCTGAGAAAATGCAAAGTTAAAGTTGCAACACACTTCAGTGAGATCAACAGTCAGGACAATTTCAAGGCCTGCAAAAGTTGTAAAGAGAAAGAGAAATGACAGACAACCATCAAGAATAAACGTTAAAAAAGTGTTAGCCCTTTTAAAAAAAAGATCAATAAGGAAGAAAGTTAAATATTTTCTACGCAATTCGTAAAGACATCAAGACTTGTTGACATTTCAAAGAATTTTAAGACATGACTGGTTATTTACACAGAGAGAACCAACAGTTTCTTTAGAAAATAATTTTGTAACTTTGTGAAGAGGGCATTGCTGTAAGAAATAGATGGTCTAAACAGTTGTTAGCTCTCCATCTATCTAGTCATTGTGAATGAACGTCTGGTGTACAAAAGAAAGTGCCAAACCTTTTGACAATTAAATACACATCAAATACTCTAGATTCAAAATACAAATTGAATGTAGAGCAGTTTTGTGTATTTAAAAGAAAGTTGTTATTATCTGGTGACATTGAATTAAACCCAGGTCCTCAGCAATGCAGGAATAGTGCAATTAGAGAATGTTCTTTAGGTTCATCATGGGCACTAT
>BLFN01000517.1:732688-735188 GCA_014634225.1 Acropora yongei
TATGATATTTATCACAACTTAATGATGAAAATTATAAATGATGCACATTTTCCTGACCGTATTGCCCCTCATTACATCAGTTTAGGTTTGTTGAAACTTTTTACGAAATTTTAAAAATGTGAACTTTTTTATATCTGTGTTATCACATTTGTGAAGATAAGCCTCTTCATTTATGCAATCCTTTGATTCTGAGCGACACTATACACGGGTTGTATCCTCTAATCGCTCGTTAGTTTTCAGAGTAAACATACTCTAAGTTTTGCTCTTCTGTTCTTGGCAAACATGATTACTAGAATAGCTACCCTCCTTCTCTCTGTTCCTAATATCCCAACCTAATTTATTTTCGTTTCATTTGCATTTTTTTAACCACACTTATACGACAGACACTTAAACAGACTGTTAAACTCTATTTCAGCTTAATGTGAAGTATGTGTGCTAAACCGACAACTAATATTTGTAATAACATTGATTCATAGAGTTAAATAATGTGAAAAAAATTATAGGCATATTGCATTATAATAATAACAATGAGAAACAGTAAGATAAGGGACGTTACTAATAACACTAGAGTCTTGAACGAGGGATTTTTTTAATACATTCTATAAAAAAAATAATAATTTTCAGGTTACAAGTCGTCCCTAGCATTGATATATTCAATAGATGTATTTTAACTAAGCTTTAGGTGGGCCAGGGCTGGCTTTGTTTTCCTTATCCTGTTGAGATCTATTACCTGCTTGCCAATAGTGATTACATGATTTACTTGGCTTGGTAAAGCCAAATACAGTATAATATCGCTGTCACTTAGCATTTCAATATAAAGATTAGTAGATTTTGGCTAACTTATTTTGGCATTTACATTATGTTTTTTCTTTCTTTCTCTTTATTTTCCCTTATTTTCAATGAATTCTTCCCTAAATTAATCGTTCTTTGTTGCTTATTTTTTGACTGAATAGAGTCAAAGCTAAAAAAATGCAGAAAACAAACAACACATGTAATTACTTATAATTTGCTTAGGTGTGAAGCGAGTGGCAGTGTTCTTGACGGATGGATACAGCACTCGGGGAGTCGAGTTTACCAAGGATAACGCTGCGGAACTACGCGAGAAGAAAGCTGTCCACTTATTTTCCGTTGGGATTTCCGATCGTGTTAACAAAGTTGAACTAGACGAGATAGCAAATAAACCACACAGCAAATATCAAATGTTTGCAAATCTCACAAATGACTCATTCAGCAAAGAACAGACCGAACACTTTGCAAAGATAATTTGCGAGTGTTGAATGAAATACCCACGGGGTCCGGTGGTGATAATTGATCAGTAAAGTCGCATTTGACATGCAAAAACATTTTTGAGCTGTATGCAATCAAATATAAACAGTCAATGATGGTAAAATAAGTGTCCACTCATTGCTGAATCACCCTCTATCTCCATTTGCAAGTAGTCACTCAAATTTCTAGTTGTTTTTTCTTGCTCATATTGTCATGAGGAAGGAAAGACAAACCTGCCCACGAGCTATTCAGGCCTTGAAAACCATATCTTATCACGATTTGTCGAATCTGTACTCCGTAATCTGCGCAATCCTTAACTTAGTCAGCGGGAAATGATATCGATAGATAACTTCATTTTTCAAGTCAACACTTCCTTTTAAGGTAATTATGAGGCTATTGAAAGAGAAAACTGATGCTATAAGCAAATCTCTAGCTGATATTAAAGTTTAAATTCAAGAATCCAGCAATAATACACTTCATTAAAAGAGAGTGGCACGGAATAGTTGAGGTAACTAATAAACCTGTCCTTGCCCTCTATCTAAAAATTCTCACAAAACTAATACTAATACAGAATTCCTGAGTTCTAAACATAAGCTGTTAAAAGTTGATAAGTAGCAACTGCGAATGATCTACCGCCTTCAGTCGTACGATTAAATCTTGGACAAATAAAATAAATGTTACTATATCTTGTAGCACAATCGTGTTGCTGACTATTGAGTACTAAAGAGCCTTCAGTATATAAGGGTACTTCACCCTTGATACATTTGTACGCAACACAGCATTTAGCTATTTTCGATTCCTCATAAAAAGGAAGCCACTGAAGTCTATTGAACAGCTTGACACTAGACGCTTGATTGTCAGCATCGGAAATTACCCTGGCCGCTCGTTTTTGCAACTTCAATACACGACCTAGATTCTCCTTGTCGCAGCTGTAAAATCCACACCAATAAATTAACCCAGTGCTTTCAGTAACAACTTTTAATCATCAGCAATCACGAAGATACGAACAGAGAAAAACAATAATCTTTTTGCTCCAGAAAACTACTTAAAATTGCGAGTCCCGTATGTGATACCGCTGACCTACATGTCTCGACATGTCTCGGCAGCTAGTCCAGATTGAGCTGTCATATTGCAAAACCGATCTGATCATGGAGTTGTAAAACATTTATATTTGTCTCATGGGCAGGCAAGATCGTATCTTTTTTGATATTCCGATTCGCTGGGATAGCTTTGT
>BLFN01000517.1:750188-752688 GCA_014634225.1 Acropora yongei
ATACCTAGCTTTCCATCTTTCATGACCTTGATTTATTCAGTCTCAACACAGCTAGTAGAATCAACCCGGACCAAAATCTTGGAGATTTAAAAATACGCTGCAGGTATTTTTCTCCACGTAGCTTTTACACGATGAAAAGTAGATTTTTTGATACCGTTAACTTGTTTTCCCTATTCCATACCAATGTTCTAGGCCTAAAAGCGCAATTTTGAAAATCTCCAGATTCATTACCTCATTGAGCTTAGATATCCTTTCAGTATTATAGGGATAACATAAACCAGAATCACTGAAAGTGATCAGCCTGACTTTCATCCAAATATTCCTTGGTATAGATTTGAATTTGCTCAGACACCACTTGCTGCTGAAGGTGCCGAAATGTTTACTGATAAAAATGTTAACTACAGAGTTATTGAAAAAAACCTCCTCACGTGCTTTTCAAGCCATGTGGGTTGAATTATAACTTGAAAGGAAAATTAACAATTAAAATTCTCAATGCCGAAACCTGTAATTTTACGAAAGATTTCTGACTTTCTTTGCAAACTAAGTTATTCCTTTATTCCCACAATTGATAAACAGACCAGAGTCAGCACTAGTTCAGCCACTCTAATTGATAATATCTTTGCAAGCCAATTCGGTAGGGAAATCAAGGTGGTAACATCATATCAGATACAAGCGATCACCGTTCTCAATTTCGCATTATTAAATCTTTTTAGGTAAAGGGATTACGTTAAAAAAACGGTGTATCGGAAATTTTCCCGGGGCACGGAAGAAATTATTCATTCTGAGTTATCCGAGACCATCTGGGATCTGGCCTTAATAATTTATGGAGATAATGTAGATGCTGCTTTTTCTTTATTCTTTCACAGCGTTAATAAAGTAGTCAACTAGCACGCGCCCCTTCGACTGCTATCTAAACGCAAGGCCAAGCAATATTGCTAAGGGGCTACTTAAGTCAATAAGTCAATGTTAGAAATACTTGAATCGGGATTAATCAGCTCATCGACCGAAATAAAAGAACATGCAAGCCTATTGTCGCGCTTTCTAATATACTCAATGATTTCTTTTCTTCTGTGGGTCAAACACTTGCGGGATCAGTTCCTCCTGTCATTTTTCAATTTAGTGATTATTTCTTCGCCATTAATTATTCATCTAGTTCATTCTTGTTTGAGCCAACCACTTCCATGGAATTCGAAATTGAAATTCTGCTTCTCCCTTCTAACAAATCACAAGGCTTATATTCCTGTCGTGTTCGCGTATTGGAATCTTCCCGTACTTTACTTTCTTTACCACTGGCACAAACGATGACATCTTCTGTCACAATAGGACAATATCCATCCAAATTAAGGCATGCAAAAGTCATTCCCATTTACAAGGGTGGCGATAAAACAGACCCTAGTAATGACCGTCCCATTTCTCTTCTTCCACTTTTCGATCGACTCTTTATGAAAGTTATGTATAATTCAATTCTGCTGAGTAAGCTATATCATCACGGTATAAGGGACCCGGTAACTGGTTGGTTTTCATCTTACTTAAATGGTCGTGTTCAAACTACTCAAATTGATGATCAAATTTCATCCAAAAGAAACATGCTACCAGGGGCCCCAAAAGCCTCGGTTCCAGAACCTTTACTTTTCTCGATTTATATTAATCAAGTAACGAGAAAGTGTAGTCAACATCGAATTGCAGAAAGTCTGTGACTAGTTAAATGCAAATAAGTACACCATAAATGCAAAAAAATCAAATTTTGTCAATTTTTAGACCATCAGAAAAAAAGCTTGAGGTGGAGGCAGCGTGGCCGAGTGGTCAGGGTGCCGGACTTGGAATTTGAAGATCTCGAATTCAAGCCCCGCTATGACCACTAGCTGGACTTGGTCCAGGTAGTCCTTGGTACAACTCCTCCGCTGCGCTTGTATATAGCAAAGTGATCTTCCTCATGCCAGTTGGGATTCTTAACCTGTTTTAAAGTTTATTTCAAAGTGGAGTACCTGTGAACTAGCTTGAGAGCTACGTGCACTTCCACTATAACTATAGAATTTAGAAATTTGTATAATAATGCCTCAAATAACGATTCTTCTCTTGAAAGTAAAGATTACGTAGAGTTCCGGGGAGTGCTCACCCGTAGGAACTTGACCTGGAAATATCATATCGATTATATTGCCTGTAAAATTAACGATTAAGGCACTCTATCAATTCTGCGCCTCAGATTATCTGTGATTTCTTCACCTATTCATCCGACGTTCATTCATATAACACTAGATTTTCTTAAGTAGTGGGCTTCGCTGTCCATTTTCGGAGCTAAGCTATGGAATTGCCTGAAGCCTGACTTGCGCAAACTTTAAAAAAAATACCTTATTAAAAACAAAATTCACCAGTTTTTATTTGCAATATTTGGTGATGAGAATGATTATGTTGAGGTTTCAACGTTAATCTTGAAAATTACCAGTTATCATTAATCACACTGTAGCTATTATTATCACTTCCGTATGTTTCATGTCTTCTT
>BLFN01000517.1:781170-788670 GCA_014634225.1 Acropora yongei
TCGCGCGAAGGTTATTCGATATTTCCGTGCAGCCTCATGTTATGGCGCGTGAAACGCCGGAAAAGGTAGTGGACGAAATCTCAAAGTGTTGCATGTGTTCTTCGTCCTCAGCTGCCCAAGAAAGAGTATTTATTTTCGACAATAGTATCCACAATTTTGTGGAAATAATCAGATCTTTGTTCGACTTCGATATAAGTTGTTTATATGTAAAGCTGTGTTACAAGAGGCTGTTGAAATTTCAACGAGCAAGTGAAAAGGTTTTAGAGCTCAAGAAGGAAATTGTTGAATCTTTCCACCAGAGGACAAGAACCAAACGTTTGCATAATGCGGGAGATGAAAGCAAAGTAGAGAAGCCGGAATCCAAAACTTACCGGTGCCGTCAATAATCCGAGCAAAGGCTTCGAAAAGTCTTCAATTTAGCACGGCCGAGGATGTTTGTGTAACTTTTGGCAATAATCAGCGGCAGCTTGCTAACTTAACCACGCTTACCAATGTAGGATTTTTTCGCCAATAAAGTGTATTAACCCGCTCGACTTCCGTCCTCAATTTACTTCTACTCCTATTTCTTCTTCAGCGCCGGTGAATTACCGAGTAAAAGTTTTTGTTTAATATCCCAGCAAAATTGTGAACTTCAGGGCACTTATGAGAACACAGGTAAAGCATTTGTTCATGGAGTTCCGTCACGAATTGCTGGAGCAATAAAGAACTGCCTGCAAGTAAAAAAGCCGCTGTCATTGAAAAGGTAGTGAGAAGTGGCAGGTCTGTTTACTTCGCAAGGCTCGCCAGCGTTCGTTCGTAAGCCATGCTTCAGGTGAGCCATACACTATCGAATACTAGACTTTCTCCACTCTCAAGCTGTCTATCTCAGGGCCAGACATGTTTACAGCAGACAACTCTAGACTTCACAGGCTATTAATTTGGTCTGCTATCATGCTGATCAAAGGTGACACATATGTGGCCTTGCTCTTTGAAACCTTGAAACCGCTATTGAACCCGATAGGGAGAGCTTGATAAATGAGAGATTTTCCGGAGCCTGTGGGCAGGTTTACTAATACATCTTGCCCTTGGACGACGATCTAAGAATTAAAGCGAGCGATTTTGAAAATTGACGATGTTAGAAGAAAAGCTTCAAAAGTGCCACCATCTTGATTTTGTAATCTCAGGACATCATAGAACGAGAAAACCAAAGGTATCTTTGTTGGTCGAGTCATCTTTGGAAAATTTCCAGAAATTGGAACTGTAGCTGTGATTGGCTCAAATCGGGAAAGGAATGTGGTTCGAATGTGAGCAGCCGTACCTTTCGGGGGAGCGTTGCGTGACACCCCGAAAGACGGCGGGGAAGGGCACAAACCTAAGACCTGCTGAGGTTATCATCAACCTCTCACACACAAAATGCTGAGCGAAACACAGCTCGAGTTGCTAACCAACGTTGCTTGTTCCTGTTACGAATTAATTATTTATTTTCTCGTTTTTTTTTTAGTTGAGAAACATATTAAGGTTTTAATACTTTCTTAAGAAAGGAGAAAATGTTGGTAGGACCGGTGTTCTTGGTCGGCAGTGTTGCGCAACTATAGCCGACAACCGGAATATAGTTTGTTCGTTGTGTTTGCCGTTGCTCCTGTTCGAATCTGTACCAGCAGGTCAATAGTTCAGGGTGTTATCAGACAGTTCTTCGATCCATATGCAATCCTCCATTATTTTAAAGACTGATATTTTCTTACTCAATAAGATGTGGACATCGAAATGAATCGTGCACACTTACGTTCGCCTTTAATATGGTTCTAAGGTTATATCATGTTATTTGAGTGGCAAAAGTACATGACATATATTACAAGTATTACAAGACAACGTTGCAGGGATTTCCTTTTTTCCACAGAGCTTATACTCTCAAGATAAGAACAAGATTATTTCGTGTTTCGTGGTTCACCGATCAAACAAGCACGATGAGGATTAAGTACAAGATTAAGATTTCTAAAATGTTTTGGACCTTCTTTGAAAAGACGGTTATTGACTTTTGATAAATTGTTCAGGGTGTATTTGAAGATCAGCTAAATAGGCCGTTATTACTTTCCAAGCATTCTCCTTTTTCGAAATGATCACTTGCAAACTTTTCGTATCTGTTCATTACGAGGTCTTCCAATACAGTCTGTCCACTTTGAATTAAGCCCGTTGATGATGGATGTAGGCCTGTATATATCGCGCAAATACATGAATTAGAACTGTTATTCAGACAAGCTCCCAGTTGGCACGATAGCTCAACTGGTGGATCCTCGCAATTTTTAGCGCCACTAATGTTGTGACGAGGAAGCACTGCACTCGCATCGCAGAGGTCAGGGTTCGAATCCCCGTACAGGCCAGAATTTATCCATATTCATGCCATATTCGCTGCTGCTTAAGTAGCGCTAAAAACATTAACCTTCATTTCAATCCACACTACTAATTCATGATATTCATGTATTTACATCATATATACAGATGTACAAAGGTCTTTTCAACTACTGAGATTATTTTTTCCAGAAGAACCTTGTCACGAACTGGAACAACCTCGACTTTGGAGAGCGGTAAGTGGTCAATCGTAATTCGTAACACTTCAACTGATAAACAAAATCAACGTATTTAAGAGTACACTTCTCAATTCTTTATATATGACAGGCTTTTTCTTCTGAGAAGATGAGGCATCACACGAACATAGAAAATGATGAGGGTCCCCCATTATCTAAACAGCAGCTAAAAATTCGCAGAGGCACGAAAAAATGGAGCAATCGAAGCTTGTCGATAACATCTTGAAAGAAGTCATTCCAGCATGCAATATCAAGCGATTTAGAGTGCTGAATAAGTTTGCTGCGTGAAGTCACCGCTGTTAATAACGTTTGCCTCATCGACTTTACCTTGAACCATCTCCAAAGGAATTCTGCATGACTGGATAAAACTGCGATATTAGTGCAACAGTATTTGTCTAAGCGAATTGTGCACAGTGTGTTCTGCTTGTAATTTAGGCTATGATTGAAGAAATCCATTGAGTAGAAAACTATTTTACTTCCAATTATTATAAAGATAGCCTAACCCTAACTCTAACCCTAGCCCTAAACTCTAACCTAACCCTAACCCTGTGCGCGCTCCGATTGGTCAAAAACCCATGTTTTAGCAAGGTTAATTATAACTATATCAAAATTCTGATTGGTCATTAGCGGCCCTGATTTGAGCAGTAATTGGACAGTTGTACGCGTCATGCCAGAGTAATTGGTTAGTGCGGGTCATCAAGCGCGCGCTACTTACACTTGAATGGGTTATCTTTTTCAGCATCTAGCTTAGAGGTTGAATATATCAACCTGTCAAATAGTTTATACCATAATCATATTCTTCTCGAATTTTGTTATAGTTACGATTAATTAGTAATTGGACTTCGGGTCGTACAATTCAGGGAGTAATCGCGCGGGTAATTTCAAAATGGAACGAGCGCGAAGCGCGAGGCCGATTTTGAAATTACTCGCGCGATTACTCCCTGAATTTTACTCCACTCGGTCCAATTACTATTACTTGCAAAATGAAGTTTCGGTGTAACGTGTGCTCTCATTGGTTAAAACAGCGTGCTTTATGAGAGTACTCAAAGTCAAATATTGTAAACATCATGACAATTTCTTAGACTCAGCAAGCAGGTGGTACATATCGTCCGACATATGCGAGAGTATTTGTATCCAATTCAAATTATTTACTCGATAATCAAGTCCTATTATAATTATGACGACAAATTTACTTGATGACGTTTATTGCCCCAGTTTTGTTCGATTAGCTGTCGAGAAAACTAAAGAGAGAATTCATTGCATCCAAGAAATACTGATATACTACTTTCTTGAAGGTAAACTTTGTTAAGATACTAAAATTGGTTTAAATATCAGCAGTATGACGGGGAGCCTCAGCAGGCTCCTGTTGTACTGACAAAGAACGGAAGACAGCGCTAATGTTTGGAAGTGGTCAATCTTATGGCTCTTGACAACACTTTAAAAATCCTACCGCTAGCCTCAGCTTGTCGGCTTAAGAATCACTGCGGATGCCATGATAATAGCAATTGCAATGGTTATTATATATAGAGAGAGAGAATTACATGGCCGTGCGGAAATTCGAAATTTCTCTTCGAGTGTTCAGCAAATAGGTCACGAGTGAGCGCAGCAAATGAGCAAAAATATTTTTCACCACGGGAAGAGAAATTTCGTATCTCAAACGACCATGTAGTTTTCTCATCTTTATTGATATATCCAAAATATTTTCCGTTTTATTTTTTTTCAGATTGATTGGTGAATGAAATGGCGTCTTTTCCGCATAAGCGATCCTTCTCAGCAGCCGACGTACACGAGCTTAAAAAGCAGTGCTGTTCGTCTCAAAACCCAAATTTGACAACACCAATGGATATTTCTGCTGCTGTTGGATATGGTAACAAGACAGACATATTTAACATCCACAGGTCAAAGGGAAGAATGATTGTGAGTTTTAAGTTTTGTTAGTGCTTCTATTGACTCCAGAATGTCCGACCAGTTTATGTTTAATGCTGCAAATTATCAATTCTGTTTTTAACAATAGTTAGATAAAGTATTATTGGCTATTTTTTCTACTCTATCTTTCACTGAATGAAACAATAACGATATTTTCGCTCCTCTTGTACTTAAAGAGCAACAAAGTGAAAAAGCCAAAACGAAAATGGAGTTTGCCTAGCATCCGTAAAGTGTTCCGCGGAACTGAGTGTAAGGCTGAAGAACAGAAGACCTCAAGCTGCAGTCAATCTATTCCAGGAGGCAGGTTAGGAGATTTAGTAAAACAAAACTAACACTGCTACATTAAGCGCAAAAAGTCCAAAAAGTGACGCACCTCGATATATCCACGAGTTTTGGTGAGAATCTTTATGCAAATTATCACCCCTGCGTAACCGGAACTTCAGTCTAATTAGCCAACCAGGATGGAACACACTTACTAATGCAGAAAGTAAACTTGCGATATCCACCAGTAACGACAGTGCCACTTTGATTGTTACTATGGCTATTCAGTTCATCACTAACATATTTACTATTTTAATTTTATTTTTATTATTATTGCTATTATTATTATTATTATTATTATTATTATTACTAGTAGTAGTAGTAGTGGTGGTGGTAGTAGTAGTAGTAGTAGTAGTAGTAGTAGTAGTAGTAGTAGTAGTAGTAGTAGAACTAATATCGTTTTCACCCTTATGTAAGGGAAATCAGTGTTTAACTTCTATATGGTTTCCGATTCAAGTCATATCTTGCGGTCTCAGTACTCAAGTTTGGGCGTTCCTAAAAGGCATTGTTTTTATTGTGAGCCTTAACACGTAGTAATACCTTGTTTAAGTCTTAGATAATCAAGTAAGGGCAAGGCATTCAAAATGTTAACTACTAAATAATCTATAATTAATCTTAGCGCCTGCCCTTAAAACGATCTAAATCCAAGGACTGTAATGGAGTTTCTATAATATTATCCTGTTATAAATCTCACTGCACGTTGTTGGCTTGCCTCACTTTGCATCACTCTGATTATGGGTTCCACAATGCTGTTGCATACTCAAAATTTGATCTAACAGTAGTAGCATGAGCCAAGTAGTTTGTGACTTCAGAGCAAGAATCTGAATTGCGTCTCGCTAGTCGAGAGACTTAATGGGTTAATTCACTACTTTCTCAAGATGAGAGTTGCATGTTAGTGCATTAGAGAGCATGATACCCACATAAGGATCTTTTTTTTATTGTCGACAACTTTTAACCATTAAGATAATAATCAGTCAAAAAGATTCCTTTGTCCTTGATATTTTTGCCTTTGACATTTCATCAAATTAAACAGCATTTGTAAATTATTTAAGTGATTCTGCAGGATTATGGTATATGGTACCACTCCGCGTATCAATTAGTCAATATTATAGGTCGTCATCATTACATAATCTCAATGTACTATCTAAATTCTAGTGAATTCGAATGTCATATGGAAATATCAAAAACGTGGGGGGTCCCAAAACTCTACCCTATGGCACTTCTGAAGTGACCTTCACAAAGCTAGAGGATTCACTATGAACCACTACTCGCTGGGTTCTCTCTGTTAGCTAGGAATTAATCAATGCGAAGGTCTCACCCAATATCCCGTAATAATGCTAGATCAATTTCAGTTCCACTATTGAGATTTTGTTGTAAGGTCTTCAGTGGTGAACAAGAGTTCCTCTTTCGGAACAATAATTCGTTATAAAACAATGTTGATTAGAATACAGAATATTATGATGTTCCAAGTACTGTTTAATACTCCAATAAACTACAAGCACCATCACTTTGCAAAGTGCCACAGTACTTAAACTGGTGTGTTATTATAAAGAGTTTGCATAGACCGTTTTTTAAAGATTGGTGGCCTTACACGGTAACTGCAAGATTGATCAAAACAGAAAACATACTTCTTGATCGATCTAAGATGCCGTTTCTATCTGAATTTGCGTTAAGACGTCTTCCTTTTTTGAGATCAAGGTCTTCAAATAGCCCTTCAAATTACCTCAACGTCAGAGGTTACTGGATCCTTATTGTAAGGCCATTCACTAAGAGCTTTTCTGGGAATACATGATACATCGTTGAGACGATTTTTACTATAAGTATTATCAAATCTCCTTTAACCTCACGCCAACCGTAATGCAACATGATAACTGGGTGCATTCCTTGGGCCTAGGGTTAGTACGGCGTAGAAGTCGATTTGATAGATAACATTACCGCTACCATCACCATATAACTGTCATCTTGGATAGCCGATTACCATTGATTTGAATAAACTGATTTCTTGTTGTTATTTGTAATAACTGTATTGGATCAGTTCCGCTAATGTTTTACTTATGTTGTCCATTGAACCAATTATTGGTAAATGCTTTCCTAGCCATGATGTCATCGAGTCGCACATTGGTAAACGAGGAAGACACATCTTAAGACACTAAGACGTCATTTTCTTTCAGAGATATGTTTCTAAGGTAATCAGAGAAGGAGATGATGTCAGAGATCATGCTTTCTTTGAGCGATGATGTTTATCATCAGGCCACTGAGTGAAAGTAAAATTGTACGTACACGTGGCCGAAAGAATCGGTCTCATAGCAAGTTGCTGCTTATGATCATGAGTGCTTATGAGGAAACCATGTAAGCCAGGAAGTCGATGCCGCGGCAACAAGACAAATGTGCTCTGTTTTATCCATGACTGCCACGCCTTAATCGGTTCTTGTTATTTGAAGGTCATCACGTAATATTAGGTAATTGATGGCTTTTATAAAAGACTAGGGTAATCTCGGGCCTATCCTTTCGATGCAATTTAACGCAATGCAATGCTGGAACGCAATGCTGCAGCAGCCAGCTCTTTTTTATCACTTGACCGTGAAGAACCGTTTCCAGTATGCTCTCTCAAACTGGCTTTAATGGAAATGACTGATATAGATTGGAGAATACAGGATTTTAATCTGGACACAGTGTATCTGCTTTCGAAAGA
>BLFN01000517.1:800653-803153 GCA_014634225.1 Acropora yongei
TCTCAAGTCAAAGAAGTTTTCTGCCCATTATACCATTTTTACCTCAACTATAAAGAGGATAAGTGTCTTGATGGTGAATACCGCTTCCATCGAAAGTTATTCAGAAATTAATCCTCAAAAGTAGATTAACTCTTAAGGAAGATAGAATTGGGACCAAATCGGGAAGAGAGAGCCTTTAGAGAGAAAATCACATGAATTTTAACTGAAAGGGAGACATCTGATCTAAAACGCCAGTTAGCAAAAAGGCTGGATGAGAGAGCTGGATAGCTTTCTACTACAAGAATTGGTACCCGTAAGAGTACCGCACAGCCTCGCCTATCAACGAGGAGGAGGTTACGTGATAATAGGAAATTCATTTTGAACGAATTTTCTGCTGGATATGGACCTAATGTGGAACGTGCATAATCTGCACATAGTCACGGTACGTACGCTAGTGATTATATGCCTGAGATTTTTCTAGCATGTAGGAAAATCGACTATCCAACACACCAAGCCACCGTAGATGGTATTGTGGTGACTCCACTTCTGTCCGTCTGTACATCGCACCCATCGCCCAAAAGGGAGTGTAATGGGACATTTAGTGCTTGATATATAACGTAGGATTAGGTGGAATAACAACAACACGAATTGATCGATTTCGGTGCTCGGTAATTGTGTGTTCTCGGCCACGGGATTAAAGATGCTTAAATTACTTCAGCAACCGTCTGGACCCTTTTTGTATGACGTTTATTACATTGGTGGCAGTGGTGGGACTTTGATGAGCAGAAATGAGTGACGCCGAGCATAAAATTAAATGCCCGGATGTGCCGAAGGCGGTCTTCCAGCAAAACTCGCGCCAAAAGAACAACCGAAAAAACTACCGAACATTGCATCGCAAGAGGAGATCTCCGAAACTCAACAGCTGGTGAATACCTTATCTCAGGCTTCGAAGCAGAGTATGGCGGTGTCTACGGAAACGGAATCCAAGAGGAACGTACGAGCACCGCGTGTCTATTCGGTGGGTCAAAATTTCAAAACGTGGCTGTCCCAGTTTCTTCAGTATGCGAATCTGGTACATATCAAACCATCAGAACGTATTTGCTGACCCTGCTTGAGCAACCTGCCTACAAAGCAGTTGAACTTCTGAAGCTTTCAGAATCGCCAACCTTTGAAGAATTCATGGCGAAGCTGGTCCAAAGATTTGATTCGGGCAAGACAAGGGAAGATTATGAATTGCAATTGCGAGCCAGGTGTCAAAGGCCGAATGAGGACTTCGAAGGATTTGCCAACAATGTGATGGAATTGGTGGAAAATGCCTACCCAGAGGCAGTTTATTCGTTCAAGGTGGAGCTGGCAAGAGATCAGTTTATCCAAGGAGTGACACTAAGTGATGATTTACAGGAGAAAGTACTCATGAGTCAGCCGGAGTTACCTGTGGAGGCTGTTGTTCGTCGATTAGAAAGTGCCCGTAAAGCTTGTCAGGCTGTGCCGTCGGCCGAGAAGAAAAAGTCTGTGAATGCAGTGAATGGTTCAGCAGAGAGTGAGAAGGTTTCATCTGAGATTCGTGAGCTCAAGGAACTCGTGCTTGGTATGAATGAAAAGATTCGTGAGCTGGAACGAAAAGCTGAAACGACTTCGACCACGCGGCGCAGGAATGAGGTGGTATGTTTTGCTTGCCGCGAACCTGGCCACTTCGCTCGAGATTGTCCACACAAAGAAGGGGGAAACAGAGCTCAGGCAGTCCCCGTGAGACCTGGAGTAGTGGCCCAAGAATCCGTGCTCGCCAATGAGGTAAGCAACCCGGCTTGTGCAAATAACAACGTTTTGTCAGCAACATCAGACTCCGGTATCTATGTTACAAGTATTGTAAATCATAGTGTGACTTGTATATTACTAGACACTGGTGCAAATGTGAGTGTTTTGCATGAGGGAACATGGAGGAACAGTGGGCTTGTTACAAAAATTGAGCCCGTCACCGGACTACAGCGAATGGAAATGAATCAACAGTTCTGGGTGAAACAAACGTTAGATTTCGTCTCGGAAACATTGATTGTTTTTGGCTAGTTATGATTGCACGGGATCTATCCCATGACTGCATACTTGACTCAGATTTTTTCCAGCACTTTCAATGTCAAATCCACTATGATTCAGGAACCTTTGTCGTAGGAAACACTGAAATTCCAATCAGGTACTGTAAGGTCACGCCTAGTGTTTGTCGAATTTTTCTCTGTGGTGAAAAGAACTATTGCACCACTGGGTTGGAAATGCTTGCTTTAGTTACTTACGTTGCCTTCTTCCGATACTAGTACTATTTGTCAGGGCGGAAGTTTTGTTTACGAACTGACCATCACTCACTACGATGGATGACTTCCTTTAAAGAACCCCAAGGACAAGTAGCCCGTTGGCTTGAACGCCTCCAAGAGTACGATTTTGAGATCCAGCATCGGCCTGGGAAGCAACACAGCAATGCAGACAGTTTGTCTCGACGGCCTAGGCGAAATCATAGAGACTGCCCCTCATG
>BLFN01000517.1:883276-885776 GCA_014634225.1 Acropora yongei
GGAGAAAGTGTAGCCTTTGCAAAGACATCCTCGCGCGCTCAGACTTTCTTCTCTTCTCTGAGGACCAAACAAATGTACTTTGTTGTTATGAAAACTATATGGTCCGTGGCTTGCACGCTGTTCCTATCGACTATCTTGTTAAACAGGGACAGACAAAGCCATAACGATTGAAACACTAGCCAAGTCTAGCAAACAAGCGAGAAAATCTGAAACCAGACATGGCAGTATCGGGGATGGAAGCTGAATAATTTTACCTCGGTTATTAATTTTTTTTTTCTTGGGGCATTTCTTCCAGTTATTTATTATTCTTTTTAAGTTCTTGTTGCTTATTCATTGTCATAATCACTGAAGGTGCTGTTTTATTCATTATTCGACTGACATGGCTATGTTATTTATTATTCCTGATTTTCTAAAAGCAAATATTCATTATTCACGTCATATTTATCCCCGTTATTCATTATTCATTATTCAGCTTCCACCTCTAAAGCAGTATATACCAAACTTGTGTTTCAGTAGAAGATTTCTGAGAAAATGAGTTACATTAAGGCATTTGTAAAATGATTCAAAGCAATAAAAGGAGTTGAACAATAAGTACCACTGTTTATGATGATGCCGAGGATCTTTTGTCGTCTTCAGAGTTTTGCCAAAGGAAATGGAACTCAGTGGCTGGTATGTTTACGATTTTCATGAAGAGTTTGCGAGACAAAAGGTCAGTGATTATAGAACCAAATTTCAAGTTATTAAACCATTATTAGTCTTTAAATTAGTATTTTTTACCTATTTGTGTGTTCAGGACATGGTGTATTACTTTCGTCTCAATATTGAGCAACTTCTGTCAAATTCCGTACTGACTCTGCAAAACCATCCTCCCCCCTGAATTAACGATTATCTTTAATTTAGGGCACTGCGAGCTTGATAGGGATGATGGGAAATGGACATTTTTTGGGAAAGGACTACCCGAATTTCTGGACACAGGACTCGAACCTGGGATTACTCGCTCACTAATTTCTACACCGCTAACTGCGACATCGGTAATTTTTCAACACTATGTAACCCAGTATTGTGAGATATATTTACTGCTGCTGATCAAACAGGGTTTCACGTGGGTAACGTCGCTTTCTGCGATGAAGCGGACAAAGGCCGTTCCTATGGATCAGAAGGTCTGGGTTCAAATCCAGTCCATAGTGACTTTAATTCGTTTTCCGTCACAAGTCGTGGGACACAGTGTCCTAAATTAACGATAATAATTAATTCAGAGCAAATTAAGAATTAACGGTAATCGTTAATTCAGAGGAGATAGCGTGTTGGACTCAGGCGCTCTTCTCGATGAACAAAGCAAAGCATGGAATCTTCTGAGTATTGTTACAGTGATCTCAGTATCTTGAGAAACAATCAGAATTTATACTGTTTTTCTGTTAATGAACATTTGATAATTCAGCTTTCGTGCCTTGTTACCAGTATTTCAAGCTAAGTGAAGAATATCTTTGTCTTGTTTTAACAGAATTTGTGCTATTTGTCATATTTACAGTATTTGAGACAGTTTTCTTTAAGAGTGTTTTCCTTTTTAGGTGTCTGATGAATGGCGTGTAAGTGTAATCAACCGGGAATTTCTCCTTTGTGGTTCATACCCTCCTTTGTTTTATGTTCCTAAAGTAATACAAGTGAGTGGTCCCAGACAACTTATTGGAGTCGCAAAAATTATTAAAAAATCAGGTTTTATCATGAAAAATTTAGTTGGAGAGTCTTTCATTTGACGCGTGTGGATAACCTTTGGCACGATCGTGAGAAAGAAGGCCCCAAATCCTCCATGTTGCTATCATTGGGGAGTTTAAGAAGCTACAACAGCTGCTGCAGCGAAAACGTCACAGACAAATATAACTGCGTTAAGTTATATTTGTGTTTTGCGATTATTCCATGTTGGTCATGATGTACAAAATAGGCGAAGTGCACTTCCGCTTGGTTTTCATGCAAAAGGCAGAGATTTATTGCTTCGGTCCGATGTAGTCGTCACAACCTCAAAAATGAAACTTTCATGTCGTCGTTTGGCAAACTATTTGAAAAAATTGCACCAAGAAGCGTGCTGCACGTGCAACAATATTATTTTTCCTCATTCGACCAATCATATTGTTGATATATGGCGTTGTCGTTACCGTTGCTGTTCTCGTTTCAGATACTCCTTAAAAAAACCACAGGCGACGCAAACACATAACGCGAATACTCAGTCAACGTAACCATTAGTAGGGCTTAAATGGGTAACATGAAATGCCGAAAAAAAGCTCGGCTAATCCTTTTTTACAGCGACAAAAATAAATAAAATAAACTTACTTTTCCTTGACCTTGTGTCGATTTAAGGCGTTCTAGTTTTGAAATTTGCTCCTACCCTTCATTAAAAGAAGCAAATTTCAAAACTTGAACGCCTCAAACCGACACTAGATGAATTAAAAGTAAGTTTATTTTATTTATTTTCGTTGCTGTAAACGAGGATTAGCCGATTCTTTTT
>BLFN01000517.1:910776-913276 GCA_014634225.1 Acropora yongei
GAACACATCACTACAAAAGCTTGTCCTGAGATGTGAGTACATGTAACTTATACTGTACTATACAGGCTGTCAGAAAAGTTAGTTCCTTGATTTCAGCTGCCATAACTTTTGACAAAAGCATCGTATTTTACTTGAAATATTTTTATTATTGTATCACCTCCTTGTATTCAGAAATGCAATATCTGGCATGCCTCCCTTTGTGTTTTTTAAACATTTTGTAGGCATCATGGCATGGAGTGGGATAGATCTTGTGGTATGGAAGACAGGATATTCCCCAAGGCTTGCTTGAGCCCCCTTTGAGACCCCTCGTGGTCTTTGCAAACTATTTCATCCATTATGCTCTACAGATTCTAAACAGGGTTGATATCTGGTGAATTTGAGTGCTAGCTTGTTTTCAGGATAAAATTTGTTAGGGTTTTTTTGCACCATGCTTGGTTGGCTTCAGTAGCATGAGCTGGGACGCCCCATTTTGGACGAAAGTTGTGTGCCAGTTGGAGCTGCACAGTTTTCATTTGTCATGTGCTTCAGTCACAATTTTGCGACAAAGGAGAGGCATTAAGAGGGTTCATCTTCACAACAGACAATGAAAGAATGCATGTGAGATTTGGCCAACAAAATTAAAAGATTGTTTGGCAGGAAGTAGACACAACTTTGAATGAGTCATTTAATTGTGTTGAATTACAGGTATAAAAAGCAGACGAATGAACTTCTAGGGCACCCTGTATACTGCATTCATTTTGTTATTGTTTATTTCATGTCTTACAATGCAATTCAACTTTCAGGTTTGCATTGTTTTCAAATAATATTTCAAGCAGTTGAACAGTTTTGCTTGGGTAAATTATAAAAGGTGAAAAAAGTAATAAAAGTTTGAATAATCACCGTAATCTAGAGAGCTGTTTCACTTTGAAAGTACTGATGTCTATGTGCCCTTTTGTTTGGATTCCAGCCAATCACTTGACAGACAAAGATGCCAAGGCATTTGCTGAGGCTTTAAAAGAAAACCGTACACTTACACACCTTGATCTGAGCTACAATCAGATTGGAGAAATGGGTGGGATATATTTGGGCGCTGGAGTGGTAAGTAATGTTTGACTCCGCTCCAAAAAAAGATTAATGTTTTTCAATTTAGATTTAAAAAGCTTCTTTCAATAATAATTAAGAAGTGACATGACAACTCTCTTCAAACTAATCCACTAAAATGCTGTTTAGTTGAGCTCAAATTTCAAGCCTTAAATATTGCAGCTATGATTTACTACAGTTGATTTGGTCAAAGCCGAATAATTTGCAAATATTTCCTTAATATTCAACACTTTAATTTTCACAAGATTTAGACTATAAGGCTTGGAATAGGAAAAGTTTTACAAAAACTCAGCAGATGCCTCCAGTTTTGTCTGTATTCTTATATTGGTAATTAAAAAGCACCCAATTAGCTCAAGGAGAAATTTTATTGCAAAATCACTGTCCTAAAAGGACAAATTTCTGGGGATTCTCAAACACTTCAGACCCAAAACATTCATAGTCCAGGAACATGTTTCTAACGTTTAAGGGAATGATAAAATAATTAAACTCTGACCATTCTGCTGTTTATAGGGAATGAACTATGGCTTAAAACACCTGGATCTCAGCTGGAATTGTATCAGATTTAAAGGTGCCGTAGGCATTGCTCAGGGTTTGAAGGTCAGTTTCTCATGGTTTAGGCAACCTGGTGACTGTTTGTACATGACAATGAGGCAAGTAGTTTCTCTTCATAATTGACTCTGTCATAATGATGAAGTGAATTGTCAACTACTTAATTGTTTTGAGGTTGTCAGATGAACTGCTATTGTATTGTGACCTTACTGTCTTGGGCCAGGCACCACAGATATACCTTAATCAAATCCTTGTTCTACAAAAGCATGCTTTATGTCTCATCTAATTTGCACCATATAGATCTTCGGCTGTCCATCTTTTTATTTCCTCCAGTTGCCTCCCAATCGGCCTCCTTTATTTTAAAGCAATACAGTAAAAACCAGCGTGTAAGAACCTAGAAAATTAAGAACCTCCTGGCAGAAATTTGCTACTTTAATACCCCAAAATATAAGAACCTGTTTACCCCAAAAAATTCCAACAGGTTCTTGTATGTGAGGTTAAACTATTTTATTTATAATATTTTACCAAAAAGGTTGTCTTCAGAGATAAACAAATTGCACAGTGAAACTAAAAATGCACAATGTATGTTAAATGTGAACTGTTGTTATAAAACTATATTGACAGTTCAATAGCTGGGAACACATGTTGACTGGTTCAATGTTCAAATCAGTTTGATTTTTTGAAACTGGTTTATTTTTTTGAAACTGGTTTGTTCTTGATTATAATAAGCATTTATTCTATAAAATAACAGTTTATAATGAAGAACAAACCATAATTTTTTATATTACGTATACTATTTTCTACTCCGTAAAGATTAAGAACCTAATTAAGAACCTACTTAGCCTAAAATGCCAGTAAGTATCCCAAAATA
>BLFN01000517.1:929355-931855 GCA_014634225.1 Acropora yongei
GTTAACATTAATTATGTTATATTGCCGCCTTTTGGCGACAATATAACTTATTTGTGATAAACCTTATCTATCTATCTTATCTGCAGTTCTAATACATACGAAATTCATGTATTTCATCATGTATATCATTGTCAATACAATAACTATGTACTATACATGTATGTGGATTTATGTGGGTAATTGTGTAAATTACACAATTGTATTATACATTTGTATTATTTTTGCATTATACAATCCTCCTAGCTGCTCCAACAAAATACTAAATCGAAGGCCCAAACCTAAGTGTTGTGAAAAGTGATGTTGGGTGTGAGGGCTAGTCTTTATTCAAGTTCTCTGAGTCCAAATTACAAACCGTTTTAACACGAGGGTGTATTTTGAAAATCTTACCCGGTCGTCCGACCGAATAAAACCGAGATGTCGTGGAATTTGATCCGAGCAAGCCCCAGTTAATCACTTGATAGTCGACAGTTTCGAGCAAAGGAGAGAGCCATTTGAGGCTATCGATCCATTATCTAATAATCCTATTTCTGTCCTGCGATTGTCTTCCTGTGAAGACTGTCTGTTGACGGTATATTCCTTCGGACATTTCACCGATACATCGACGTTATGTTGGATTTTCTCGTACCTTGACAAGTGGTTGGAGGGTTTTCAATTAAGTGTCAAGGCCGTGCCTACCTTCAACTAGGCGCTGAGGCCACAGCAAACTTTTCCGGTAACGCACAGAGCGTAGCATAGCCATTTCCTGTAGGACAACCGAAACACTATAACGCAAATCACACTGATGTCACGAGTGACAACGGTACCCTGGATCATGACACAAGAATACCAGTACTCCTAGGTGTGTGAACCCTTGTCTAAATATGCACTGCACCGATAGCACAACTGCACACATCAACACCAAATTGAAAGAAAGTATTGCTTGTATAACGGAAAACCATTGGCTGGGGGAGGGAGAGAGAACTGTAATCTCGATAAAATCTAGGACGTCTTTGTTTTTCCATTTTTCCACCAGTCCACGAAACCGATTTCCGAAGTATTTTGCAGAGCAAACCAAATTTTTGTCAGTCTTGATAAAGTTGCCTAGCTATTCTTGCAAATGTGTAAGAGTGGCATGAAGAATGGCCAACAATCTGAAACTTAAAGGTAAGACACTGAAAATTCAAACAATGCCTTTTGGATGAAAACAACGGTTTTCGGGTGTCTTGAAAACAAAGACCCCCTAAGACCCCTAAGACCCCAAAACTTGAAAACGAAGACCCCTTTTTATACTGTTAATAAATGACAATAAATAAAACTCCCCGTCTCATTAAGTAAACAAGTGTACCTATTGTAAGTAAATTCCGCGTTAAATTGCACGCGAAAACCGATTTAGCATGAATCGAGAATCCTTGAATCGCATAATTGCATAAAATCGTGCAAAAAAAAGAAAAAATAGCAATAAGATTGTTTGGTCTTATCCTGAGCGCGCGCTCGAGAAAGCCATTTCAAAGTCATCTGTCAAAACTGGGCTTACTGTACTTTGCGAAACGAAACCAAACGAAACCGCTGCGAAACGAAACCAAACGAAACCGTTGCGAAACGAAACCAAACGAAACCGCTGCGAAACGAAACCAGATTTCAAACGCAGTTCTACATTAATGATAGTTACCAATTTCTGTTAACTGATATGTAATATGCTGATACATGAACTGCTAAGCTGATACTGATCATTTTTCAAGGGACTCTTGAGTTTTTCCAGGTCTCGAAAACTCAGACCCCTTGAAAAAGTGATTGAGATTTTCAACGCAGTTCCAAATGTATTAGATAACAGAAATCCAATTATTCTTTCATTAATATGAATGACATACATGGAGGTAATTACACGCGAAAGTGAAACAATTTTGCCGTTGTTCTTATCGTATTCGGTCTTGTCGTTTTCGCTCTTGTTTGGAATAAAAATATACAAATTGTTGCGTGATTTGACACTTGGGGTGAGTCACGATCATTATCGTAAATAAATGTTCATTCAAAACTGCGTTTTAAAATATCAATTGTTTCATCACGGGGTCTGAGTTTTTCGAGGTCTGAGTTTCCGAAGTTTGAGTTTTCAAGAACGCGAAACTTGAGATCCCTTGAAAAATGACTGAGATTTTCAACGCAGTTCTACATGAATGACAATATTATCGCTTCCTGTTTACTAATACATGAACCGCTAAGCTTTTTTTTATCTCAACTCATGTGATACTGTTCACTTTTCAAGGGGTCTGAGTCAGTTCGAGTTCTGAAGTTTCGAGGTCTGATCATGAGTTTTCCAGACACCTCAGCCAAAACGAAAAAAACCACATGTTTGGTTTGGTTTCTTTCTCAACTCATGTGGTACTGATTATTTTTCAAGGGGGGGTCTGAAGTGTCGAGTCCTCGAAAATTTAGACCTTCAGACCTCGGAAACTCATGATCGTGACTCACCCCAAGTGTCAAATCACGCAACAATCCCGCGACCGGTAAAAGGAGTTTTGTATAT
>BLFN01000517.1:975918-978418 GCA_014634225.1 Acropora yongei
AAATTTTCCTTTCATCAATCTCTCTTCTTTTTCAAAAAAATTAATGTTTTCTTGCTCATTGCTGTGATAACCAAATTTTGATGTTCTTGTTTGTGTTGGCATGTTTCATGTTATAGTAGTGCTGTTACTGTACATGTTTTAATCTGTGGAGGTGAATAAGTAAGGGTTATTTTTAGGCAACAAGGTGATTCATGTGATATGTGATTTGTTCACCTAGGGCTGCACTCTCGGTGAATATTATCACATATCCACAAGGTGCCTAGTAAAAATTAATGGCTTATTTTTCACTTGGGCGGGGTTTCAGAACCTTGGCGTAAAACAATGGTAAACAATTTTCATGTTTTGAATTTGAGCAACTGTTTGGTAGTATTTAAAGTGTAATAGCAGTTGATGTAAAATAAATTTAACATGGTTGAAGTAAAGTTGTGGTCTTGTTTGTCAGTGCATTAAATGTGATGCATGTGGATGGGCTGTGAGAGGAATATTTCTGTATTAGTATCACCCAACTAGTGGACTAATGCAAATCCTGCCTTTTGATTGGCTACGCTACTATAGGTCTGTTTGTAATAGTCATCGAGTTGCAAAGTTCGCCAGTTTTGTAAACCTATTTATTTCGTTTTATTCCCAAATAATTCTTTTTTTGCTGAATTTATTATTGCTTTTTTCTGTCCGACTAGTTGGGTGATACTAAAACAATTAGTCCCTTCACCCTCAAGGGCCACAGATCAATAGCCAATAAGGCAAAGCCTCATGGGCTATTGCCCCGTAGCCCTTTTGGGCTACAGGTCTAACTGTTAAATATTGTCCTAGGGGATTATCAGTTCTAATATTCCCCAAGCTTTTAAGAAAATTTCTCATAATTATTATTAGAAGGGTATATTCAATATAGTCAGCCTGGAAGTACAAAGAAAAACAAGCCATGTAAAAAATGCGTAATATTACTGGAACATTACACCAAGGTGTAGCAACCTTATTTAGCGATTTGATTATGTAACTTTATTTGCAAGGTTGTATCCCTTGTTGCATTTTACTAAAGATTATTGTTCTTACTTTCTACTTGTTTATGCTTATGGTCTCCAAGGTTATTACTAGAAAGCAATACATAGAATGTTTCTAAAGTTGGCAGACATTTTTCAATGTGTTAGATTGGTAGGTAGAGGAATTATGTTGATGACCATTTATATGCAAACATCTTCCTCCTTCTGTATTAATTTAATATTGCCTCCCTCATTAAAATGGAATTGTTGATTATTAGCTGCAAAGTTTAGTCACAAGTAACTCTGGCCTTCTTTCAGGGCATGTATGAGTCTTTTTATCGCTGGTGTAGGCACCACAATCGTGACATGAGCTATGCTGGATACTTGGCCATGGAAACATTTTTGAAACAGGTATTCACTAACAAACCTGATAAATCCATCATAATAGTGACAGAAATGAAAAAAGTGGGAACATTAATTTGGCTCTGTACAGTATTTCAATCTGGAGCAATAATATTATTATGTGTTTGAAGTATGAGTGGTGTGGGATCAAAATTAATGATGTTTAATGCATTCCCATTAAGAAATTATGGAAAATATTCTGGTATCTGAAGATAAGATAATTTAAATTATTGATAATTTCAGATGGCAGAGTACCTTGTTTTAAAGAATGGGGATAAATCAGAAATGACTTTATTTAAGGTAGGGTACATAATTTTATAATGATATTATTTGTCATGGAAATTAATTTGAAAGGGTTCTTCAATAGCAAGAATTTTAAAATTTCTATGGCCCTCCATGGTTAACATTTTGCAACTTGTCTTATCCTTCCTGTTATTTAACTAAAATGTTTTATAAGATAAAATCAATAATTTTTCCTTTTGTCTGAATTCTGTTAATGTAAAGAACCTGCAGCAAATCCTTGAAGTTTCACGGGGTTGTTTCAATTAAATTTTGATTTTACAACCAGAGGGATGGGTCAATTTATTTAACTCCCCAGAGAGCTATTGAGTGGAAAAGGTAGAAAAAATACTTGTAATACTGTAGAATTTCTAAAACACCCTCCCCCGTCATTAGCAGCTACCTGAAAGTATTGCTAATTTTTTTCCCTTCTATTAAATCCTGAAAGTAACACAGTCAGCTTTCAAAGCGATCTTAAGGAGTACTGTATTTAACATAACATATTTTAATAACTGGAACGAGAAAGATACTACTAATATCTCTTTTTTTAGGAAGTAACAAGCAAAAAAAACACCAACATTTGTCATGAAACCATGATTAGTGTTCAATGTGTAGAGATTGGGAAACTAGAACTGTTACATCGTAGGAATGTGCGTAAATGGAATTAATTTCAAATTTCATAATATATGTCCCCTTTGTCTAAGGCCACTTTGAGTTACAAACATTTTTTAAAAATAACAACTACCCAAAAGTAGCGTCCCCTTTTGCCTGCAAAATCCGAAAGTAACAGGAGCTTTACTTTCAGAATTCTCTGGTAAGTAAACAATATGTAAACCATATGA
>BLFN01000517.1:983418-985929 GCA_014634225.1 Acropora yongei
CTTGATATCAAGTTAGCCTTTTCCACTTTCAAAGTTGGGCATTTTTTAATTTGAAAGATTCTGTACTTCAAGGCCACTGATGGCAAGTAAATTTGTTTTTGCTGGCTGTAACGCCAGTTTATACATTTTGGCAAAACCTCTTGCCATTTCTTTACGTGTGTCTATGAGCATCTTCTATCAAACTATGCTTCTTATGTTTACAAGCATTGAGCGTCATCTCAAACTTGCAGGCTTGAAAAGCTGAAATCCTTTGATGTGGATATCCTGTTCTGTAGAATGTTTCACATTCTTTGATGCTGGTGCCTCTTTTGCAACTGAAGATGGCACAGGTTTGGCAAAAGGTCTTGCAGACTTAAAGTTTTTGAAACTATAATTATTATATTTTACATATTGTGTTATGATTCAATTTTATATTTGGTTTGTGTTTTTTTTTTCTATAAATGGGTTTATAACTTATTGTTTAAACTGGTTTGATTATCAACTGTCTAAAAAGGTCTTCTCTTTATGGAATGTGGTTTGAAAATAGTGGCTTTCTTAGGCGGTCTAAAAAGATCCACAAAAATGGCAGCAAAAAAATTGATTTCTCCTCTCCCTTCTTCTTTACCTGCACCTCCTGTGCCTCTTTGTTATCTACTTTTCCCTTTTTCAGTCATTCCAACATCTAGGAGTTCTCTCTTTTTAGCAACATGACTATACCATGACTTTCTTTTTCCTGAGGTTCTCAAAGAGTAGTGGTATTTCCTGGTTAAGAATCATTTTTTAAGCCAAAGCACTGCTTTTAAATGGCTCGCTTTTTTGTAAGGGTTAGTGTTTATGGTATGATAGGGTTAAGGTGCTGAATTGCTTTTTGGTAAAATGAGTCCTCCATGAAAAGATTTCTTGGTGAAGTACAGTTTTTCTGTTGTTCTTTTTACTCAGCTATTATAAGGTAAAACTGTTGTTTGTTCAAAAAGTATTCTTGTGAATCAGTGGCTTCTGCCATTGTGAAAATAGCATAGAAGCCTTTCACATTATCTCAAAGAGGGATCTGAGATTTATGAATAAATTAAACTTTTGGGTGAGGGAGCCTCCAAACTGAGAGAACAGTGGTTCAAATCACAGTATGTACAAATTGAGGAGAAAATAATTGCAATGTGTAGATATTACAGGATATTGATTTTCTCACATGGGCACAGAGTGTTGAGTAGAATCGCATAGCTATTAGCTAAACTCGCTGTCTGATTGGCTATTGAAGAGGGGGTATTTAGCGTGGAATTGCACTTGTGCATGAAGCGTTATTGCTGACGACTGAGTTGCGAGCAAAATTTGTAAAAAATGTTGATGCTATATTGAGCTTTTTTCGTTCGAGTTTACTGAGAAATTCCAGTCTTCATTAGGTTCTGAATAAAATTTTATTACAATTGTAAAGCATTCATCGGTTACCGCTATTTTGGAGCTTTCTGGAGCGCTAACAACTGACCTTGACCTTGACCTTGATCGTGTACAACTGACCTTGCTTCTTATTTGCTAACGAAATGACAGTTTTGACAGTTAACTTTGACATGGCTTTCTAGAGTGCACACTCAGGATAAAACCAAACAATATTCTTGCTGTTTTTTTTCTTTTTTTTCCAAGATTTTATTCAAGTATGTGATTCAAGAAAAATTCATTACCTGGGCCCGGTTGTTCGAAAGCCGATTAACTTAATCCAGGGTTAGTGTCAACTTTTCTTTCATATTTTCAGCTTTTTGGTGAAAGCTTCTTTTGCTTATTCTTGCTTTCCAAAATCGACTTCTTCTGATGTAAAGTTTTGCCGAATATCACCGTTGAACAACACCTTGGAGTTGAGAAATAAATTCCTTGGTTAACTTTTAATCTGGGGTTATCGTTAATCGGGTTTTGAACAACCGGCCCCTGATGAATAAATCCCACGTTAAATTGCATGCGAAAACCAATATCACACAAATCGCGAAGCGATGAGTGTGATATCGGTTTTCGTGTGCAATTTAACATGGAATTCCCTCATCAGGTAATGAATTTTTCTGTAGAATAAAGGAGGAGATGTGGTGACAAAAAGGTTGAAGGTGGTGCAAGTAAAGAAGAAAGAAGGGGAGGCAAGGGAGAGAAATGGATTATAGGGGTGGAAGGAAAGAAATGGGAGAGGAGGGATCAATTTTTTTTGTTGCCATTTTTGTGAATCTTTTTGGACCCCCTAAAAAGCAGTGCCTCTCTTTTTTTACCACACCCGATAAAGACAAATCCCTTTTTCAACCGTTGATAATCAAACAAGTTTAAAAAATATAAACCTTTTTAAAAATAATAACCTGGTTTAAAAAAGACCAGGCCCCAGTTGTTCAAACAATGGATAGTGCTATCCACTGGATAAATCACTATCCACTGGATAACTCAATTGATTTTGCTAGTGTTTATCCGCTGGATAGTGATTTATCTGGTGGACAGCGCTATCCATCATTTGAACAACTGGGGCCAGAAGTAAATTTTCTTGTTTACCCCAGAGGTACCACACTTTCT
>BLFN01000517.1:1012673-1015173 GCA_014634225.1 Acropora yongei
TGGCTATTTACCACAGGGTATGTCTGTCAAAAGGACCAGTAGAAGATCACCCACTTATAAGTCACGTCTTTCCTTGCCCATCTCCTTCTTGGGCTGAGTGATGGCAACCATTCTCTCAGCCATCTTCTCCAAAACAGGTGAACAATTTCTTGAACATGTTACCACCTCACTCTGGGCTTATACGGTTCAGTATCAACAGATTCCGACCTCCAACCTGGTTAACAGAAAATGGTTAAGTGTGAGTGGTTCTGGATCGTCTACAATGAAACTCTGATAGGTAATAGGTCTAGAATTCATCAACCCTTCATCTCCCGCCATTGCAGTCATCAGCTCCTCACCAGCAAGATCACTGTTGCTCAACACATGAAACATGTATCGTCGGGCTGCTTTAATGAGTACGTCATGTACAGGATTAAAGTGTGGTGCCAGTGGATAAACTTCCAAACAACTTCTCTATTTATGCTTGATTGTTGAATCTTCTTCTCATCAATAGTATTGAACAATTCATGCAATTCTTTTTCAATGCCTACAAAATTAGGGCCATTGTCAAATATCACTTCTGCAGGAAATCCTTTGCCTGTGATCATTCTGTAGAATGCGTGAGAATAGAATTGTATCTAATCCATATGCTATTTCCAAGTGTGCCATGCAGGTATTCATGCAAGCAAAAGGGCATAGATGACTTTTGAACTTTGTTTTTTTCCTTCCTTGCTTTATTAGAAATGTACCAGCAAAATCAACAGAAATGTTGCTGAATGCCCACAATGACATTTGTGCTCTGACCACAGGGAGTGGGGCCATGACCTTTGAACCTGGCTGAACTTTTCATCTTCTGCAAACCATACATGCTCTTTCTCACTCGCGCATCTTCTCCCTTGCTCCAGGAAGCCAGAATCTTGCAGACAGCATAGCAAAGACTTGGTTTGTCCCTGCGTGATTGCTGTCTTTGTGTAGTGGCTCTACAATTAGTCTTGTAATTCAGTGCTTCCTTGGCAAAATACCAGGGTCTTGATTCCCCTATCAACTTTATTTAACTCAAACAATTTTATTGACTGTAATACAAGAAAACTTCCGATTACAAATCTATTGTCCCCAATCGACCACTTCAGTCAAACTCTAAAATGAACACCCTCCAGTAACATGGGTCAAAAGTTCATTACGTATTCAGTCTCCTGAGTGATGTCACGTAACTCCAAAGAAAATGGTATCAACATTCTTCCCATCAAGAATTGCAGGGAGATCTGTAATTCCCACATTTCATTTAACTGTTCTGGTATTTAGCTCAAACTAGAGATCAATAAGTCACGACTTAAATGTCTTGAATCTCAAGTGGAGAGATTCTGGTTATCGGTTGCTTTAGGACCTTGTCCTTGACTCGAACATCCACCACTTTCTCTAGTCCATCTTGACCTGGATAGGTCTGCTTGATGTATCCTATGGCAGCATTAGGGTTGATAACAACAACCACGTCTCCAACTTGAATGTTGTCCGCAGGAAAGAACCACTTTAGTCTCGATCCAATATGTGGCAAATACTGTACTCTCGCATTCATCATTGCCAAATATGTCTCGTAAGCTCCTGCACTCTTTGCCAGTGCTTCCTTGGGTTAAAAGGTGTGGTGTCAACATTCTCTGGTACAAAGTCACCTCCTATCTGAGCAATCAGAAAATGGTTTGGAGTCAACACTGGTTCATCATTAGAGTCATCACTCACAGCTGTAATAGGCCTTGAATTAAGTAGGCCTTCCACTCTGATGAAAATGATATCCAACTCCTTGTCATTTACCTCTGCACCACTGAGTACCGCAGCTATTGTACGTTCAGCTGGCTTCATCATAGACACGAAGACTCTGCCAAAATGTGGCGCAGTCGGTGGGTTCCAATTCCACGTTACACCCTTGTTAGAGGTTATCCGTTGTACCTTGTCTTGGTCAATTGCTGACACTAATTCCTTTATTTCCCTTTATTTCCCTTTATTTTGGGAAATGCATCAGTGTCCATGGACAAGGCCAACTCCAACTCCAAATGGCAGCAACGCGTCTGTAACCTGAGGAATAAACACAAGTAGCGCTTTGCTCATACTTTGACTTTTCACAGCCCTTACTTAGTCAAGTAAGGACCTCCAAAGTCAACTGCACAATTAATGAATGGTCTAGATGACTACTCTAGTCTGATTCTTGGTAACGGTGCCATCGGCTGACAAGCCTGCTTTGATTGAAATCACTTCACACACTCCAAGCACTCTCTCATGACCCTTTTAACCTGTTCGCATGCATGGACCACAAAATATCTCATACGTAGGTGATTGATTTTATAGTTAAGCCACATCTGATAACCTTCTGACTCACGGTAATACTTAGCAATCAAGCCTGACTTGATCCTTCTTTGGCAAAATGATTGGACACTTAATTATGCACTTAACTTCAAAGGGAAGATTGTCCGCCTGTTGTAATCTTGCGTTCATTCTTAAAATTCCATTAATTAATACCAGATCTAACACT
>BLFN01000517.1:1027673-1030173 GCA_014634225.1 Acropora yongei
AAACTCACGAAAGATACCTTTTAGTCACTAAGATTCAATTCATTTATTTTCCCTGTCTCCTCGCTTACAATTCTCGCGCCACCAAAGAAAAACTGTCAAAAAACTCTATCCTATCCAATCTCACATCAGCACCTACATCCAAATGTAACGGAATCACAAGAGTTTTGATTACCATGACTTCAGCATTACTGAGCTCATCAACCGTCAAGGGGCCATGTAGCCTAGACACACTCAAACAGTTCTGAACTAATTCGAACCACATAGGCTATCACACAGAGAAATTTTAATCAGTCAGTAAATCACTCTGCATCTAGTCTGGTATCCCCTTCCAATTCAACTCAGGCGTGGACATTTCTGTTTTAGTAGAGGTAACAAATGTGAATCTGTATTTCCGTTTCCTCTCTGCGTCATCAGAGCTGGTGGCAAGCAAAGGCATTGTGGACCATATTTCTTCTGACTAACTCAGGTACTCAAGACCATTCCACCACACATGATGATTAATCAGTGAATCAGCTGTCATTCCTCTAGTTGACTTGTTCGCTGGGTTAGCTTTAGCTGGTGGGTAGAGCCACTGAGCAGGATAGCAGGATCAGTTTTGGTCTGTATCTCCCTAACTCTGTTTGAAACAAATGTTTAAACTGTCTTGAGCGACAATGTACCCAAAAAAGAACACCAAGACTGTTAGACCAGAAGACCCACTTCTCCTTTGGGAGGCCAAAATTTTGAACTGCTGTGTCAGCAATTTGTAAACCAACAATAGCAGCCAGCAGTTCTAAGCGAGGGACACTGATCACTTTTAGTGGTGTAACTTTGGCCTGCGACATCTCAAGACGAATTGTTACAGTTCCCGACTGATACTCTTGTCTCAGGTAAGCCACTGCACCATATGCCTCCTGTGATGCATCTGTGAATACACGTAGTAGCGATTCTATAACTTGTTCGAGCTCCTTTAAAGACCTTGGTACTTTGATCTTTGCCAAGTCTGGAATCTCTTTAATCCACCTTGATGCAGGGCTTGGCAAGTTCACCCGGTAACCTCTCATCCCATGTTAAGCCCATAGACCTGGCTTGTATCATCATTCAGGCGCTGATGGTAAATGGAGACACTAATCCCAAGGGGTTGAGAATTGTTGAAAACTTCTCTTTGTCAAGCACACGTCATCTGACGGGATGTGCTACGAATGTGAATTGGTCTGTTCTTGATTTCCAAGAAATCCGCAACGTTTTTATGACAGACATCAATTGAACTTCAAGGTCAAGACTAGAAACAAGGTGTTGCTTTGGTATTATCTTCAGAACGTCCTCAAAATTAGAAAGCCACTGCCTTGGAGTCATCCCAGCTCAGTTCCAAAGGGTAGTGCGGTCGTAGTGCAGCTTAATTGGATCTTCAACTGTTTCCACTGAGTCAAAGCTGTCATCCATGTAGGTGCTTTTGCACACTGCCTCAGCCTTTCTTGGTAATTCACTGGAATATATCTTGGCATTGTGTTGTGACACTAACTGAGCCAAATAGGGTGACGCATTGACTCCAAACACAACTCTTGTGAACTTGTACACTTTGGGTGTATCTTCTTTTTTCATGTTTCTCCATAGAAATCTGAGAAGTGATTGGTCACATGGTTGCAAATGGACTTGCAAATACATGTCTTTAATGTTGCATACAAGCGCTAATGGTGATCATCTGAATCTGATGAGGACATTAACAAGGTCATTCTGCAGCTTTGGACCCTGAACATCATTTATAGAAATGCCCATAAATTTAGCTGATGCATCGCATACAGGCCTGACCCTGTTGCTACTTTTATCTTGTCTGACTGCAGGAAAGTGTGGAAGATACCAAACTTGATGTGCTTCGTTGTTTTCTGTCTGAACGTTTTGAATGTAGTCCCTCTACTCATAACTGCTGATCACTTCATGTTAAGCTGTTGCTATTTTAGATTGTCTTGCCAGTTTGTACTCTGTGTCCTCCAAGCATATTAATGTCCCACATCTGTTTAGAATGACATCTGATTGATGACAGCTCTAGAGTCTTCCTGAAATGGTCCAATGCTTGTCTCCATCCCAATGGTGTTAAACTTGCGATGGGTTCTCCAGGGCAGCCTTTAATTTCCTTCGGATAACAGTGCAGGTCAGATAAGTGCAATCCAATCAGCATGTCGATTATCGGACGTCCGCCTAATGTTTGGAAATGTACCTCACTCAGATGGGACCACCTGTTCTTCTCGGCTACCCAGATGATGGTATGCATGTTGCCGGGACACTTTCTGTCTGTGATCTAGGCTGTGATTGTTTTTTTTGACACCACCACCAGCTTTCAAGGTCAAACTGACCTGATCAACTTTCAGCCTCGCAGTAGTATCATTCAGTAGTTCGACATTCAGTGAAACTGGTTCACCCTCCAAGCCTAATCAATCTGCGACATCTTCATTGATGGAGGATCTCATGCTTCCATCATCCAGCAAAGCATTGATGCGTAATGACTAGTGCCCTCTTTTAACGC
>BLFN01000517.1:1068439-1070939 GCA_014634225.1 Acropora yongei
TATAAATGTACTTATTAATATTTATTTTTTGTTGCCTTGTGATGGAGGTGTTAAGACAAACTGTTCGCACCACTCTAGTTAAAGGTTTTCTTACTCACGTAATCAGCGAGTTTCCATCGTTAAGAGCGGCGGGGGGGGGTAGGGGTAGGGGTAGGGGTAGTGCAATTCAGTTTATTCATTTGGTATACTCGTATAACACTTGTTTGACCAACTTCACGATGAAATAGTTACTTTAGCAATTCTTATGGTGAGAAAATGGTTCGCGCCAATATCTCGATATTTCATGTTGTCCTCGAAGAGCCGTGCTCAGACACTACTGGGACTGCATTCTCCTGAATCGAATTCCGTTGAAAATCCTCGTGAAACTGGGGAGAGCTACATTAAAGATACATATTTGGTTACAGCCCAGTTTACGCAAAAGTGAATTACCCATTTCAAGCCATTGATACTCAAACTGTTGTTGTTGTTTTCTTTGAAGGAATATTTTATTAATACTACTGATCAATGTGTTTATGAAGCGGCGTTATAACTTTAATTGCACCACTGGAAAAAAATGTTTCTTTCCAAGTGGAAGTACGCCACAACCTCGGCTACTCAAATGGAGTGTGGAGTGTCGTGTTGAATGAAGTCCTTAGTCGTTTGGAAGTGTCTTCCATTTCACCCTTTTGTATTATCCCTAACTTACATCCATTTTTCTTTAGGGATGATCTTGCGTTAGGCCACAAGTCAACTTCCTGGTATAAATCTATGGAAGACGTGTGTCTTGGAGATGCAAAGACAAATATCAGAGCTCAGGAACCAGAAAGTGGTTTATCAGTAGAGAGTCAAGTGGCTTGTTTAATAGATCACGCAATTGATCCAAATATTCTTGGACGAACTTACGATGGCTGGGAACCGTGGATGTAATTACGGCACAAGTAACCAAAGAAACAATTGAACATCTAACACCAGCATGCATTCCAACAATATTTTTTCGTTAAAATGTTGAATTCATGTAGAATAGGCCTTTAAATGTTCATCTTTTAGTTAAAAAAAATCGGTGTTGTAAAATGTTAGACTTATTTTATACAATAATAAAGATAGTCACCTAAAGGAGTCAGCACTGCCTTCTGTTAAACATTTTACAACGGCTATAAAAATGCAAAATGGCTCATTTTGTGGGTGAAAAAAATAATGACAAAAACATTGTCGGAACATGGCATGATTTGCATTAATGGACTCTTGAACTGTGTTAGAGTTGTCCTAATGAAAACACTTCATAAAAAAAAAAATTGCAAAAGAGTCTAAAGAGTGACGATAACAAAGGGCAATATGATGAAAAAATGGCCCATTTCTGGGGTAAAATAAAAAGTTACTAAAACATTGAACAAATGCGTCAGAAGATGACCTAATTAGTATTCATGGACTCAAGGACATGTTAAATTTGTTCTGCGCAAAAAACCGGGGGGAAACAGCTTAGAAAAGAAAAATGAGGCTTGGAAAAGTGGAAAAACGTTATACAATTTGTTTTGTCTTCAATACTGTACATGCTGTTGCGTATTGACACAAAAAGTTATCGTCGGAAACATTTTGCAAGTTCAACATGTTTTACTCGGGCCAGGTCATGAAATCTGGGCCGTTTCATCAGAGAAAGGGACGCATTGAAGAAAAAAAAACATTGGATGACATTTTGAAAGCAATACAATGAGCCAAAAATTATAAAAATATCTCAATTTGTAGATGGCCATTTTTTAACCAATTGCAATTACTTCAGTGATGCAAAATGATTAAAAACGGCACTTTTTCAGGAGTAAGAAAAAATTGCTAAGTAAAATAATAAAATAGGAGAAACGTGTCGGTAGATGGCGTTATTTGTATTCATGGACCCTAAAGCTATGTGAGATTTATTCAATGAAAATGTCGCTTCAGATCAGACGATCTTGTGAACAATAAATAGCTCAATAGATGGCCAGTTACTACTGTCAAATCTGGAAAATGTTTTATCGAAAACAAATAGTGCCATGGGACACGTTCACTTAATAAAGGTGAGGATAATACTATTTCATCATTGACCCAAAAGCAAGCACTGTATGTGATAATTATGTCCTTTCAAAATCACGTTCACAGAAACGGATTTGCCCAAATTCATTCGTTTTTGTTTGTGGCATTCATATGGTACCCAGGCCCAGCACGGTCAAAAAGAAAAAGGGCCGCAAGCGGGAAATGCAGAAAAAGACGAAGGGTTTTTTCTTTTCTTTTCTTTACAATGGAAAGAGAGACCAAGGAAATTTAATTGAAAGTTTCATGAATTTTTAATTTATAAAGATTATTTTTTTATCTCCCTATGAAACATCCATCGGTTAATAAATACAGAAAATGGTTAGGCATTTGTTTGGAATGAATACGTGTTTGAATTACTGTCGCATAAACATAATTGCAAGTCCACGTTAGCATGCATCAGTTTCTGCTGCGCTAGATTGTCTTTCTCGCCCGCGATGTACCAGGGAAAAGTTCACGAAAT
>BLFN01000517.1:1078439-1080939 GCA_014634225.1 Acropora yongei
TCGAGGGCGATTTTTTGGGCTGATTTTTTGGTTGTAAAAGTAAATACAGTAAGTGCCACTAGTCCACAAAATTTTTTTCATGCAGTTAAATGCAAGTTAACTACAAAGAGAAGCTGGTACTTGTCAAGCAGTCAGCGGTCTGCTGTGGTCAAGGCAGGCTCAGTGCCCCCCAGCATTGTAGCGTGTTTCAGCGTGGCGTATCGAAGCGGTTTTGTAGCTGAGCTTGGAGTTATCCTGCTGGTTTTATTTTGCTTTCGCGGTCCGTTTTTTCCTACCTCGCTTTTTTTTGGGAATAAATTCCTTGTCCTTCGGCCTCGACCGAGCAGAGTTTTTGTCGTGTTTTCTGTGTTGATTTTATGCCGCGTACGACGAACAACAGTCTGGCGACAACCATGTTCGAAGGCGAGAGCGAAATTGTTCCATCATCTGGGGCAGCCGTTGTGTCCTCGGCAGGGCCATCCGTCTTACAGGGCGGACAAAACTTCAGTACTAGCAGTGACGCATTGGCCCAGGCAATGTCAAAAGCGTTAACAGATAGTTTACCTGGCATTCTCGCCACGTTACACAATCACAACGCCATCCCATCACAGCCGACTCCGCCAAACTCGAATTCCGCGGTGATCTCCACGTCGTCGCCGGCTCCACTGACGCAAGCCTCCCTCGGTCAGGCCACGACAACAGGTACCTTTATTGTTCCTTCGTTTGTTTCCACCTTTTCCACGCCTGCTTATGGTTTTTCCTCCCTTCCTCTTCCATCGGGTTCGGGTTCACCGACTGTCAGCCGCGGGGTCGTGTCTTTCCCGCCATCTCCGTTTCATCTGCTGCGGTCAGAAAAGATTTTGTAATCGGCCCTGGATACTCCCCCATTCCTCACAAGTTGGTAACCAAAATCACAACTGGTCTTTTTGTTGATCTAGCGGATCTTCTCCCCGACAACCTCAAAGCGAACGAGTCTGAAACGCAAACGTTCTTGGAGGGCAAACTCGTGGTCGCCCCGGCTCGCAAGAGAATTGTCGAAATCCAGGACATTCTCACCTGGGTGGAGGCATTTACAATCTATTCCATCGTCTTGTGTGCTTCTCAGCCGGCTAGATGGGCTGATTTATCGCACTACAAGCTGCTCATCATCCAGACGGCCAAAAAATTCCTGGGGAAAGCGTGGCAACTTTACAACACTGCCTTTCGTAAGAATGCAGCTGCTTCAGGTAAGGATTGGTCTAAGATGAACCCCGATCTCTACAATTTTCACACCCTCGTTCAGACCCCTTATTCCTCAGGCACTTCTAACCCCAAGGCCTCTGCTTCCTATTCTGGCCTAGATCATACTCCAAATTCCTCGCAGTTCTGCCACTCGTGGAATGAGGGTCATTGCCGCTGGCCCTTTGGCCGGTTCGGCCACGCCTGTCAAGATTGCCAAGGGGATCATCGAAGTGAATCTTGCCCCTTTTGGACGTCCAGGGCCACCCGGCGTTCCTAGTCCCCTACTCCACTTGGAGGCAAACGTCGACGGCGTTAAATCAGACGCCCCTCAACTTGTAAATAGTATACAAACGTTGGACAGTTTGCATTTCAGTTCTTCACGTTCCAGTTCCTTGTTCGTTCCCTTAAGTCTCAGTCAGTCTGGACCCAGTTATTCACTTTCCAGTTCGTTTTGTTTCAATTGTCCAGCCTCCAATCCATCAGGCACCTCTCCACCCATCCAAGGTTCCCATCCACTCTTTTTGCCGTCTAGTGTACCTTGTTCCAGTTCTAGGCCAGAGCAAGGTGTCTACCCCCTTTGCACCTCTGCAGAAGTTCGCCTTCCCACTCAGCCATCTCATCCAGTGTTCAAGCCCTACCAACAGAAGTGCCGTACCAGACAGTGGTTTCTCCAAGCACACCACTTCTCCCTCAGAGCACGCCTCCTTCGGAATCCTCTCCGTTGGAAGATCATTTCTCTCCGCTCCATCTCCCGGCCATGGTTTCACCCATCAGAGTGGACAGGTTGGAGTTGGAGCTGCTTGGCTACCCAGACCAGGCCAAGGTGGCCTACGTTATTTCTGGTCTTCGCAACGGTTTCCATCTGGGGTTCCACTCTTCATCTATCTCGCTCAAATCTGCCACAAGTAACATGCCCTCTGCCTTGCTTCATCTGTGATTCATCAGAATGAATTGCATAAAGGGAGGATAGCTGGCCCCTTCCCTATCCCGCCCCTCCCTAATCTTCACACCAGTCGCTTTGGGGTTATACCAAAGAAGCATCAGCCTGGCAAGTGGCGTCTTATACTTGATCTTTCCAGTCCTGCGGGAGCCAGTGTCAATGATGGGATTCCTAAGGACGTCTTCTCAGTTCAGTATATGTTGGTGGATGACATCATTGATGGGATTATGACCTATGGCTGCGGGACGCTGATGGCAAAATTTGACATTGAGAGCGCTTATCGTATTGTGCCTGTGCACTTGGATGACCGCTTCCTCTTGGGAATGCAGTGGAGGGGCCATTTCTTCATTGACCTTGCTC
>BLFN01000517.1:1100939-1103439 GCA_014634225.1 Acropora yongei
GTATCACAAGGAGTCTTTTGCAGCACCTCAAACAATTTTATAAATGAAATAGACATCAAGCAATAATATTTTATAGTGAATTTGGTAGAATGAAATTTGATACTCGCCCTGTCTATTGTACAATGAGGTTCTGTTCTCTTTGTTTATACGTCTTTAAGTGTTGCTTTCTTCTTGATGCAGTGAGAGAAAAGTACTGTTACATGTATAATTTTCCAACCTAATCTTGCATTTCATTTGTGTGTGGGCAAGAGGTTTTTTAACAATAATTCTGTGTGACTTGATTAGATAAAGAATTTGCTTGTCTGTTGTAGAATTCAACAGAAAGCCAGAAATACATGAAACTCACAAAATTTGTTCGTGACTTGAGCACATAAGGGATCTGCATAAGGGTTTCACTGTAATATCTGTTGTAGAATTCAACATAAAATACATCAAACTCACAAAATTTGACATCCTAGTGAACAAAACTTCAATGAGAAATAGCGATATTTCCAATGGGAATGGGAAAATTTCAAAAAATCCAGAGGGGAGGGGGATCATGCATGAAGTCATTTCCATGTAAGTGGTATGGATATTTTCTGGAACAACACAATGCAAAAAATAATACCAATTATTTAGTAACTAAATATAATATTTACCGGATTATAAAATTAATCTACCTGTATTATTATACATATATTATTTATCTGATGACGGGCTAATGCTTGAAATATCTGCTTTGTTATATGCTTTGTGGTGTAAATTTGACTCTTATCAACTTGTTTGATGGCAAATTTTGTTATTTAGTGTATTCCCTGACAAAATATTTTTAAGGGAGGATCATACAGAATATGCAACTACCATAAGGAAAAAATTAATAATACAGTAATAAAGCAGATAAAAGCAAGGAATAAATTGATCATTAATGTTACTCAGTCAGACATTTAACCGACGATATCAAACTGGGTGTTTAACAAACTTGCAATTTGCAATTAATAATGTTTTTTGACAAAAAAAGTGTTTTTATACTCCAGGATCACTTGCTTGGGCGAGCATATTTTTGTCTTCTTGAGGGGGATAAAATGGAGCAGGCTGATGCACAGTTCAACTTTGTTTTGGCTCAGGTATATCAATTAATAATTATTTATTTACAATAAATTGTATTTAAATCACTCTGCCTTTAAGTCAAGCTCATGAAGTGATCTTAACTGTGCCCTTCCTTACATAAACCTTAAGATTCCTCTAATTACTCAGAACTTTTCGGAAAGAGTTGGGACAAAAATTTTTGTCTGGTCATGCTGAGGGTCTTCTAAAGATATAATTCTTCATAAAAGAGGAATTTGTACTTCAGGCCATTCTTAATACTTCTTTTCTGTTAACATTGTGGGGCTTTCAAGAATATGTATACCTTTTGTGAAGAGTGAAGTATGGATTTCTCAGTGTTATAGTTTATCTCTGTTAGCATTAGTGTTTCTTGGTGAAATAGGGACTGCAGAGCAAAGGTACATAAACCAAAAGTAGGGCTATTTTTCAAAGTGGTAGAACTGTTGCTCAAATTCAAAATGCCAGGTTATTTTGTTTATAAATTATATTGACTGCATTTAATGCTGTAGATCTCGAAGAAAAAGTGATGAAGAAGAGTTAAATGGTGTATGTGCAATAATTATGTTTGCTGGGTTAGATTTTAGGGGTTAATGTATTAGTGCCAAGCTCTGTGGTTAAAGTTGAAAATCACTAAATTCTGTAAGCATCCTGTATGAATGTTTTTCATTGCCAAGAATAGATAATTTATAAGTGTTAATGGTACGATCATCAAATAGATTTCATATTGAAGATGACATCATGCACTTGTTGTAACATACTTATAATTTATTTTGACCTCTCAACAGTCTGGAAACAATATACCAGCTTTGTTAGGTGAGCAAATCAGTAGACTTGTTGTACATTAGTACACTACACATAGTTGGTCATGACAGTCACTTGATATCATATTTCATTCTTATTCTAATGATAATAATACTAACTTTGTTTGAGCTGAAATGTATTTTGTATCGTTAATGCAGGTAAAGCATGCATCTCGTTCAACAAGAGGGATTTCAAAGGATCTCTGGCTTACTACAAGAAAGCACTGAGAACAAATCCAAATTGTCCAGGTAAGTGTGTTCCTATTCCAATCCCTTTTCATTAATAGTGGTAGTAATAATGACAATGACTATAGTTAGAGAATCTTGAGATACTGTATGTGTTAAATGCCTGGGCCCATTTGTGCAAAGCCTGATTAAGCTAATCCTAGATTAGTGGAAATTTTAATTGTTAATTTATTTACCATTAAAGGAGGATTGAAGTTTAAGAAAAAGAAATGTGTAATTTATAACCTTAATGGGCCACAATTTTGTGGCAAACCCTCCTTTGGTAAATAAATGGCAATTAAAATTTATGCTAACCTAGGATTAGCTTAATCAGGCTTTGAGAAACTGGGCCCTGAGGTCAAAAGACTTGACTTTGTGAACAGCAAAATTAA
>BLFN01000517.1:1158082-1160582 GCA_014634225.1 Acropora yongei
GTGTTTCGTATGAAAATGTCATTTAAGACTGATGTGTATTTCAAGGCTTTTTAAGGAGATACCCTGGAAATAAATAAAGGTCAATCAATTAGTTTCAGGTCAAACAGACTGTTGTATTCGATTAAGCTGAGAGGCTGGAGCAGTAGGGTGGGGAATGTGTGGATAGGGTGAGGGACTTGAAATCCAGCCATCCATGACCCCAGTTCAACTCAACTTCCAATTGTAAAGAGCTAATTCCAAGGATGCAATCCAGAAGCGATTGACAAAATATTATCCAAAGGTTTTGACTGTGCTAGTTTTGCATGCAACTCCCACTACTCTGTGATCAGGCCGGTCTCCACTTCGATCTCAAAAGAGTAAACTTTTTTGCCCGGCCTTGTACTGCCTGATAAATAATTCATCCAAACGAATTTTCCCAAAAGCACTATCGTAAAAGGTAGAAATCCAATGGCAAAAATCAGGACCAAACCCATGACTTCTAAGAACGTCGAAAATAAAAGTAGGATTAACCCGGTCAAGAGCTTTTTTTCCTGGTCAAGGTTGACCAGGATAGCACATTCACTGGTTAGTTCAATAGCGCTAAAGTGAACAGAAAAAATAGTACGACCAGGAACTGAACAAGTTGGGTCGGAAAGAAAACTTGAGTCAGTGACCTTGGAAAGACGCGTGGTAGTATCAGAAACTAGGTCCGGGCCATTGAGAAGAACGGGGAGACTCAGTAAGGAGAGTTTTCTGAGCACAACAGATATGAACGCGAGATTTTCGAACATGATCCTTAACAAAGTCTCCTCTCAATTGAGAGGGCCAAGCCCACGCACATTAATAGAACATAAAAGGAATATTATTTGTTAGGTGTTACCAGATAAGGAGTCGTAGGCTTCCGTTGCGGACGAGTGGAAGACACTCTCCCGGCTGGTGTTCGTTGACCCATGCTCTTCTTAACCGGTCGAGAAGATTCCTTGACAGCAATTTGTACCTCTATGGTGACTCCAACTGGGGGAGGTGAGTCCGCCATACTGTCACCATCTTGAGCAGTTGGTCGAGAGGACTGGGAGTGCTGGGAGTACCGTGAGGTCGGAAAGTGTTGCGTCAAAAGCGTGATAGTTACTTAAGAAATAGAAAACATTTTCCGTGCTTCTGTCGAGTTATAGAAACGCGAGTGGAGGTTTGGGAGAACGAGAAATGCTGTGGGAACACGCGCCGCAGGCGAGTGTTTCCACAACTTTTTCGAGTTTTCCGGCCCAAACCTTAGTTATCAGGGTACAACTTTAACATTGATATACATCATAACATTTCGAAGCACGATGAGATGAACATAATTAATCGAAAGTTAACATAGCAATCACTAGAGTTCATCAATTGTGATATCAAGTTTTCAAGCCATAATTTTCGAATATCATCAATTTTTGTTTCAATTTTGGAGAGGGATATGTCTCTCATCGAGGAATATCCCTGACAACCTAGTGAGAGCTGGGTTTCGTCCTCAATTTTATTACCACTACAGAGGGGAGATATCCTTTCATCGAGAGCGATTTTGTCGCACCTGTTTCAACACGTAGGTTGTGACAACCTATTCTGAGTTTTACGAGAGTTGTTCTCATTAGATTTTTTTGTGTTGAATATAGGTAAGCAAAAAGGATATAATTCTTTTTGATGGAGTGATAAAAGCTTAGTTTACGCGAGTGCTGAAGCGTCTGGTTCCAGTAAGAGAAATATTTCATACACAATACCAATAGAGCAGTACCTCTGGACACAGTGCCAACGCGTCGTACCAAACGATGTTCCCCGAGATTTCGGCCCGGTGATCGCTTTCAGATACCTGTCTCCAGGCAGTGAGGGAGGGAAATGTCGGGTCCCTAGACCATATATATATATATTTTGAAAATCCCTTTTTTGAAAAACTCCAACAAAAATTTACAATAGAATTCTCAAGTATCAATAAATAATCCATTGGAATAATCTTTAATAAAGCTGCAAGTTAACAATTAACGGAACTCCTTAACCGAATGCGCTATAAGTCCCCTCATATAAGGTTTATACTGTTCGGTGATACAAAAAATCCTGATAATCGTATTCCCAAGTCGAATAATATCGTCCTGTGTCCAAGCTTGACGTAACCTCTAAGCCTTCTGTCAATAGATGCAGGTCTGGAAAAGGGAAAGGCCCGCCAGTAAAGACGAGGGGGCCAACATAAATCACGGTACCAGCAGGATACGTGACAGGGGTAGAAGCAGGAACGGTAGCAGAAACAGGAGCGGTGGACGCAGTGGCGGGGCAGTAACGGTAACAGGAACAGGTAATACAGGATCAGGGGCAGGAACGGAGCAAACAATAACACAATCGGAAGTAGGAGACATGTCATCCATAACACAGTCAGATGCAGCAGGAGGTGCAGAGGGCGTATCCATGGCAGAAACAGAAACTGGGGGGCCCCAAGCCTGGGAGCACTCCCTTGACCTTAGGTGACATAGCCTGCGTAGCAAGCGTTTCCGTGGCTAGT
>BLFN01000517.1:1311461-1313961 GCA_014634225.1 Acropora yongei
TTTCAACGAATTTATTAGTTAACTCTCTTGGACGCCGGTTTGATCGGTAAAAGAACAAAATTTTGTTACTTTAGCTCTAGCCTGAATTACGTAATCACTGTTTTGCCTATCTTCTCAAACTGTTTTCATCAGATACCTAACCAAAACATCATCTGGTTATACTAGTACTGTTTGGGATCAATGGTTATTTAATCTCTAGTGTGAAACATCGCTCAGTGCCGCCAGTCGCATTTCTGCTTATTTCATTACTTTTTTTTTATCATCTGTTTTTTGCCTTCTTGTATCTTTTTCTTATCCGTGTGGCATTCTCAAAGACAATATACTGGACATTTAATATCTAATGAAATGTTGCTATGAAAACGTAAATCGATAGCTTACTGGTAAATCTCTTTTTAGCGGTTTCGCCCCAGGCCCTATAGATTAAAAAATTAATAATAATATAATAAAAATAGAGGAAAATGTTTTGTATTTTCCCATCATTTTCCAAGGATTTTTTTTTAGTGGGTTGATATCTCCTTATGTTTGGTTTTGTGTGCGATCTAACAAAACATGTAGGCGATTGGATTACCCCGAATTAATCAGATCATTCACAGAATAAGTATAGCCATTTTGGATTTCATTTGCACTCCCTTCCAGGAAGTTGTTAATTCGCCGGAGGGAATCGCCTGATTTGAAGGAGTCCACTAATAGAAAATATCAGTGATGTCTCTGCGAACTGAAAAGTTAACAGAGACCGATTCCATACTTTACGCACAAGTTATCCGACCACTGATCTTCTAAGCTTACATGTGATAAAAGTCAGTACATAGTGAAAGCTTAGAGGCATTTGTGTTAAATTCAATACCCAAAAGAATATATTTATTTCAACTTTCCGAATATTTTAATGCATCCCCAAAACATTAAAAAAGAAAAAAGGGAAAACAACGTGTATACAGTGTTTGACATGTGGCGAACGGAATCAATCATGTTATTTTTTAATGAGATTCCTTCTCACTGCTTTTCTTTCATGTATTATTCAGCAATTTGATTTTGTGACATTGGAGATGATGAAACTAGCACTGCTGCGTGGATTTCCATTTTCACTGAAGGAACAAAATACAGCAAACATTTCTTTTCAAAATCAAAGTGACAGCTTTTTTTTCCTCACCGGCGTCGGTTTTCTTGGTTGAATACAATTATGAGGCTACAACTAAGAGCACGTTTCCGGATCTGAAGATGAATCCAGTTCACGTTTTTAAGTCGCAGTACAAAACTGTTCTTACAGCGCAATTACTCTTATTAACTTACGTGTATGTATAAATACACAGTTTCCTTACCACTTCGCCATTTACTTGAGTACATAAGAGCGATGGACGCTGCAGCAGTCGCGACCTGTTCGCACGAAGAAACGCAGCTTAATGTTGAAAAGAAAGTTCACTGGGCCTTGAACCTTGAGGAAATTATCTTTTTCTATCCAGATGCCAAATCCAAGGCTCCTAAATCAGTGCTGAAAAAGTTTCAAATCAAGTTTCGAGCATTGAAAGACAATAATCGTTCAAACATCTTGGAGGTTTTTTATCGTGACCATCTGTTCAAGATACGGAGTAAAATTGAGCGAATCATCGAGCCACTTACTGGTAAAATCGACGCGGAATCAAAGGCCTCCCATGATTTGGTTAACTCAGACAGCTACTGGGATGAACTTTTTGAACTTTATGGAAATTGCAAACCTGCTTTAAAAGAGTAAACTTACCTTTTTTTTCAAGCTGAAAGCCAAAGGGAAGGTTGGACGTTCCTGTACTGAGAGAACGAAATTTTTGTTACTTCAAAGAACATGGAAATGTTGAAAACAAAGCCGGTTTTTGCTAATATGCGTATTGTGTGTCAAATTAATATTTTTCAAATAAGCAAAGTGGAACTGGGATCTGTATTTGCAGAAAGCGATGTAAAGAAAAATACTGATATATTTTTTGAAATGATGTAATAGCTTGAAAGACTGTCTTAAATGTGCAAATTCAGGAGAACTACACGGGGGACGTTTTACCTTTGTAACAATAACAATAGAAGATTAAAAAATAATAAATAATGACTGAGATTTTCTTGGGCGTTGGTTTGAATTCACTAAAATAGTTAGCTAGCAAGACAGGAACGAAAGAAATGAAAGAAAAGTATCGAAATCCAGTTTACGTGTAGATTGGTTTTGTCTAAATGATGATCAAGACTATTTTATCAATGGACGTTTCTACGAACCAAAGTAGATTTTCATTTTTGAAATGACATTCAAATAGGTGGCTTTACTTTTAGCACATCTATTTGGCAGTTATATTTGGTCGAATTGTCTTAACTAATAGGTGTCATGCGGCCATTCAGCCCGTGTATTACTCAGGAGGAAGTAAATCAATTTTGGATTCAAGTTTTATAGGTTGAGATTTGAAATCCAAGCTATTTCACTCAGCAGCAAGCATAACACTGAGAATATAGGTTTAATAAAATCTTTTTATGTAAATAGTCTGGACATAGA
>BLFN01000517.1:1329515-1332015 GCA_014634225.1 Acropora yongei
GCCCAGTACCTTACGCTCTCCAGGAAGCAGTAGATGCTGAGTATCGCCGACTCGAATCCGAAGGTATTGTGGAAAAGGTCGAATTCAGTGAATGGGCAACCCCCGTGGTTCATGTCCCAGAGGCTGTTGGCACCACACGGTCATTTGGAGACTATGGTGTTACGGTCAACCCCCAACTCAACGTCCCTCAGTATCCAATTCCCCTGCCTGAGGATGTATTTGTCAAGCTGCGAGGCGGAAAGCGATTCACCAACCATGATTTAAAGAATGCTTATCAGCAACTCTCATTGGGTCCTGACAGCCAGCATTCGTAACCATAAACACACATCGTGGTCTATCATTTCGTATCGCCTCATCCCCGGCATTTTTTCAGCGGACCACGGATGACATTCTTCAAGGTGTTGAGCATGTTGCAGTCATTCAAGATGGCATTCTGATCACGAGCAAGGATGATGATGAACAGCATATCCAGAATCTGAACACTGTTCTCAGTTGCTTAGACAGTTACGGTTTGCGACTCCAGCTCAACAAGTCCAAGTTCATGCAGCGATCACTAACCTACATAGGCTGCGTCATCTCTGCTGAAGGAATTTCCCCAACGGAGGAAAAGGCTGAAGCCATCAAGAGAGCACCACGCCCTCAAAATGCACCCAATTAGGGGTTTTCTTTGGAATGACCAACTACCAAGGGAAGTTCATCAGCAACATGATCACAATTCCTCAGCCACTCAATCAGCTGCTTCAGAAAGATCAAGAGTTTCTGTGGTCCCCCCATCGCGAGGAGGCCTTCAACAAGGCAAAAGAATCCCTCTCTTCTTAACATGTGCTGGTGCATTAAAATCCTAGCCTCCCAGTGATTCTTGAAAGCGACGCAAGCCAATATGGTATATAGGGGCTGTCATCCTTCACCGTTTCCCCAACGGAGACGAGAAACCCATATGCCTCAAGATCCTTAAATTCATCTGAGAAGAATTAGAGTCAAATAGAGAAGGAGGGCCTAGCCATCATTTTTGGTGTGACCAAGTACTACATGTACCTGTTTGGGCCCAAGTTTACACTTCGAACTGAACACAAACCCTTGCCAAAGATCTTTGCATCAGACTCTGCCACACCTGTTTTGGCAGCTGTGCGTCTTCAGCGTTGCTCCCTACTTCTCTCATTGTACCAGTACGAAATTGAATTCAAGCCTTCTGCTGAAGTCGCCAGCTCTGATGCCTTGTCCAGGCTACCTCTTTAGTACAGGAAGGATGCCAGTGTCGAGGACAAAATCTTCCAGGTGTCAGTAGTGCAATTGTGCAAACACCCTATTTCTGTCATGGACATTACACGCCATACTGCCAGAAATCCAGTTCTAGCAAAGGCTCTCGCAATGACCCAAAATGGTTGGCCTGTCCACTTCTGCACCACCCCTGAGCTCAAGCCATTCTTTCTTCACAAGGATGAGCTCTCTGTCGAGGACGGCTGTCTGATGTGGGACCTGCGAACCATCATACCTCCCTCCTTACAGGAACAGATTCTAAGTGAGCTACACAAGGCGCACCCAGGAGTCGCACGCATGAAGAGAGCTAGCCGCAGTCATGTATGGTAGCCTGGAATAGAGAGCAAGATTGGGGAGAAATCACGTGGGTGCATGCACTATTTCAAGCGTGCTAAATTCAGGGAATTGCTATTGGCGACACAGTCCTAGCATGTGACCACTTGTCAGGGCAAAAGTGGCAACCTGGTTGCATGGTACAACACCCCTCATCACACTTTTGCCGAGTTCACCTAGATAATGGGCGAGTTTGGAGGCGACACGTGAATGACATCTTACAGGATAACTCCCATTCTCGGGTGTACCATCCTTGGAGACAGCAACCCCAGTTGTTCCTGACCCCCAGCTGGTTATCTCACTTGAAACCAGCTCACATCCATCTGATAACTCAGCTCAATTGGAGACACCCCCTGCCTCGACAAGTCCTATGCGGCGTCGATCATCCCGTTCTCGCAGACCTGATCAGAGACTGACTGAGGAGATGTGAATTTGAACATTACCGGCAACGTCTGCTGTTGTTGTTGCTATTGACTGATTGTTTGGCTAGCTAATGGACTCACAGAGTATTAAGTTCTAGGGATACTCAAATCGAGACTTGTTAGCTCTATTTTGTTTTATTTCGCTTATGAGAGAGTTATTCTTAGCAAATCTCCAGCGGGAGGTGTTATAGTATTAGCATGTTTCGTATTAACTGTCCATTGGAGTAATTCTATGAGCCCTTGTAGGGTACATCAGTTGCGGGTAAAACCATGTGCCTTATCAATACAATCTTGTTATTTGACCCGCCATCTTGTGTGAGTGTATTCACTCTTCTATGAATCCGAAAACATAACAATATCCTTTTTTGAGGACCGACAAATGTCTTGTTAATAATGGATAAAATATAGAACAGGTGAATTCTCAATGAATTTGCAAGAGAGAGTAAGAGAGAAGAATTAGTTATACGAGAAAAAATAGATGAACTTAA
>BLFN01000518.1:14088-18511 GCA_014634225.1 Acropora yongei
CAGATGTAAGCCATAGTTATGTACGGCTCACGGCCAAACTGATTCGCAAACAAGCATTAAGCTGTACAACATCAGTAAACATGAAATTTTTGAAGTTTCAAAATTTACTGCGTTAACAGCAGGAATATTGAGTGTGAATCTCCACGCTTCTCGATGGCGCAAGGCAGACTCATTGATTTAAGCAAGAAGAGCTCAAAGTCCAAAGGAGAGCTTGGGCCCACCGCAAAAGCGGAAGGAAATTAAGGGCTTACCTCCCTCCGCTCTACCCTTTGTTAACAGCTAGTACAGGAATTATATAGCATATTAAATTAAAATGTTGCATTTTCATATTATCATTATGGAGTATTTAATACCTGGAGTTCTGATTAATTTTCTTGGACAATGCAGTCAGTACTGCGAAAAGTGGTGTTCAAATAAACGATTTAGAGATATTCATAATCCTCGTTCTTATATAAATGTAATTAAACATAAAAAGCGCTCACCTGTGTGTTTCATGAGCGGTACTTGGATGAGGGTCTTCTTCTTCCCTACTTGTACGGTCTCGAAAAAAATCCAGCTTTCTCTGTCGCTGACTCATGATTGGAGACCTTAAATTTCCCCCTCTTGCGACAACGTTCTGCTCTGACTGAATTTAGTTTCGATAATGTAACGCAAAGTGTTAAGTTGAGCAGGTGCTAATTAACTTGGGATTTAATTTTGCTGTTTTTTTTTCCTTTGTAAAAATTTCCTACAGCTATCATCAAACAGGGTTACAAGGCAGCTGTCATTGCCAGAAGAAGAAATGATGAAATATAGTAACCATTAGTAACCTGAAAAACAAACACTTTTTGTTTGTAATTTAAAATATTGCTTCCGTTGACTTTTAAGTTTGGTGGGCTCGACGGTTTTTTCCTCAAACAGGGCGGTACTAGCCTGGCTCTAAAATATAATTTATATAAGTTAAGTATCCCAAGAATTTGTGCTACGTGAAAGGTTTGTTCTTCACATCACTTATATAAGCTAAGTATCCGGAGAATTTTGTGCTACGCTAAAGAAAGTTTTTCTCATTACGTGATGTAAATTACCTTTTATGTTATGTGTACTAACCTGAACATGAAAGATGTGATGTGCTGTTGCCCGTTTCATGTACTCATCTTACACCGTAAGTACTGGTCTTTACCTGGAGGTGTTCACAACTTGTTAGAAGAGAACACTTAAGGCAGTCTTTGCTGACTAGACATGCCCTTTCAAATTGCTGTAGTGGTGCACGGTTTCCGAAAATCAAAATAAATTAAATTGCGTCGGAAAAATAAAGCAGAGCAACTTATGCACTATTCTTATTTAGTACCACTTGAATTGACTAGACTTACCTTTAAATGATGTGTTTCAAGAGCTTTTCGTACCCATTCAACACACCATGAGCATTTTATGTAGATTTAGTACGAAATTCAATCAACCAGGAAAAATGAAAAAAAAAATGTTTTTCCTAAGAAACACCTGGTTGGGTGAATACTCTTGTATCCGTGGACAACACATTGTTTTTTAGTCGAGACAACAGATTTTGAACAACGTTATCATAGGTATTGTGGACAGGGAACAAACTGTTTTTAGGACAACAGGTCTCTGTAAAAGTTATGAGCTGATACAAAGAACAAAAAAAAAACGGGGGTTCAAATTGGCTACTAAGTAGACACGGCACTCCAAAATTGTGGCATGGTATCGATCTGTTGGTTTCGTGGTATGCCACTCCCTGTTTACACAGTTTTAAACGCAGAAAACTTGGCGCAACTATTGTAAAAGGAAAACACCTTGTGTGTAGCACTCGAATTGTCTTCACATTTGGGACAAATTTCTTCTGTTATTTTTCCTTTACCATAGTTTACATTTCACTCCTGAACAAGGGTTAGTTGTGGTTTCTGAGAAGCCATTGGTTTCAGGCTATTGTAATGAAGGTCATGCAGCTTCATGGCCCAGCAAGGCCATGTTTCCAGTTGCTAGCACTTTACTTTGATAATCAGCTGGCTAGATGACATTCAATCCTGTTTCTCCTAAGCTTGACACGATAGCCACCTGGATTTCGAGTATGTTAATAAGGCCTAATAAGGCAATCAAGTCACCCCATTCTCCATCCTCTGCAGATAGGTGTTCTATGCTCCAAGACTGATAAATTCCTTAAAATGAGTGCGCTCTAGGGTGGCTGGATTACTTTGGAGATAATTTGCAAGGTCAAATCACAATTTTGTGTCACTGCCCGGTTCTCTTCCTTGGCGAATTAGTTGGGTTTTCATTGCATGGAATAAACTGTTCCCATCTCCAGGGGTTGGGAGCTGGTGATATGTAAGTCCTGCACTTGTTGTCGGAAGCTTGCTGGCAGTTTGTCATCCACTGGAAAACTTGCGGGTAAATCGTCACTGCGCAAAGAAGATTTAAGTTTTCATAAATAATTATTGATTGCCATTTCAGTGCAAGGATCTTCATTGAGACTGAGACCAGAGCGGTTGCCACTCAAAAATAATAACTGTTTTGGAAAAAGACATACACCACACTTCCTTTGTTCATTCCTTTGTTTTGGACTTTGATCATGTCAAAAATTGATGAGTTCCTGCGGTGCAAATAGCGGAATCATAAACGTAAAGGCACATATTAATAACACATAACGATCATGAGCCAATGATCATAATCATGAGCCGTGAAAGATTTAGAAAGCTTTCTAAATCTTTCACGGTGGTAATTCAACCTTTATCAACTCGTTTGATAAAACCAAAAAAGCAAAAATTAAAATCACATGAAGCAGGTAATTTCTTGATCTAAAAACCTGGATGTGTTACATTTTAAGGAAATGCTTTTGAAGCTCCTTGGAGAGTCCAGATCATAATTTATTTCTAGAGCCCCCGAGTAATGGCCGTAAAGAACAGATTTAAAGCCAAGATGAGCACGCACTAGGCTGAGGTATAATATGTGCCTTACAGAATTACTGTGGATAAACATGAAGTTTCTCCTAATGAAACCTAACAAGCTGTTTGCGCATGTAGGTTGGTGAGAGACTTGGGCGTGCCAGGTCAAGTCCATACGTGTCCAATACACCCAAACTGAGTCGGATCGTCTGGGATACCCAACGGTCCGACTCACAGGAAGTCTGATTGCGAGAGGAAACTACACTGAGGTGTTTACAGAGGGTGTAAAATTTTGGCGGCTCGACTCCATCAGACACGGACGGACACGGCCCGTGTCTCTTTGTGTCAGTTCGACTGAACGGAAGTCCGATTGCAAGAGATTCTTTGTTGTTAGATCGAAACACCCATGTTGTGGTTGTTTATGACAAGCACCGTGGTACATATTTAGGATCTACGTAGAGTCACAAAAAATTGCAACACATGCAAGGCGCATGAACACTACGGTTACTGAACAATTTGAAACGGATTGCCATGAAATTGATTTCTTGTTATTTTTAGAAAATATGGCCGTGGGATTGTCTTTGATACGGCAATGCGCAAACTTCATAATAGTTGGAGCAGTTGCATTTTCCACATATGCTAGTCTTACTATTGACTGTTTGGATATCATGGCAATTTGGAGGTGGCAGGAAGTTTGGCTACAGAAGACAAAAGCAGGATGAAGAGGAAAAGAAGGTAAAGGCATTTACAGGATTAAATCGCACATGTCGTCTAGAAAATTGTTAACATAAACTTAAAAGGCTGTACATTGCAAATTTGCGAGTGAATAACAACCCGGCTGCCTTTAGTAGCATTTAGTGACAGGCATTTAACATCCCGCGAACTGGCTTTCTCTTTTTTCTCAGAGTAGAAATCTATGACTTGTTTTTTCATGACAAATGAAATTTTGTGAGGTACTTCCTTTGGATTCATCTGAAATCTAAGGAGAACGCTCTCTGGGTGATGTACCAATTGGAGGTCCTCATTATCGTCCACTTTCTCTCCATAACAAATTGAGCCATGCAATGTTTTTTACTTCAAAACGTGGCTTCTCTATGTCCTCGTTCTGGCTTACGTATCGAAGTCGAAGGAAAGACTTGAAGTCTTTAATCATGGCTCAAGTGAGTCTGCAAACCTCTACCTTTGATAGATTATCTTCCTCCAAAACGATGTCCCATTGTCTAGAAATGGCAATGATTTCATGTTTTTTAGATAACGATAGTATAGTTTAAAATCATATATCACAAACAGACCCTCCAATAAAAACTTCAAATCGGCCCTAAGAAATTGTCCTCGCCAAACAATGTAGTCCAAATAAAAGGAAAGGAAACATTCCTCAAATTGTTCCGGAGCATTGTCAGACCAAATTATGGGCCTGATTACATGAGCCAGGCTGGCCCTGTCAGCGAGGCAGGTGTCAGTTTGCCGGGATCTCTGCACATTTGTTAAACGGAACAAAAATCGACTTGGCGATTACATGACAACCGGGCCAGCCGGTCAGCAGAGATCCT
>BLFN01000518.1:30002-35002 GCA_014634225.1 Acropora yongei
AGTAGTTATTACTAGAATCACACAACTGATATGATTTGACACCATACTTGTCAGGCTTGTCTGGATTGTACACTTTAAAGTGTACCTTTCCTGTAAAGGGAGTCATTCCCTCATCAATACATCTCTCAACCTGGCGTCCAGACGTTTGAAAAACTGTCAGTGACGACATTGTAGACAGCCCCAAGTTTGTTGACTGGGTTGTGGCCTGCATGTCCCGGGCAACATAATTGTCATTGTCACACAATTGAAAAAATATTCCAAAATTTATCTCTTGACATCAACTGCAGGAAAAATGGAGTCGATAACACCTCATTGGTGGACCAGTAATCCTAGATATCCTCCCGATTCACAAGGCCCATAGCGATGATCATAGCCAAAAAAGCTTTGATGTTCCTGGCTGTCATGCCATCCTCGGGCCAAGTCTTGAATTGCGAGTTTCATGGCAAACTACCTCTTTCTCGAAGAGATGCAATGGTTGCTCTGGCATATTTATTGGTCTGTCTTGCAATATATTCAAATAGGTGTGCGGGAAAGAGTAAATGAAAGTAATCGATAAAAGACGGACTGTCTGGTAGGTCCATGTTCAAATCTCGATCACCTGTGAAGTCTAGTGCTGTTGAATCAGACATAAGTGGTTTTGTCGGAAAGCAATTCAACTTGTACACCTTGCAGCTTGGGAGCCCACAACTTAATGGCAATGATAACTGTGAGCAGTTCTAATTCATTGATGTGGAGGGCCAGAGAGATAATGAACTCGGGAAACTCCTGGTGGAAACACTCTCCAAAACTCACAGCACCATAACCAGTAATGCAAGCTTTGGTAGCAAATAGGTCCAGATTGGAGATGACAACTTCAGAAGGAATGACAGAAATACAAGCCACCAGTTGATATCACCACGAAGATCATCAGTAACAGGATGTAAAGAATGTTTTGGAGACACTGAACAAGACCGCAAGGCATTCATAAAACGATTCATGAAAGCCTGTGCCGGCCAAAAAAAAGCCGATACGTAAGATAATTTTCCTAGAAGCTGTTGAAGTTGGCGCTTGGTAAATTTAAGTTTGTTCAGCCATGTGTAAAGCTCCGGTTGCAACTCAGCAACCCGAAATGCTGGAACAGTCAGAGTCATGCCCAAAGTGTTAATCCAAACACCAAGGCAAAGCATTTGGTGACAAGGTGGGATGTCCTTTTGTGGTGAAACCAAGAAACCTAATTCATCAAACAAAGAATTCATGTGCATAAAGGAAGACTCTGAAGCAGACATGGATTCTGCACTGTAAACATCATCAATATATACATTAACAGAAATTCCTTTTGAATTTAAAATGTAGACAAGGCTCTATGTAGTTTGCTGATAAATCAAAGTGGCAGAGGGAAGACCAAACAGCAATGTGGTGTGAAAATATAAGGCGTCATTAATGTACATTCTCATTAAGGGATAATGCGCAGGGTCAATGGGGATCTGTCGTGAAAATATGACATCCATGGCCATTGACATTGACGAAGTGAACAAGATGATCTATACCAGGTAAACACAGTTTGTAAAATTCACCAAGATAACGATCGTTACTGATCCTGTCATTAATGGAAGCGCCTTCGGGGAAGCTGAGGTCGTGGAGAACCCGCAAATCCAAAGAATCAAGTTTTGGAATGCAGAGAAGAGGAGAAATCATGCAGGGCGTGTTGAAAGGATTACAATGAAATGGACCAAAAACTGCCTTGTACAAAAGCTCTTTTGAAATGTACGAAGATAGATAATCACAATTCTTGGTAGCGGAAAAATGACTATGGAAGGTTGATGAAGCCAGCAAAGAAGAAGTGTAATCGACAGGCCAACTGTAACGAAGGAAGTTAATGATAATGCGATCGTGATGATGCTCTAAATACTGAGACCAGGCTTCAACATTAAAATTGGACGTCACACACCTGAAAAGTTAGGAAGATCAAATTTTTTTACGTCATTGCAGAGAGCAACTAAGGGGGATAGTCAGGCTGCCTGGTCAGGCAGAGAATGAGGAGATGAAACCAAGGGAACGGATGGAATGGGATATTTGCGTTTGGGACACATCAGCATGGCATGATCGAGCCAGTCACAAACACGACAGCGATGAGTGGGCTTGTAAGAAACATTAGCAATGGGGCAGCTACATTTGCCAGAGTTATTCCACTCCTAACAAAAATGATCTTTGGATTTATGACGGGACTGTTGCATCAAGCCAAGGCTGCGTGACAGTGAGAAGTTGGAACGAAGATCGTGATGTGAAAAGAAAGTTCGAGACCGCTCACGGACGATGTTGACACTTTTCCAAGTTGAATAACTCTGTTCCACAGTGTTGTTAACAGACAAGTGAAATTTCTCATGCTCGGCCAAGAATAAGTGACAGCATGATCCATTAAAAGTGGCAAATGGTGTAAAAGGGAAGCCTTCGAAGCCTCTTGCTGTGCCTTGCAGAACTCTAAATAGCCACTAACAAACTCTGCATTCAATCAAAGCTCACAAGGACTGTTCTTAGGGATGTTGCTGAGAAAAAACAGCGATTTTCCAAAGTGGGCCATAAATTTCCACCCAGCTTGTAAATACCACTCACACAAAAAAATGGCAGTGTGTGCCTAGCCCTATCATGAATGTACACCCAAAAATGATTGCAAACAGTCTACCCCATACCTCGACATAACAACAAATGAGTCTTGAGAAAACCTACCAAAGCCCTTGAGCAGACTTTGAAGGATGAAAGTCTTTTAGCTCCTTTTGTTTGATGCAAGCAATTTCATTTAGCTCAACAACTTTATATGCATTTAAATGGCTGACATACTCTTAAACTCTCAATCTTTTGAAGCTCAGTAAGACGATTTGTTCAACTATTAATACTTGATTGACCTTCCCATAAATGGGAACTTCATCATTACTTGTGTGAGGATTTCTCACCCGTTATCAAATCAAACAACAATGCCAATGAATGGTTGCTGATTAAACATTACTTTTTACCTGAGAGATAAGAGGTGGATAGGTACACAGTACAGTTGATGTATAGTTTTTCATGCTTTCATAGACTTAACTACAGTGGGATCGGAGAAGTAGGCCCTCATTGAAGGAACATTCAAATTGTTGAAATTTCTAACGATATCTGAATGACAATAGAGAGATTAAGATTCTTATTTGGTGCCAATGGCTAACGACAGGCTATTGCTTTATCATAAGACCATGAAAATTCTAGTATTCTTGCTTATTTATCTGTTTTAGTAGATGCTTGATAACCATAGCTATCATCAATTTTTGATAAACAGCAAATTGTTAACCATGCACAACTTTGCTATTTTTAATTGTACACAAGTCTTAATCTCTCCAATAATAATAATAATTAAAAATAATGACATTCTTTTGTTGAGACAACATGACCAAAAATCTCTAGACAGTTGTCCAGATCATAGTCTCCATTACATAATTTATGATGATTCACTGAATATGGAAAAGAGTGAACAGTCAGCTAATCAAGAAAATCTCTAATATTTTTAAACTTGCTTTGTTGTCGACATATCAAGAAGTGCAGAGTATTTCATTATGTACGTGTAATGCAATTTCATATTTCAAAAAATACACACTGGTATAATTCATTAATAATTGCTATTTCTAGGTTATACTGAAGCACTTATTGAAATGTTGTTGCACGAGTATGAAGGGGACCAAAGATCACTGAAGAATTCCATTCAGGATCTCAGGGGAACCATGCCAGGCCCGCTCGCTGCTTCCTTCGAGAAACCCTGTAAGGAAACAGCAGTGGAAGAATTTGTCTCACGGTTTGCACAGCAATAAAACGGAATAAACTCAAGGTCTTTATGACAAACCAGTACTTTACAGTGTATATCATTTTAGACGACAGAAATTTGGCTACATTTGGTTACGTTCAAACATGTGCAATTCACACCTACATATAGCTACACTTTACAAATTGCTTGGCAATTGCCCGTGATGAAGGAAGACATGTGAAAAGGACGTAAAGAACTCCTAATGAACAGGCTCTGCTGCTAGTGCTGTAAAACCTGAATATTTATTATGTAAATTAACATGTACCTTTGTATCTCTCAGAAGCTTGGTGGTTTTAATCCGGTGTAGGACGATCCAAAGTCAGCTGGAAAGGTGTTGCGAATTTTGTTTACCGCCCAAGACGGCAGAGCAACCCTGACATGTTTGCCAAGATAACCCCAGCACCAGTGAACAAGCTGTCTATAGGCAATGTAGAGACAAATTACTATCTGTGTCACTGCACAATTGGAATCAATATAAATACCAAATGCTAGAAATCGATCTCACCAAGGCCAAAAAAAAAAAACAACAGTCACATGTAAAAAGTATACATTAGCTTACTCGTTTCCCGTTCGATTTTCGGCGCCGTACTGCTGCCTGTATGCGTAATAAGCAGTTTCGAGCACCCATACATCTAGGCAGGTTGACTGAAAAACCTGGGTGTTCCGTCACACACTTTATGTGGGATTCAGGTCTCGGGTCCACCACTTTTTGCCACACTTGTTCTATGTCCTTGCAACAAACACTTTCATCTGTTGTCGGCATCGGCTTACATGTTCCACATTTGGACCTTAAATGAATTTATGTAAAACAGCTACGAGAAAACTTCTTCTTGCCTTTGTTCTTCAACATGTGCGTGTCTTATTAAGTTTTCACCTCAACGGAAAATAAAGCACAAAGTGAACTAAATACCAGTCGGTGTTTTGGGGCGATCGGTGTCACTGCCAACAGGTTCTGTGCTGTCTTTGTTATCGTTTCGCCGAACTCTATGTAGCTCAAATTGATAGGGACGTGGCCCAGAGTCTTCAAAAAGTTCTGAATTATCGCCATCACTGTCATACAAATTTAACACATTCGAGTTACTCTCTTCTGGGAGAACATCCTCCGAACTGCTGCTACTTGCACGAGCGGCCGTACTAAATCTTCTAAAGAATCTGTGTTGCGCAATACTTGTGTTCCACTTCTTACGTCACAACT
>BLFN01000518.1:53802-56302 GCA_014634225.1 Acropora yongei
CCTCCATCGGCTAAACCTATTATGACAATAATTATTGATCTCAAAAGCAAATGGACTTCACCTTTGTGTTCATAGACTGAGAATGTAAAAAGGTGAGGAGAAAGGGAGGAACGTCGTTCTTCTTCAGGCAAAGATCTATAAGTCTTGCTGCATTTCAGCATGTCCTCCTTGTTTATCAAGGTTCTTGTTCACATTCACATTCCTGATCATAATTTATTGCTAGAGCCCGCGAGTAGTAGCTGTAAAGAACAGATTTAAAGTTCCCAGAGGTAACATTATCCAGGTCAAATATAGTAATAAGCAGATTCCAAATTCTAGTGGTTCTAATGAAAAAAAGATTTCTGAAAGGTAGGAGTCCTGCATCTTTTAGGAACAAAAGATTGAGAATTCATTACAGATATATGGGTCCTTTGCACGCATTCTCGCACGAAGGGAACAACAGAAGGATCTAAGTGAATCAAATTGTGTGTAGCCTTCTGAAAGTATATTAGATCTAGGAACTCGTGCCAGTACGAAGTAGGTTTACATTATATTAATCTTTCTTTGTCATAGATATTTGTTAAAAAAGGCAAGCAAAGAATGAATTTGGTGGCACGTCCTTGGATACTTTTGAGTTTTTGAAATTAATTCAGTGCCTTGGGGCGCCCAGACCTGGGTTGCATGGCCAAGATGAGCACACTTTATGCAGTGGTATAATGCGCACCTTACGGAAATACTGTGGATAAACCTAGAGTTCCTCCTAACGAAACCCAACAAAAAGTTTCCGCGTGTAGCTTGGTGAAAGACTTGGTGGTGCCAAGTCAAGTCACATTCCAAGGAGACGCCTTTTCTTTATAACAATTATAAATATAGTTAATTAGATTTATAATCAGTTGTTTAGAAAAGCATATAACTAGGAAAGAAATGAAATAACATTTAATAGGAAAAATGTAGATGACATCCTTGATGACCAAGTAGAGTGAACCTCCTCTTAAGTTTGGAGAGACAAACATTTGTAGCCTTTTGTACCAACATAACTAGCTTTCAATAATGATGCATGTTTTGATTGTAATTTATCCAGTCATAAAGCTCATTTATTTTTTCATCTCACTTTAGATTGCCCAACAACTAATATTACATTGCTCAGCACCTTCAATGACGTCCTAAGAGCAATGCAGTCCATGCCGCTGGTCTTTGAAAATGATTTTTTGCCTCTAATATCATTTTTCTTATTTATTTACCAACTTCCCTATTTTCTTTTTCCCTCACAACAAGAAATTGTCGAGATGCACTTGTTAAACACATCAAATGAAATTCCAGTGCAACCTACTGAATTGCTGTAAGGTATTATATGCTGAGAAAGAGTTTCTTGGCTTTTATTGCTATTTTATTTTTGTTTTTTCATTTTTCTTTTTTCATACAGAAAACTTTGAGTGCCAAAGTGAAAACTATGATGAGAAGGCATCTATCGGTGGTGAAATAGGGCCTTCAGGGAGAGTCTTCCGGCAGCCTTTGTCACAGGGCAGCCAACACTGCCCTCCAGGTCTCCCGACTCATCTGTTTGCTCACTGCTGAGCCCAGCTTCCACATCTGCTCCCACAACAGAGAGTGGCCGCTCAGGAGCTGCAAATGCAGGATCGTTGGAAGGAGCACTGAGAGTTGCCCCACTTGATTGTAGCAGGACAGCCTGTTTCGCTGGCAATCCAGCAGCGAACACAGAGCAAGAACTTTAGACGAAAGGCGTAGTAAACTTTGTGTTCAATTTCTTGAAGAGATTTGAAAAGGAGGACTTCTTGTCAAACATCTCCAAACGACAAGTCAATTCGGGCCAGGGGTCCTGCTGAGGTGTGGTCTCTGTCGGGGCCCCTTGGCTAAGTTCTGCCTCGATGGAGAATGGGGGGAAGAAAAGATATTTTTGCAAGTGAAGGAAGGCTAACAGAAATAAACAGATTGGATAAGAGGTTCCAGATGCTGAACATCATCTTACCTGCAGTGTCCCCTTCTTTCAGCACTTCCTCAGCAGTTCTGCCTCGATGGAGACTGGGGGGAAGAAAATATATTTTTGCAAGTGAAGGAAGGCTAACAGAAATAAACAGATTGGATAAGAGGTTCCAGATGCTGAACATCATCTTACCTGCAGTGGCCCCTTCATTCAGCACTTCTTCAGCTCTGCTAGTTTTGGAGGCTGATGTGGCCTTCCTCTTTCGACGAATACCAAAGGTGCTAGACCCCCAAGCTCTCTGTGGCGGGGCCTCCTCTACTTGACTCTCCTCAGTCTGTCGGCTGTTGTCGTCCTCACCGTCTTCAGAATGGCCTGATGCAAAACTTACAAGCATTGATCTCAGGGAATTGGCAGGATTTTCAGCGGCTGCTGACGACCCCTGCACTTCCCCTCCTCCAGGTCGCATCTGTTGTAGCACTGATTGGGGAAAGGTGAAAGAGATCATGGCCTTATCACTACTTGTCTCCGAGCTGCTTGCGGAAAGCTTCCCCTCACTTACTTCTCTTTTGTCCTTTTCTG
>BLFN01000518.1:72886-77886 GCA_014634225.1 Acropora yongei
TGGCCAGCTCTACTCCAGTGTGAGAAATAAACATATTACAACTCTTGTCGCTGCGATATGGTTTTCCCAAATCTACCCCATGCTTTTCTTCTAGTTGTAGGGCGGTTGGGTATTTTGGAAGAGGCAATTCTTCCTTGGTAACGAAATATGCAACTTCGAACTCAGTTTTTGTTCTGGAAAGGTCAGCTGACTGCATATTGGCGATGCCGGTTGTAATCAGTTGCTGTCCAGAATCATTGGCAGCTTTCATGGATTCTACTCTTTCAAAGGCATGCTCTCCCTTTGTTTCTTTCAGATGTAGGTCCAGCGCCCTCTTATGTGGCTCACCTTGAGCATGGTCCTTGGCGTTGCTTACATAAATAAACATGATCAACGCTTTACCAGACTTAGTTCTTGCCCTGATATTTAATTTTCTTTCAGAAACTTAGAGAATTTGTACAGCGACGCTTGTATTTAGGAGATGGTATGAAGTGATTCATAGCAGCACTGTCTGACAAAGGTTGACTCTGACTTTCAAAGAAGAATCACATCCGACATCCTGGAAAAATTTATCTACGCAGGTAAAAGGGAAGTTTTTTTGAGGGAGTGCCATAATTTGGAATGGAAGGATTTGTGCCATGTTTTAAGTGGATGTGCAAAGCTGGAAGTTTTGGTTCTGGCCTGGATTGGTTGCAGGAAACAAACTGCAGTTCCTGCACAGTTTACGGAGGTATTGAACATTGGGTACCTACGTTTTCTATGATTGAGCCACTGTAAAATTACCAGTTCTTTGTTTCCAATGCTTCCTCTAAAATGTCCAATTCTGGAAATGTTATTCATTGACGACTGCCAAGAAATTATGTTATGAAATATCTCCTTGTAAGCAACTCAAACACCTCAAGGTGTTGTGTGTAGCATACAACCAAGAAGCTCTTTCCGTACACTGTGTTGTTGAGCGGTTAAAAAACACTAACAGCAGAGTACTTTTAGATATTCACAGGCATCACTTTACACAAGAAGACTTTGATCATATCACTCAGGATCGTCACGCTGCACTGGATAGAATCAAAGAAGTTGACGATTACCAGCATATGATCATATGCACCCTGCGTAGGTTACCGTCATGTGCTCTTTCTCAATGTGTATGTGCAGCTTTAGATATTTTTAGATATATCTTCTGATATCTTCTAGATATCCAAATTTAGCAAAGATATTTGTCAGTGCTGTAATAACTTCGCAGGAAGTTATCTCTTTAAGGATACATGCTTCTGGATAGGATGAGTAGTAGTCAATGTCTGTCAGGATATACTTACCATCCATAGGTTCAACAAGATCGACTGCTCCTTTAACCCATGGTCCATGATGTAACGGAGTTGGTTGAAGCGGTATGTATCTATTAAGTGGTTGGGTTACAACACAAGCAATGCAAGCCTTAATCGGAGTTTCGACATCTTGGTCCATTCGAGGCCAAAAGAAACGCGCATGAAGAAATTGCTTAGTTTTGACTATGCGATGATGCGTTTCATGTGCTAGTTTTAGAATTTGTTTTCCCAATGACTGGGGATCAACAATGCGATTTCCTCTTAGGATGGCTCCTTCAAAAACAGCCAATTCTCCTTTAATTGCTCTGTAAGCTTTTAGTTGCTGGTCGCTTGACCTTGTTCCATTTTGAATTTGGGTAAGCAGCTTGCAGCGTAGCATCTTCGTTTGTATACTGTGTCATGTCAGAAAGAGGGACAGCTTGCAAACCGGACATGTATGTCTCCACTCATTTGCGCATCCGTCACTTTTACAAATTTGAGCATTTGTGGCACTTTGAAGCCCAATGCCTCACCACATGCACATTTCCTAGCAACCATTTTATGCTTGTAGAAGAATTCCATCATCGTCAATCCAATTTTGATCCGGGTTTATCCCCGTAAAGGGGGGTGGCCGGATTTACCTGTAGCTGGAGGTGTGGCTTGCATAAAAAAAGCCATACCATATTACTTCATACTGCTAATATTGTGGTCAATCAATATTCTAGATCTCTATTAAAAAGCTGAGAAAAAACAGTTAAAATCAGAAAAAATGAAGGCTATTCTAGAGTCAAGCTCAGTTAATGATCACGCAAGCTTGAACATCATAAGCTTATGCAGAGGCAACTGTCAATATGTACTTTTCGCATGTTGCAGGTTAAATGTCACTATTGTATAAGATTTTTGCAGGCTACAGGGTAGATTTTAAGCACCTGTTCATTCGAGTTAAAGGTCTAGTCAACTGCAACATAAGGCTACAATCTGCTCGAAATACCAGGTAGCCTCATTCAAACTCGTTGACGAATTTTCAACCTGCAACATCCCAAAACCTGCATTTGAGCTCATGGTACTAAACTTTCAAGATTATTTACCCGATGTAAATGACAAGACATAAAATCAGCCCCTTGCCCCGCACACACCTCTAAGCTGAGTTCAGTCCATTGCATATTTCCAAACCTTCATGTTCAGGAACTTTCCAGCTTTAAAATCACGAGTTGATAAGTTTAAGTCCTAAGATTAAGTCAGTCGATGAACAGGAGCTGAAATTAACCCAAGCAGTGTTGCTCTTGGCCTGGTAAACATGGCTGACAATTCCCTATGTTTCGATCACTTGACTTTTAATTCCGTGCGAGACCTTCTCTACAAAAAAAAAAACACGTGCCTACGCGCGTAAATACAATCAGCTTTCACGCCCCCTCCCTTCGAGACAAATTGTCACAAGTTTGCAATATTCTTCTTAATTATTTTACATATTAAAATTAACATTGCATACTATTCCACCATCTTAAATATTTCCTTGAATTATCCAGCCTGTATTTTCTCCTACAAACGCATATGTTTTTAAAAGTTTCAGGCTTTTGACCTAATCACCCCAAAACATTTTAAGCTTAAGTTAACAATTCAAGAAAACTTTACTGATGAAAATAATAAATTCAGTCAGTAATATCCTTACAACAACACATTAAAGAAATGAAATGCTTCTCAAACTAGCATGGTTTTGACTACTCAAGCACATCAAGTTAGTATTAGTAAAATGATAAACAACACGGATGATTATCAATATGTGGGCAAAGTCCGTTATGTAAGAAAGCTGTCATAAAATACATAAAAGCGCCTTATGTTACTTCGCAATCTCACAGTTCATACTGTAAGCACTTACTGTTTGGAACCTTATACTCTGCTCTGTAAACAGTGTTACAGTTTGCATTGTAAGCTGTCTTACAGTAGTAACTGCAATCTTACAGTCCGCAATGTAAGCAGTCTTGAAGCCTGGCTTTATTAAAAACAGTCTCACAGTCCACGCTGTTGCCTGGATTTAAGGTTGGGGACCTTAAATATAGCCTCAACTTTATTTCATATCACAATATTTTTTCATTAATATCTCAAATACTATGAAACCTTGTTTTTCTTTTTTTTGTTGTTGTTGTTGTAATCCCTTTCGCACTTTATATATCTACACTTTGCATATATAAAGTTATTCCTATGTGCATTTATTGTTTTTACTAGTTTAACAGTAACTATCTTCTGATTAGGCATTCTAAACAGAGCGTGCCAACCCGAAAAGCTCCTATCGTTATAAAATAAAGAGATTCGTGCAATGGTTGACTATTCAGGTTTTGTATGGGAGAGGGCTTGTGTAACGCCGGCTATTAAGCAACTTATTTTTTCATCTCCTATCCGATTAATTTCTTAGGGAGCGTGAGTTACTTACGGGAGACCTGGACGAACTCGGACCGGTACAAACTTTTACCGGTGCAAAATGTTTGTCGGCGTTAACATGAAACCAGTAAGAAAAGCTTAGTGCTTGCTGCTTGTTTTCGGCACGAAATTATAATCGTATGCGTCATGAGTGTGTCATGAGTGTGTCATTAAACCAAAAGCATGTAGGCAAGCCAAGACGAAGTCAGCCCAGATCAGAAGTCTGAACTCAATTTTATACTGATCTTATGTAAACACACATAAAGAAACGTATGGAGGCCGGTACGAACTCATGCGGTCTGAGTTTTTCCCGGTCTCATTTAAATAACCCCTTAGTTAATTAAAATCAATTAATGTTAGGCTTGAGTAACTCCATCTTCACTATGAGCTCTTTGATGTTCATGGCAGTTGGTTCTGTGGCCCTCACCATATTTCCCTCACTTAGTTTCACAACAGGAATGTTGTTGACATGGGAGTTTGTAGTTTTGAAAATAAAGCCCTTGAGAGAAAAACAAAAACTCTCATTCCCTAGAATCTTTCTTATGAAAAATTCCTGTTCTTTGTTTTTGTTGTCTTCGCTTCTCGAAGAAGAAGTAATAAAAGTAGTGAGAATTTACATATAATAGACTGTGTGATGAAGTTGGTTGATGAGACCTTTGACATATGAACAGGCTCAACCCCCTGAGTGTACTCCAAAGCAATCGTCCTGTCTCTGTGAAGGAGTGTCCATGTTCTCTCCCATATCTTGAAACTCGGCGATTTTTTGTGTTGCAGACTGTTTGAGGGAATAACCCACTTGAATACTCCTGTTTCACCAGTAGATTTAGGCCTAATCTTTGGTGGCACCTACTCAACAACAAATACCATTTTCAGTTATGAACAAACCGTGTGACAAATTTTGGGAACTCCAACTTTCAGGTTAGATATCCGAACATAAATATCTTGTAGATAATAAAAACATCACTGTAAATATTTATATACATACTGCCTCTAAACTTCATGGAAGATGTCTTGGCAATTTTGAGTCATTTTCAAACAAAGGCTGTCACAAAGACCAGCGTTAAAGATATCGAATATTCTTTAAAGGAAAATTAAGTTATCAAAGTGCTTAAGTTTTATATCAAACCTTATGAATTTGAAAAGCAAGTTTTATTTTTTTTATCGGCATAAAGAAATACCATAGAGATGTTTTCAACATCCCGTTAACGCGAAGCACAGGTCCGGAGGCTCCATTTTGCGAGACTCTATTTATTCAAAGCGAAAAAAAAATCATTTTGTAAACAGAAGAAGCAAACTCATAAAACA
>BLFN01000521.1:109129-111629 GCA_014634225.1 Acropora yongei
AAAGGTGAGAGAACGAAACATTGAAGAGGGAGGACATGTATCTTTAGGTTCTCTAGTGCTACACCCAACCTCAAATTCATTTTAGAACCTGGAGAACGACAGAGAAATTCATCAAATGTATGACTCGCGCGCGGGGTGTACCTAAGAGCGGCCTACGGGAAATTTCCCTCACGGGATGGGGTTGGAGGAAAAGGAGAGCTTTCAACTATCCGTTTTCCTCCCCGATCCCCCAGCCCTTGAGAGAACTTGCTGGCAGGTTACCGAGCAATCATTTACTGCTCTTTTGTTTTCGTGTTTGTTATGGCGCTTTCTCGGCATCACGTCCCAGCTTTTAACCCTGACGGAAGTATCTACTTTGTGTAACCATAAACGAGCTTGCTCAATAACAAAAGTAAAAATGTTTATAGTAGACGAGGAAATGTCCATCAGTTCGCTAGAAATTTTGTCACGCGTACACAATAATGGTTCTAAATTCGGGAGAATTGTTGCGCTTACAGATGCTCTTGTCCGTTTTCTGCTAGTCAGTACATTCGAATCCCACGCTTTTTTTCGAACAGTGATAATGTAAACAACAATGTTCGACAAAATTTCAAAAACCATTCGTCTAAGTCAAATAGAATGTATTTGTGTCTAATATAATATGTCATGGAAGTAATCTGAAATGGGAAGCGAGAGTATAATGATATCAATTCTCAGAACGGATACCCAGTGAATTAATGTGGCTTGCGGAAAGAAAATTGTAATATTGCTGATTTTAAAGCTTTTCAAAATGATCATGCACATTTCTGTAGCCGGATATTTCAGAATTTAGGTTTGCATATTTCACTTATTTTTAAGACTGTTTTTTTGGCAGTTCAAGTTACCACAACTTAAACGGAAGGTAAGGGACGGCGGAACTCGCTAACACCAGGCTAATACTAGTTTTAAAGAAAAATGGTCGCGTTTCGTTGGTTGATTGAACCCCTCCTTATTACTGGAGAAAGGTCTCGTGAAACTTGAGCTGGACAGAGTTTAGGCCTGTCTGCGATGCGACTCGAACTGTTCAAAAAAAAAAAAGGTGAATGCAAATTAAAAATGTTCATTATGGACTCAACGACGGCTGCTAACAGCAGAAAACAAACATATTGTTGCTCTGAAAAGGCTAAATTATCGTGTTTAGTCTATTATTGGAGACCTTTCGCATAATTGTGATATAAGTTACTTTGCCATATTGTGAAACATGAATCTGCGAGAAAGCCCATCGCTTTCACGGAATAATCGCGCAGTATTTGCCTGTGCGTAAAATGATATTTTCAAGTTACCCTTTCATTGATGTCATCGTATTGGCTGATTAAGCCCACTATTACCAAGAAATTTAATGTTTTCTGACAGCTTTAACCGAGCAGTCAAACGCGTCTCAAAACTTCACTGAGTATCTTAAGTTCCTCTCTCTGTTGCGGGGCCGCGTATATATGTACAGGTAAGAGGTTGCAGTATGAGTTTGTCTAAACTTGAAGATTATGTTTCGGAGGCGTTTAATTAAAAGACCAAAGCTTGCAACACATTTGAATACGTTTTCGCCAACCTTATTTGAAAGGTTGACCGTCTTAATAACTTTTTCTCCTTGAATAAATACTTAAATACTTGGGTCTCGTCAAATGCAGCTTCGGTTTTTAATTAATTTTCAACGAAAACTTGCGAAATATTTGCTTTTTAAGTTGAAGAGGGCATTTAGAAGTGTGCTTAGGGATGAAATATCTTTTGTGAAGAGTACAGTGTTACTCGAAGAAAAACTTAAAGGTCTTGTGCCCAAAGGCATGATTTCTACCGTTGATTGGAAAAGTGGACGTTTGCGCCAAATATCATTGAAAGACTAATAATTAACACAATCAATATATTCTTTGAAACGCGGTCGCTTTCATGAAAAATTGCAACTAATAACAGTTTCCAGAATTTAGTCGTTGGTTGGATCAGCAAGAAAGTCGGAATACGTTGAATTTAAGAGATATGGCTAATGGCAAAAATTAATTATAAGATGTTGATATTACATATTTTAACTGGCAGACTTACTGCGAGTATTGTTGAACATTCCCTCTTGTTGAAAACTCGACTTAACTAAAACTTATTCTTCAAATGACACATTCTCGTTAAAGGAGCGCTCTCCCTACAATGTATTTCCCTTGAAAGCACTCAGCTGAACAAACAAACCTCTGCTACCGTCAACTATAGTATTTACAATTGATGCGTGAGGAACTATTGGTTTTAAAGCCCTGGTTGAATACGTGAGGTTCATATCTAGCGTGTTCTTTGCGATCGTTCAGATCAGTTCACGATTTGTTTCCAGTTTACAGGATTGTTACCATGCCGGGTGATTCAAGCGCCGAATGTCGAGCTATCTCCAAGAAGTGTGACGCGTATGATAAAGCAAACAATGTCACCGAACGTGATTTTGATCATGGTTGCTGGAAGTCTTTCCTGGACCTGTGCGTGTTGTCAGTACCTTGCCCGAGAACACCCACGG
>BLFN01000521.1:114370-116870 GCA_014634225.1 Acropora yongei
TTGTGGATCGGCAAAATCTCACAGGGAAGGCATTGTCACTTTCGTTATTGCAGCTTAGTGCTCGACTGAAAGGTTAGCTCCATATTTAGCTGAATTTTTCGCATCGACAGTTGGACGGTCTTTGGAATTTGTGGCGTTTAAAAAATTTCTCGAAGTAGAGAAAGGACCCTGGGAACGAGGTTGGTGTACTGCAACTCAAATCCAAGATGGCGTCGCAAGACTGTGGACAAACATGAGCCCCCCACAAAGCGTCTTTTGAACGAAGAGTGAAGGTTGTTTATAGCTCCTCAGCGCTTTTACCGGACAGATGTGACACGTCTTCTTGTGTATGAAGATTTTAGAGCCAAATAACAGGTAAAAGGAGATAAGAAGAGAGCGTAATATTCTTAATTGAACATAGCTCTTGGCATGATATCTGCGCGAAAAATAACTTGAGGATTTAACCGTATTTGTTCGCTTGCTATTATGGTATAAATCTGAAGCTGTCATACAAGGAAGCCTTAAATAACAACGGGGAGAACCAGTTTTTCTGAACCTGCAAGAACGAGCACCCGCAGCAAACTATTATTTTAACGAAAACCGCTGGTCAGCAACCTGATTCCAGTCATTCCTGTTTGAGGTCTTCAGTCAGACAACTGTTTGTTTCACATGATCGCCATTACTTTTTCTAGGGGAAACGCCTTGTACAACCCACAGTTCAAATATATATGGCTTTCATATGTACTGCATATCGTGCAGCATCTACGTCGTTAATTAGAATGTTTATTATTCAAGGCTTCGTTCTTAGCGGACTCAGCGTCAAAGGAAGGCAAGGCTCTTGGTCTAGTCGTCAAAAGACCGCGAACATTAAGCCGTAGGCATTAACGACTGCTGGCACTAGAAGGAGGAGGGGTTATTAGGGTAAAGCGAACGAAAGTGTTTTTATTCTCACACGTTTATGCCTTATGATTGTAATTTCATTACGCGTCGCTTGCAAAAAAATGGCAAACGCAGACTTGGCCAGTTTCAGTTACTTAAACTGATCCTCAATGGACATTGAGTTATTTTATAGTAATAATTATACGAAATAGGCTCATATTTCTATGTGTTCACCTGTTGCGTAATTTGTGGCGTAAGGTAAACCTCAGGCCTTCTCGCAAATTAGTCAAACAGTACATTTGTGAGCTCTAGTCCGTTTTTTCTCAGCCTTGCTTGAATTTTCTCGTTGTCTCGTTGGAAAGTTCCTCTCACGTTCATGATTTTAAAGCTTTCTCCAGTAGTGCCAAGTCCTCCACGTGAGATGGGATTGTGACTTTTAGCAGGGAGTTCTCTTTCATTGCTTTGCAGATGGCGTTTTTTGCATGAAGGTTGCCTGACCAACAGCGACGTGCAACCTAAAAAGAATCATTGGCCCCTGCCATCAGTATGGACATGACTCTCTTAGAGCTAAACATTTTTATCGCGCCATCAAACTGTACAACTGTTTCAGATCTTTCTTGGGCTACATCGGACAAAAGAAATATATTTTTTTAAAGCTCAAGAGGTTATTATATTTAAACCTACTTGTTAAACCAAGTTTTGGGACCTGCTTGAACATTATGCGACCTTGATTACGCGGTAAACCAATTTGATCATCTCTTAGATGTATGCACTTCGCCTCTATTCAATTGGCAAAGGGATACCCGCAACAAAAGAACTAAGAAGAGCATCTTTTTGCGACGTATGCATACTTTGTACGATCTGTGCAATTTGGCAGATGCCGGCACGGAGAGCATGCATCAGGTGTGAAATTCCAACCTGTCTACGTGCCAGGTACAAAATTTCACGTCTGTGCACGTGCCAGACGATGTGAAGTTCATTACTTCTTTAAGCAAGATTGTCACAGTGCGGGGGTTCTTTGCCAGCCTTCTATCTTGCAGTATTCCAGCCAGTTGTGAAAAACAGCTGTGAAGCTTACGGAAAACGTCAGATCGTCCTCACCCCGTTATTTACATCCCAGGATAACATTGATCGAGCTCTGGTTGCGGCTTCCTGTCAAAAAATGAATATCACAGTTAGGGCTCATTCACAAATCTGGTTAGTGTTGGGTAGAAGAGATCTAACTATTTCGTCAAGAACAAAAATGGCTGAGGTATCACGCATGAAAAACGAAAAAAGCACTTCCGACCACTGAAAAGTACCATTAGCTAAAGAGACAAAACGTGTTTTTTCTTGAGAGATTTCTTTGTGAATAAAAGGGGACTTACTTGCGATCCATCAAGCACGAGGCCAAAGCCCCCGTTAATAACTTCGCCCCTGAAAGATTAAAAGACAAAATAATAACAAACTACAAATACTTCTAAAGCTTGGTAGGTACTGTAGGCAGTAGGAAGGCTCAACAATATGGCAACTGTGACGGGTGAACTGGCCATTCAAAGTTACACTACGCCTCACTCCACGTTCCGTCCAACAACAGCTAAAGACATCTTTGATAACCCATTCGAAGAATAATACCAGTCAGATTTTGCCCAATACAATTCAC
>BLFN01000521.1:126870-129370 GCA_014634225.1 Acropora yongei
TGTTTGTGTACAGTGAGTAATTACGATCCAGGAGGAATCATGTATTTAGTAATGGTAATAGGACTGAGTGGAGCACAATTGCAGAGGGAGTATTAAATTGACAAGTGAGTTAAAATCGCATAGTGCGAGGGTGATTTGAAATAACCAGCACGATTCCCCCTGAATTGTACGGTACAGATTCCTATTACTAATAATCGTGTCAATAACAAAATGCGAGAAACCTTCTAAAGCAACGGTTGAGAAAAGGCAGTCAAAATCTAAGGAAAAACTTTTTGAATAAGAGTCATTGAACCAGTTAGCTTCATCCAGGGTTGTTTTCAATCTGTGCCTGCCAATCTCCTCATGTAAGAAATTTTCATTCATTTTGATTGGCTAGGGCTGGCGAGGTAGTTAAAGTTCATTGGCTAGAGGCATAAAGTGCTTAATTTTTGTTGGCTGCTTTAACTGTCCAATTTAAAATGTTTTTAATTGGATAGGTCAAATCAGACAGTTTGGATCTGAAACAGCCAATTAAGTCATAAGAAAGGAGGCTAACAACCAATCATATTCAAGCATTTTCTTATTGACACTATATTGTAATTGTGTCAATAACAAAATGCTCAAATGTGATTGGTTACTAACAGCCCTTTTTATGGTTCAATTGGCTGTCTGAGGGTCCAAACTGTCTGATTTGACCTGCCCGATAACAAACATTTCTAATCGGACAGGCCAAATCAGACGGTTAAGTAGCCAATGATAATTAAGCACTGTATGCCACTAGCCAGTGAACTTAAATACCTAGCCCACCGTAGCCAATCAAAATCAGGGAAGATTTCTTATGTGAGCAGAGTGACAGATGCAGATTGGAAACAAACGTGGACAAAATTAACTCTAATCAATGACTTTTATTCAGATATGTTTCCCCTAGATTTTGACTGCCTTTTTCAACCTTTGAGTTAAAAAGTTTCTCACAAATCAGTGGTAATCGTGCTCGTAAATTCAAATCAGCTTCCCGCTACGCGCGCGGCTGATTTGAAATCACTCGCTCGATTACTCCCTGAATAATAATTATTCAGGGAGTAATCGAGCGAGTGATTATTGTATTATTATTGTACTCCACTCAGTCAAATTACCATTACAAATATTTTTCTAGGGAAACCACAACTATTTTACTTCACTGATTATTAATTACTGTCATATGAAGAAAGTTGACATATTCGAATTCTCAGCCTGATGTATGGTTGTATTAAGATATCCTCAATATCTGGGTTAATCTCAGTCCAATCTTATAAACAAAATAGGGTAGTTTCTGCTTATGCAATAAAAGCGGGAAATTGCACAGAAATGGTAATAAGGTTCCATACCCGGTGCTCAGCATGGGAAAGATTTACTGTCCTCACAGGCGCGTGTGGTACGGTATCATCTCGAACTCGCGGAGAGGGAAGAGGGTCAATAGGTAAACCACCACAAATTTCTATCAAGGACGCCATTTTGGAGCTGACTTTGTCCTCGCAGCGTTTCTCTCTCTCAAGATATGCGCGATTGGCTGGCTTTTGGAGGCATGTCGGAGGAGTGCAAGAGGCGGGACGTGATTGTGGTCATGTGATTGGCTATATTTCGGGACTAATTACAATTTTTATAGCCTGCGTAGCCGGCTACGCAGGCTACAATTTTTATAGCTGATGATGTGGTCAAAACAGGTTTTTGCTGTTCGTGACCGTAGCTTCGAGGCAAGTGCAAATAGCAGCAAGTCAGCCAAAAAGCCAACCCCATCTTTAAATCAATTGAATTCCGGGCCGAGCAAACCTCGTGAAACAAAAAAAAAAGGAGTAGAACAGTCGACTCATTTTATCGTTTATTTCGACAGAATTACAAATAATGCGATTATCAGTTCGCTTCAATGATAAATGGCTGGTTATTCCATGTGGGGAGGGCGACAAATCAGTAGCGTGGCTCATTGAAGAAACAATGCGCCGTTCCGAAACACCGAATCTCTGGACCGCCCAAAACTACAACGCCGTTTTGGTTGAAAGTGGTGGGACTTTGAGAGCAAACGATCCCATTAAAGAGGTGTTAAACGACAGTGATTTTGTTCATATTTCAAGTGAGTATATAATTCAAATATTTCCCTCGTGATTTCTTGTTTTTGTATTGGTCATTTGGTCCGTGATTTGAGAAACTGTAATCGAGTTTCCTGGGAATTCTAATCATTGGAAATAGCCATAATTGAAGTAACTTAACCGCTGAGACTTGAAAGAGAAGACCATTTGTCGCGCAGAAATTATCATTTCTCATAAACTCTATAATGCCCGAGGCCAGCTACATAATTTTAGAATATGATATGAGATACGACTAAATAACACAAGTAAAATCCCTTATCGCTCTTGGAAAAAATGTCATCAATTTTTCAAACATGTTCGCGAAAACTGGTCAATGAGAAACCAAGACAACCCTATAAAGTTTTAGTTCCAGACTTTGTGTATATTTACAGCTCACTACACTAAAAACTACATTAACATTA
>BLFN01000521.1:186328-188828 GCA_014634225.1 Acropora yongei
TCTCAGGTTTAAGACAGTAACTTATAGTTCTTATAGCTCCTTGTAGTGGCCAGGCATAGAAGGCTGAATCTAATCATAAAGATGTACGGGACATGCGCGTCCTTTACGAAATAACCTAATTGTTTTAAATTGAAAAATTTATAAAGGCTGCCATGTTTTGTAAGTGCTCCGTTTTCTTTAGGTTCTCTTTTGGTTTCTTTTGTTGTGTTTTTCGCTTTTGAATAATCTTATTTGGGCTTAAGTTGTTTATAACGAAAATGGAATTCAGATAAAAAAAAATGCAATTTATTAGAGCCTGCTAAGTCAAGGGAGATAAAATAAGGATGATGACAGTGATGATTTTGACAAGGAAGATGATTGTCCTGACCATGTTGAAAATGGTGACGATGCGTGATTACATTGTCATTATTACTGTCTATTGCCGACAATATTATAAAGATTCGAAGATATACAAAGCACACTGAGGATTTAAGATAGAAATCAACACTTTTCATATAAAAAAGGAATTACAGTTCACACATTTTTATTTCTATTTCTCATGGCAAAAATTTAAGTTTATGTTGACCCGCAGATAGCAAATTTGCTATTCGAGGCGGGTCAATCATCAACAAAATTTAGTTACAATATTAAGTGAAGAAAATTGAAACTGAATAGTTAGACGTTGCTAAATTATAAAAAGAAGCATAATTGGTAAACACATCAATAGTTGTACCCATAAAGTACAGGAGCAAATTAGATTCTAAAGTAATTTGATCAATTTGTTTTTATTAACCTCCTTCGCTAATTTGGAGCCAACATCTAAAGACATCTGACAGAAAGAGCTATTCCTGACAATAGTTCATTCAGAGAACGTTAGGTATTAACATAACAAACACGTGCAAGTGTAAGGTAACCGTAAATTGACAAACGCGGTTATTTACAATTCCTCTCTTTTCTACTGTTATTTAAATTCCTGTCAGGTGAATATAACCTCAACGGTTTGGAAGGATACGAGCAGAACGTGACGATCGAAAAAATATTCAAACATCCAGACTATGACGGCCGCGACTTTGACGTAGCATTGGTAAAACTGAAGACTACCATCAAGTATAACAGTCACGTGAGACCAGTATGCCTTGCAAAAACAGACTTTGAACCCGAAACGCTTTGTTTCGTCACTGGATGGGGTCATACGTCAGAGGGAGGAAATATCGCTCGGGTAATTACAAAATGTGATAACTGCTACTACAAAGCGCGCTTCATTGCCGCTCACTACCTCAGTTTTTCCCCAAGGGACGGGAAGGGAGAGGGACAAATCGTCCGCTGACGAATTCTTCTCAATTCGATTCCTTAGAGATGCTGGTGAGCGAAGGACCACCACTTCCTTGCCAGCTTAAGATTGAGTCAGACCATTGGAGTATTCAGATGTGATGAAATGTCTATCTACTATTTATCATGCATGAGCAAGAGTGAAAAAACACAACTTCTTTCCCAGGACCTCTCCCCTGGTTTTTTGGCCACCTCAGCCCAAAATAAATGCGACAAGTCCTGGGAAAGAGGCTGTCGAAAAACAAAAAGCGAAAGAACAAAAAGAGTATGCTTTTAAATTATCTTGTGCCTCAAATGAATCTGCATAAATTTAGCATAAACATAGCCCGCGTCGAAATAAAACGAGTGGTACCGATCGGTTAGTGAGAGGTCATCATGACTTGCGAACTTCCACAGCTGCAAAGCGATATCAAAATGGCGGACTGATCCTCACATGACTTACTTTTCTATCCCCATCGACGATTTTGGACATCGACCACAGATTATCTTAAGGGCGAGTAGATCAGCGACAATCCCCAGTTTGTTCTCAAAAGGACAGTAGACTCACCCTCCCTTAGATGAAATATTTCGAGATACTTACCCACCACTACACGTGGTCTAACAAAGAATTCGAAGAATTCCAACCTCTTTTGCGTCAAGTAAGACGTCATATTTTATCCGATTCTTTGGAGTATTGACACCTGGCGCCGGAAGTTTCATCAGGAAATATTATGTTGCTTACTTGAAACTATCATGCCTTCGGACTTCTCGCTAAAATTTAGCGATCCATTTTCAAATCTAGCCTAGTAAATTACTTCATAAAGAGTTTTGTGCTTCAGTCAACATTGTTTGGACAAGAAATCAAAGGTGGAGAAAGGCTGTTACGCCCCGCGTTGCAACCCAAGACAAAAACACTCATACATAGAGTTAGAAACTGCCGCATTATGAGCCGTAGCGAAAATGAATTTCACTGCGTCGTGGCCGTATAGATTTTCCGGAAGTCTCTGATCCTGTTCCAAAAAATAACATGCCTTGAGGATCTTCTTTGTTCTTGGAGAAAAGCTTTTCTTGATGTAGCTTATCCCGATAATTTTTTTAAATTCTCAGTGTCTTTCTTTTTGTCGTCGGGTGGCCTTGCAATAAGTCCTTCCTAAAGAACATTTAAGGTTCTTCAAGTATTATAGCTCTTCTCATTCACTAAAATCATGCAAAA
>BLFN01000521.1:217914-220414 GCA_014634225.1 Acropora yongei
CTGGCGTTTTGCAAAAGGATGAATGGGTCCCGTTTCAAAGTGAGTAGAGCCAATAGTAGCTTTCCCGAAGCTTTTCTGGATAAAAATCTTTAAAAGGGCAAGAGAAGCCCTTTAAACCGACAATTTTGCCGTAAAAAATGAAGAATTTGATGGGAAAAAATTTGATTAAGTCAAAGCAAAACTGCGAAAACAAAGTTGCGGTGACAAGCAACAAATCCGAAGTTGGCAACTGGAGGAGTACAATGAACAATGAGGGTGCGTATATCAAATGGCACTAATCGAGTGTGGAAATAAAAAAAAATTACACCAAGAGAGCAAGACAAGAATAAAGTAAATTATTTTCTTCGTTTAGCGTTTCGAGACGTACAAAACTTGAATCATTAAATTAGATGGAAAAATTATAAAGAGAGAGACTTCCTTGTCAAGAAGCAAACTGAGAAAAATCGTTAGTCTTCATTTGAACAATCTTCTCACAAATTGACGTGACAATACTGTCATACCTATTACCGTTTCATTCAGCTTTTTGGCAGAAAATTAAAAAGACATCCTGACACCATTTTCCCAAAATTTAATTTTGAATATTTTAACCCGTAAGTCATTAATAGCTTTGTCCGTCTGCAAAGACCTCCTGTTCAAATTCTGCGCAAAATTCATGACAAAGATTTACTACAATAACAAAAACGACTTTTGCGTAAGTTTTCGCTGTTTTCTACTTTTGGTTGTGTTGAAGTCTTCGTCACCTTAATTTTACTAAAGATGTGTTGTGATAACTCTGCAATTATAACCAGGTTTCTTATGCTTTTAGTCGCATGAAGCACACACAGAAAGAAAATATGCTAAGAGAGTTTTATTTCAAACTCATGCATAGAAGTGAGTAGACACGACTAGGGAACTGCATGTTTATGGTAAAGGAGACCACTCCCTGTGTTCATATTGCCAACAAAGTCATTCATTAACTCATACGCTTTTTAGTCGTTGTTGGACGGCAAAACTTTTCAATTCACAAGTGGTAAAATGGTCCAATGAAGAGAATAACACTTACTTCTCGCTCTCTCCAATTGAAGTAGTCTTTAGAAGGGAAGTAAGAAACAAGACAAAGCTAAGACACCTTTTCCGGTCTTAAAGAAATTGAATTTTACTATCCTATTCGCCAAATACTATGCGCACACTCAAATTATTGGAATACGAACTATGGTAATTTTATTTCCAAACTTGCGGTCAGATATTCTTTTAAAATTAACAACACTAGGATATAGCTTTTGATGTGAAAGATAGTGTCCAAATTTAACGTAAAATTGTATAATCCTGAATCTATGTCTGATGTGTATTTATAATATCAATAATTAAAAAACAAATTTCAAAAGCCTTCTTCTGTTTTTTTTTATCCTTTGCTTCGTTTCTTTGAGTGAGCTTCACTTCAGTGATTAGCTTAATCATGTAAATCATATTGAACAAACCTCTTGCCTTTCGGTAAATAAAATAATCTTCCAATGGCAGACGTTTTGTCAAGATTTCTGTGACACCAAACATAAACGTCTTTATAAACATGACAGCTATTTTGGCATTAAACTTCCTCAATGTTTTTCTGTATTTTTCATGAATGTAGTCAGTAGGTAAAGCGTCTTCGTTTTTGTGTCTCCGTTTAAGTAACACCCAAGGCTCGCCTTATTTTTGTTTCTTTTACTGAAGATTTCACGTCGTTAATGTTAGTTCAGTCGGGTATACTACATGGCACTAACGTCAACGCTCCAGTGAGCGGCATCGTTACTCTCGGAAAACATCTTATCACGACACACGGACTGGATAAAAGCAAACCCATGGATCATCTTTTTCAAGTCTTTAAAAAATGTACCATCAAATTAATTTGTCTTCTTGATCTACGAAATGTTATTCATCAAAGACATCAAGCCTTCGCTTAACACTCAGATTGACTCGATTCGCACAAAACGTTCAACCTGACTCTTATTATTCTAAGATTTCTAACTAATTTTGCCTTTGACATTTATACCCTTAGGACTAAAAACAATTGTTTCCCACTGTTTCACTTTAACAAATAAAGAAGCCTGAGCAGTATATCACACCGTGATACAAAAACGACGGGCATGCTTTTGAGAACATGAAGGAAATGTAGAAAACACGTGACGCATGCGCTGACGCGTGTTTTTTTACATTTCTGGAGTGATATCTAATGTCCGGAGTGTTTTATCACAGTGTAATACACGGCTTAGGCTTCCTTATTTGCTTTATGATATAGAGATAATGAGGCGAAAAACAATAAAACGCGCTTTTTGTAACAGTTTTACTCTGATAAAACACGGGTTTTTGACCAATCAGAGCGCACACGGGGTCCTATCTATATATAACATATTATATACTTCCAGTTGTCATTTCAAATTTTGACTTGATAATGAAAGAAACTAACGTAGTGGAGACAAAACGTTGACTCCCCTTTCTGGACCCCTCGATTTCTCTGTTCTAGTAATTTAATAAAGTAATAAAA
>BLFN01000521.1:270028-272528 GCA_014634225.1 Acropora yongei
CCGCGATACACTTTGAGGTTGAAATTCCGAAATCTTAAGAACATGTGAAGAATGTATTCGAGGCTGAGATTTTTTTCGGAATTTATTTTTGCACTTTGAAGATCTGAAAAATGCAAAGGAATCCATCTAGTTGAAAAAGGAAGGCATACTCTCCTCGTCTTATAGAGTTAAATGGCGTTCGTGTTTTCCTTTCCTGTCTCGAGAAATTTAGTTCATGTAATATCTCAATATAGACTTGAATGGCGTTTGTTTGAAAGCAGAAAAATTTCCACTGGGCTATAACAATTTGGGCTTAACTGCAGAATACCTGTTTTGTCTGTTCGTCGCGTTCATTTGGGGTAGAAACGATTCTACTCTTTTAACGCTGACTGAACACCAGAGAAGATATAAATCGTCAACGTGAAAAGCTATTTAAACAGAGCTAGACGGCCTGAAAATAATCAAGTCAGGGTAAGTCGGCCGTATTTTGCAAATTCGAATTCAAAATTTAGTTCAAGGCCAGGTAAAGCCTGACATTCCGTCGGGACTGTTCACTGTATCATCGAATACAGCAGTTTTACATGCCAAAGGAAATCATGGTCCAATAATTCTAAACTTGTGGTCTGCAAACATTTCAACGATGTGCCGGACTTAGGTGGATATTTTTTCCCGTTGCCTTTCAAATCATTAATTTCTACATTTTTTGTCTCAGCAAGGCCTTTAATGCTTAACCATCCACAAAAAAATTAATGTGATGCCTTTAATTTCGGTGGATACAACTGAAATAAAGTGATGACGGCGCGATGCCAACACACGCATAAACGAACGATCTTTAGCGAATTTTTCGCAAACATTCTGCCAGAATGCTTTCGAAAAAATACGAGTGTAACTTGAAGGCATCCAGCGAAGTTAGTGAAGGTATCTTAGGTGAGTGATTTAGGCGCAGGACTTAAAATTCAACGAGGGAAGTGATGCCTCACTGGCCACCCGCTTGGATTATTCTGTGCAGCATGATTCCCCTGTGCGTGTAAATAACCAACTGGTATGCAATCTGCCTCTCGCCAGATAAAAAAAAAAACGCAAAAGTTGTTTGGTCAATGACTGGTGCCCAAACGTATAGCCGTTGATTTCATGAAACGATAAAAAAAACCATGCTATATAAAACCGGAACAACGTTCCTTTTGGAGGAGTGACACGGCATTTTACAAAGTCCAATACATGCACGGATGATATTGCAAACTTGAATATGTTAAACAGAACAAAGAATTGTTTTTTTTTTTCGAAAATCACGTCTCCCAAAATATTTTCTGAAAATAAAAATCCCACATAATTGAATAAAATAACTCGAATAACGTTCTTGGCTCAAGAACATGAAAAAATAAGGCCACCAAATGCGAAGATTTTCATACGTCAGTGATGATCAGCTTATCCGTGAAACTTAAAAGAAAAAAGTAAACGAGTTTTATAATGAATGCCACAAATTCTCACCTCTAGATCATTGCATTGTCCTGTTTACAAACAATTTTAGCCATTATTCCAGGAACCAATGGGAAGCGGTATTAGCTCTTAATCCCAAATAGTGGCGTCATGGATATCAAAACGGAAATTTTGAACATGCAAATAACGATGACATCTATGAGATTATAAAGTGATATATCTGTCAGTCGCTCGAAGCACAGTTTGGTTTGGAATACTCAGAGAAGAACTCTGATATCCTGTAGTGACACTCAACTTGTAGCAATTCTTAGCGAGTGTGAGGGGAGCAGAGCGACATCATGAAAGTCAGCTGTATGATCGCTGCCGTCGTGGTTTTTGCCGTCTTCTCTTTTGCTGCGAATGATGTCCGTGCCCATATGCACAACATGATGAAGTACGCGAGTGCCATGTCTCGCGATGGGAAGTTTCAGTTGCAATGGGCCTACAAGAGCGACACTGGAATGTTGTACTTCAAAATGAAATGCCCAGGCACTGGTTGGTGTGGAGTGGGTTTCGCTGACAACGCAGTGAATTCAAATGGAAAAGGTATGGCGAGCTACGATGTTGTCATTGGTGGATTTAAGGACACTGCGTATCTTTGGGTAAGTTTTCTCACAATATGCTCTATTTTGCCTTTTCCTCGTTTCTTTTGATTGTTTCTCTTTTTTCTGTGACTTGCACGCTTATTGTTTTGTATTTTAATTTTGCTAAAAAAGGAGTAGCAATCCGTGTCGAATTGGAAGCGAAATCTACCTAAAAATCCATCCCGAAAAACTGAGGTTAAGCTCCGATAAAAGGGATACCGTGAGAAATCGGTCCGGTTAAACTAAGAGCTCAGTTGCAATTACGTAGCAAAAAAGGAATACTTTAGCAGCTCTTCTGAAAGCCATAAACAAAATATAACCGTTGGCAGGCGCTGCAAGTGAAAACACATCACCAATTGATGCATTTTTCACAAACTCAACGAGACTGCATCTTCAATTGTGACATTAGAGAAAATTGTGGTGCTTGACGGGGAGAGTGAAGATCATGAACTGCGATGTTT
>BLFN01000521.1:335833-340833 GCA_014634225.1 Acropora yongei
AAAGGACCGGACGTGAGTCAAATACCTTGTTAACGTACGAGAAACCTAGTTTTTAGAGCAGACTGGAAAGTGTCGAAAATACTTGGACCTTGTACTTCCAGCGGTGTAACGGAAGCTAGAGATACTGGTGGTATAGATTCTGAAACTCAGTCAGAAATTGTTAACAACGGTGTGGGGGGAATATTAAATTCAGGAATGAGTTTGAATTGCACAGTAAACGTAAATGTTAACAACGAGCAATAAGAAGTGATAAGGTTTTGTTCAAGTTCTATATTTATTTATTTGTAATTGCTTTCCAAACACACGTGTTTGGATAGAGCGGTTTTCTAATAACAATGGGAAAATCAATACCAAACTAGTTACTCCGACCAATCAAAACAGGAGCAAACAACGCGATGGACCAATCAGAGCTCCTAGAAATCACTTGAAACTCGCCCAAAGCGTGGAGAGAATGGAACGTACAAGGTGCCATTGGTTTTGTTTCTGCTTCTCATTGGTTGAAAAAATTGGCGCCAGTTCTTTTAGCTAATTTATCATTTTATGAATTATTGATGACTTTGGAAAGAGAATCCATTTTATGAATTAGATTTGTCATTCCCCTTCAAAATAATCAATTATAGCTCATGATCACTTCAAATTTGAAGAAAAACTTAAGTGCACTGCAATTGCAACATTACTAGCAATAGATTTTCAAAGTGTTTCATGTATTAAATTACCTTCGCCCTCTTTCTGGACTTCACACTCATGGATCATCTGTCGCACTGAATATAATCTGGGAAGGCTTCAAAAGCTAACGAACTCCAATTTTCATCAAAAGAACCTTTCAAAAATTTTCCCCTCATTCTATTACATCACAAACAAATTTTTACGTTCTCTTCTCCGGAACGCCAAGAAAGCGCGCACGCATCCATCAATTTATCAAACGAATATTTCCTATCTAAAGTACGGACAAATATTGGAAAACAATCGCTCTCTCTCTTTTGGCAATTGATATATGGAAAGATCTCCCATCGTCTTTAAAAGAAGCCAGTGTTTTTGCGTTCTCATGCAGATTAAGTATTATTATTATTATCAAAACAATAAATGAATTTACCTCATTTTAAAAGTATACACAATTGAGTATATATTTAGGGTTTCTTTCATTTTTCTTTTTTCCTTTATTCACCAGCTGTCTAATAAAAGATTTTTGTGTTATGGGGAGCTAACAAGAAAACCAATACGTTAACTTAGCTTAGCAGCTCCCCGGAAGTAACAAAATAGCTCTTGATAGCCTCGGAATTTTTGTCCAATAATGCGCGCTTCAAGCATTTTGTGTGAATACAGCCATTGTTCAGTAATTAATTAGATTATGCTTTGTGTTAGGGTTAGGTTGGAAGACAGTTTTCAAACAATGGGGAATATTAGGAACCAAGACAAGTTTATTTCAGAAATATATTTTTATTTGTCCGATAAAATTATAATAAGAGTGCATTCGATATAGTATCATTTATGTTAGGAAAAAGGAACAGAGGACAGCCAAAGTTAAGAAAACCACCTGATGACAAGGCAAATTTGTACGGCTGTGAAATGCAGTGGACCCAAGGGTAGCTTTAGAGCAACATAACCTTTTCCACAATCTAACCCATGAAGAATTTGCTCATTTAAAATACGACGTGTACACGTCGAAAGCGCGCTGCGGTTTAAGAGGGGGAGGATGGTGGGTTGGATGGCAAGCAGTACCCTACCCCTAGGTAGAGGAGCCCACAAGAGGGCGCAAATACGTCGTAACACCTTATGTAACCAGTAGAAAAAAAGAGAATACCAATCAAATTTAGGCTAGAAAACGACAGTTATAGTTAAGTGGCCTATTCGTTACAGCTACCACAAACTCCACAATCCTCAAAAGATCCTGGAACCTCCCTGGGCTTTTTGGTGGACCCCCGCACATGATTATGTAAGCGTTACTATTTGAACAGAGTTTCCTGTGCCACCGATAACCAAATGCTGCCCATCCTGTGACACGTCCAAAGCGTGAATGGTTTTTCCTTCACTTTCAACAGGGGAAGAAACCTGTTAAAAACATAAAATTACAATAAATAAAGAAATAAAGAAAGAAACTTTGAAAAAAAGAAAAAACGAGGGAAAGTGTTCGGCACTATTTTTTTCTAGAAAAGAGAAAAACGTTTTTGGCCTTTGACGAGGTGACGCAGTGTAACAGCCCCAAGCAACTTGTCTTGCAGCGGCACCATAGGCCTAAAGTTCATCAGTAAAATTCAGTAATGGCAAGATCAGGATGTAGCCAAAATTAACTAAACTTTTCCCGGGGGAAAGGAAAGCTCTTTGCACTCCTCAAATGCAAAGTTAACAGTTTACCTATATCTGTAATCCCTGAATCACTAAGCGAATTTAAATCCATTATCGCATCAATATAGTTGTTTTTCATTGTATATATATTATTTATTCATCTATTTACTCCACCTTTGTTTTTATTTTAACTTATAGTACCGTTTTTACTGTTTCAGAAGTACTCTAGTTAAAGATTGAAGATGCATGAAGCTTGAAGGTTTACGATTTTGAGGTATGATAAGGTGGGTGTGATGGTAGCTAGGTATCGGCCCAACAAACAACTGAACTGTTTTCAGTTGTTACTTTCTCGTCGCCTAGTAACCAACACATTATCTCAAACACGGATGCATCCAGCTTGTAGACACTTTTCGTAGACTTATCACCAACACGAGATTAAAGTTGACTTTTCCTAAGGCAAATATACTTAACTGTTCCGCCACAAAATAGACGTCATAAAAAAATTAATTTGAGGATAAAACTAGATGAAAGAAGAAGGAACAGAAAAAAGCAAAGAAAATTGCAATCGGATTCTCAAATAATTTCACGATAATTTGAATAATCACAGTAAAATCCATATGGCGTAACTTTTAAAGAATGAATGCAAAAGGCTTTAAGTAGATTACAATTCCTCGCTTTCATCACAACTTACAAGATGGTATTGCATTAAAGCATAGATTAACAATGATTAAAGTAAAATGATAACTTTTAGTTCAAAAGTTGTATGTCGATCTCAGTGATTACTTCAATTTGATTCACAGGAGAAGCCATTCAGAAATTCTAGAAACAGGAAGCAGTTTTTTTCATTTGTCTTTTCAATTAAGGGTAAGTCAAGCCTTTTTTTTAACAATGCCTCACTGGTATGATTACTTCATTGTTGTCCCTTCTTGTATTTTGGTCAAAACTCCCTTAATAACGTTCCATGAAGACAATTTGACAGCAGCAGACAGTCAAACTAAAGAGTAAGCAGCTGTCCAGATCACAAAGCGAAAAAATAAAAACAAGCTCAAAGCTCAAGAACTGAAATCATTTTATCACCGTCATCCCGTTAGTTTTCCTTCAACGATGGAAGAAGCTTTCTTATTGTCAAGCATTTCTAACATAGTCTTCAACGTTGTCTTGTGCTGCACTGCCGTCACGTTGAATAGCGTTTCAATCCACGCCTTAAGAAAAACTCCGTCGGTACCAATGCCTCTGAAGGTATTACTCCTGAGTTTGGCTGTTTCTGATCTTGGAGTTGGAATGGTATGTCATCCCTTGTACATCGCTCGTCTCGTGCTAGACTTGGAAAAAAGTGTCACAGCCTTTCCATCCTTTTATTGGGTATATCTGTTTGTGACTAGGGTGTTCACCTTTGGTTCTTTCTTTGGTGTGTTATCTTTGAGCGTGGACAGATTCTTGGCCCTTCGTGTTCACCTCAAGTACCAGAAACTTCTGACTCAAAATCGCGTCATGACGGTCGTGATTTCGTCTTGGGTCTTGAGTGGTGCAATGTCCGCGTTATATTGGCCGCCACTAAAAATTCCTGTCCAAATCGCATTCCTGGTGTTTGGCATCATTGTGGGAACCTGCTTTGTGGTTTCTGGTGTTCTAAACTGTTACATTTATGCACTAGTGCGACGACACGCTAATCAAATCCAGTCAACCCAAGTGCAAGGAAATGCGCCCGAAATGGCCAACACTAGAAGGATGAGAAAATCCGCGTTCACAACAATATATGTGTACCTTTTGTTTTTGCTGTGCTATTTACCAAACATCTCTGTCTTGTGGTTCGTCGGTAGTAGTCGAAGTTCAATTGCAAAAGTCGTTAAAAGCTACACATTCACCTTGTTGTTACTGAATTCATCGCTTAATCCACTGATTTACTGTTGGAAAATGAGAGATATTCGACAAACTATAATGAATATCATGCAAAACGCATTTCCCGCCCGAAATTAAAGTAACAGCCAAAACACAAAGGCAACGCCTGAAGACCTCAACACTAAAAAAAATAGGACTACCTATACACTAGCATTCGTAATTAGCGATTATTTCATGGGTAGGATTACTTTTACTGGAATTCTAACGACAGATTTAAAAAGGAAGGTACACATTTGTGTGTTCGTGATGTGGCCAGGGGCCCGTTTCACGAAAGTCTCGCATTTGAGGTGATATAATTCACTTTGTATCTTCAAAACGAAGGCGTCTCCAGGCAGAAAACTTTGCAGATTTTTTAATTTTTATTCCCTTTACAACAAATGAAAAGATCAGTTTCACAGAATACACGGGTCAGAGTTTTACGAATAGCTTTTTGGGCCCGAAAAGTATTCGAGACTTTCGAGAAACGGGCCCCAGAGCTTCAAATCAAGTACCTTTATGTTGTCTTATAAGGTGCGGTACATAAATGTATTTAAAAGCCTCTCAAAGGTACAGCACAATAATTTTAATTATGCTTGAAACGAATCAAAATATGAAACCAAAAACATCAAACGATACAAAAAAATACTCGACAGGATACCATAGTTAAAGTCACTTCGGTACAAATAATTGTGCAACTGTAAGAATTACTTTCTTTTAGCGCCAGAAGTTATTGCTCGACAATGATACAAATTATAATAAGAAAAACCAAATATAGTCACAACAAAATAGGCCATTTCCGAGTTCGCCTAAGTCTCTCTTTCAAAGCGAGTCTAAGTACG
>BLFN01000521.1:345833-349669 GCA_014634225.1 Acropora yongei
TCGCAATAAACCAGATGATGGAATAACAAATGGTGCTGGAAATGTCATTAAAAAAATTCAGTTACAAATCAGCAATAGACCAAGTGGAATAGTATGGGTTCAGTTTGATCATGCAGATGTGGGTCAAAAAACTAGGGCAGAAAATAACCATTTGTATAAACAAGGAAGCATCCAACCTACATGGACCCCAATTAAACCCATTACGACACAGTTTGCTGTTGGAAAAAATATGACAGCCCAGATCCTAAGAAAGCAATTTCCTCTACGACCTGCAACTGCGAAAACCACACATAGATCTCAAGGTGATACTGAAAAGAGAATTGTTGTAAACTTTCACACTAGAAGAGCAATACCTCATATACACTATGTTGGTTTAAGTAGAGTGACAACCCTTGAAGCACTCCTTATTACTAATCTTTCAGAACAGAAAATAGCTGTCAGTAATGAGGTCAAATGTGAAATGCAACGCTTGCGAGGTCAAGGACATCTTAAACTCTGCATCATTCCTATCTATCATAAAGATTGCTGTTCATTTAAACTCAGTTTGTGTTTCCTCAATACAAGATCATTGCATAGACATATTGAAGATGTCTGTGCAGATTTCAATTATTCCAAATTTGATATCAGCATTTTTTCAGAAACAAGATTTACCGATTCAGAGTCAAACAGCATGTATGCTATCAATGGCTATAGTTTATTTAGAAATGACGTTCATGCTTTCCAAAACACAAGACCCTATTGGGGAATGGCTGTGTATAGCCGAACTCCATTCCTTTTAGGCTATCCATATTGTATTAACATAAGTGGCATTGAAATAACTGTCCTCAGAACTGCAACCCTCCCAGATGTAACTATTGTAGCTATATATAATTATATCGTTCACCTAAAGTCCACGTTAGACAGCTATGTGTATTGTTAATGGAAACTTTGGAACAGTGTTTCACACCATTTAATATCTTTATTGGAGACTTTAATATTAATTGGCTTAACGAAAAAGAAAGAACTCCACTTTTCAATTTATTTGTTCGAGACCTTAACTATAGACAGTTAGTCTCATCTTTTACCACTGACTACAGAACCACGATTGATCACATCTACACTAATTTGCCAGAGCCACAAATTACCATAAATATCTTAGAAACCTATTTTACTGATCATAAATGCATTTATGCACTAATCAAATAATCTGAAGCATACTACAACTAAATTTATCGGACAAACACTGGTGGGGCATTAGTAGCTTTTTGAGTGAAGCATATCTTTGGTAAACCTCATGACAATGAACAAAATCAGCCAGACATCAGCATTTGAAAGTCTTTCTCGTCGTTGTTAAACAACTTACCATGGAAACAATAATTATTAATACCTAATACAATGTTACTTGAATTTGCAGAATCTAAAGACACCTGGGTTATTCCAGGATAACCAAATTATCAACTACGTCCTCAAAGTAAGTAAAACGTATTATTATATTTCTCAGATAGTACGCGCGCTGCAATTGGCTAAATTAGCGGGCCGTATTCTACAGGACGGCCCGCTGGACGGCCCGCTGTACGGCCCCCTAAATTTAAAATTTCGATAAAACATCATCTAGCGAGTTTTTCATGTCATTTGTTGCATAAACTTGTACTGAAAACTGTTTGAATCTTGCAAGCAATTATTTCAAACTTAACAGGCAAAAAGATTTAGTTTTTGGAATTTTGGCACGGCAATCTTTGTGGCAGTTGAATCTTCCGCTTGCCTTTGACTACTTTCCTTGCCCGCGCGCCGGATTAACCTTAGAGATATAATAAATATCTTACTAACCTCGTTTTCTCGGTGCGTACTGTAAGTTACGGATCCTCGTTTTTTCCCGTTGATAAATCAACGGGAAAAAACTCGGTTCGTAACTTAAAGTACAGATCTCGAACTCGGTTAGTAAGAAGTATGTCTACTTTTTTCACCGTTCCTCTTTTGTTTGTTCTTGTTTTTCTTTTTACATATAGTCTTTCAGATTCTTATTTCAGTTTTCCTTTGTACTCACAGCCGAAAAAGATTTTAAACCATGACAACAACTGGGCCTTCCACCTCTTCTCACAGTAAGTACTACCATTTTTCTGTGCCTACTTGGTCATCAAAGGTAATAGACAACAATTATTTATAAATGGATGAAAAGATAACTCACAAAAGTCATCTTTTACTACACCTCAATACTGCTCTTGCAGTTATGTGACACAGATATTGAGTCTTCCAATGTATGTAATAAGGGCAAATATCTCCCTACCATCCTCACATCACGCACCAACAACTAATAGTAGTTTGCTTTTGTGAATATATGGCCCAAATCTCTAAACCATACCAACAAATATCACTGTAACTTCATAAAAAGCCATATTCCATTTTGGGTGAATGTTTCAGTTGTGCAAATCACCTGTTAAAAAACTTCATTCTTCTGCAGATACACAAGATGATCGTACTACCACTGTCAAAGGATATGTCCATCTGTTCAGCCCAGTTAATGTAGCTTCAAATGGAAAAACTAAATGTTTTGATTTGAAAATGCAGACAGCATCTGATGAGGCTGTGCGATTAGTGTGTTTTTCACCAGAAAAACGCTTGCACTTTCATGAATCACAACTGAAACGTCAACCACTGCAAGTAAAAGCGACCCAGAAAAGTCCAAAAAGGCTTGGCAAAACTTTTGATGAGTACACTGTTGGAAAGAAGAGTAAAATCCTGCCTGCTAGATTGGACTTCACCTTTAACGCAACCTTTAGCAATAGATACCACACCCTAGAGCAGACACTGCAAGCAAGTGTCTTTGAAACTGTAGATGTAAAAGTGAAAATTTTGACAAATTCTGATGACAAGCAACCAATTCTTAAGGAAGGCACCACCAAATTCAAGGTTGACAGCATCATTGCTGATCACACTAGCTCAATGAAGCTTGTTATATGGGAAAGTTGCATTGACAAAATACATGCAAGCAAATGTTACCATATTCAGAATTGTAGAATTAACATCTTTGATGATTCGAAATATTTAAATACTAATGAAAACACTATCATAAGTGAAATTGAAAACATCCAAGACATAGAATTGACTTCTCCTGAAATACAAGACTGCCTTGCAATTGCATCATGCTTAGGACTAGACATGAGCCGTCACTCTTGCTGCATACTTTGTAACAAGAAATTACCACTATCTAAACCTGAAGATGATATGATAACTTGTACCAACTGTAACATAACTACATTACTGAGTGTAGTGCAGACCAAACTAATTTGCAACCTCGTTCTTAGTATTGACGGTAAAATTGTAAGCTACACTGCATTTAACGATCCAATTCAAAGTTTTTTTACCAATGTTAGATGTGATACACCGATATCAAGCATTGGAGAAAATGAACTGACTCGTCTCTTACTACACGCAGGCCCGCAATGACTCATTCTTGACAAAACCTCCAAAATCATTCAGTTCTTAAAGTCACATACCACACATCGTTTCCACCAAGAACAGTGCAAGCGCGATTTTTTCGCCGAAAGTTTTCCACATAACTTTCTAACTTGTCGTTCACACGTTAGCTTTCAATTTACCAAATTGGTTCGTTAGCATTGTTCCCTTGCGTTTCCTGTCAATTTCTCTTCTTTTTTTTTATAAAATCATCAAAACCATTTCTTCAGTAAAAAGTGTGTTTAATTAAGTACATACTCCCTACATTAACAGCAGTACAAATGCAATTTTGTGTCAAGAAAGGTTTCTACATCTGAACTTGCTAACTCGTTTACACGTTTTTTCTCTCAATTTGCAAACCGTTTTCATTGGCATCCTCCCCTTTGCGTTGGCTACGATTCCTT
>BLFN01000521.1:412200-414700 GCA_014634225.1 Acropora yongei
GCAGCACTTACCCTGTGTATGTCAACCAAGGTAATACTTTTGCCCCATACCAGAGTTTCGTTACTCAAAATATACTCTCGTGAGAGAGAATACTTGACACCACTCTCATCAGAAATGTACAGATTGTAGTAACCATTTCCATGCCTTACAACAACCATAACCTCTTTCTCACTGGCATCAACAACTCTATACCCCTACAACATCAAACATCAATGCTTCAAACGGATTGTTTGATGATAATAATAATAATAAAAATAATAATAATACCCGTAATCATTATTGCTAATTTTCTTTAAATTAGATGAGAATTTAATTAAGAACAAAAGATCAGCAAAACAGCGCAGTAGTTACACATTATTTCAATGTCTCCATGATATCATTTTAAAGATTCTTAAAGATGATTTTGGTCGTTCAAAAACAATCTCACAGAGAAATTGCATAAATGACGTCAGAGTTAACTTTTTCACTTCTTTATTTATTTTATAATTTATTTATTGAATTTTTTTTTCATACTTACTGCACACTACTTATAATTATTATTATAAACAATACCGACATTAATTAGTACACAACTCAGGTTGCAACACTTACAGTACTTATGCCATGTACAATACTGACGCTACTTAAACTACTCCAACTTTTCGAGTCAAAAGCTTTTTTCAAAATCAAATGTTGTGAGAAGCCCGCACTTATTGTGCAATTTGATGCATGGCAACATGGAATCTATTTGTTTCAAACAGTAAAGAAGTGAAAACGTTAACACTCTCTTAAAATAGATCATAGAAAGCCACCAAATCAAAATGCTTTTGGAATTTGCACTTTGGAAGCACACATTATTGTAGTATTGCACTGTAAGTGTACTGTCTTGTTTGAGTGACAAAACTGTTTCTCTCCCTACCCCCTGAAGCAATCAGCAGTTAGATAATATAGTTTTGCTTTCAAAATTGGCATACTAAGATTGAAATGCTAGACAAGCTCACCTTCTCTTCCACTTGCTTGAGAGGAAATTGTGCACGTTGGAAAAAGTTTTGTCCTGAGTAAGAGCTGGCATTTTTCTTGTAAAAAACATGCAGTTCTTTGGTTGTCGTATATTTCTGTAAAATAAAAAAAGGAAAATTGCATAATAGTGATGCAACATTAATAAAAGAGCCCTGAATGATAAAAATTCAAAACGACAGAAAAATTTTGAAATTTAATGCACACACAGTACATACACTACACGACCTTTCAAATTTGAAACAATGAAATGAAAAGCACTTGATTTTTTACCTGAACAAACATGTATCTGCCAACAATTTCAAAACTTCTTTCAATGAAAGTCCCAAGTGATTTGTCAAAAAGTTTCACTAGGGCCTCATTTGAATCTTTTAAGTTTGCATGCTTGAGTACCGAAGCATCTACAAAAATAAAAAGACTAATTTTATTACCTAATCCAAAGTGGCCTGGTATTATTGTTGAAACATTAAGATTTTAAGATATCATAATAATGCATGTAAATTTGTGTTGGAATCAACCTGAAACAACTGAACCTTGCTTTCCACATAAAAAATAGATTCCATGTTGCCGTGCATCTGTTCAGTAATAGATCACAGATGACATCAAAATGTGGTAAGAACAAAAAAGTGGCACACGAGGCGCCGCCTTACACTCAGAAAAGCATGTAATTAAATTTTGAACGAACATGTGACAAAGTGTCCCATTAAGTCTACATGAAACCATCTTTTTTCACCATCGGGTTAGCATTTCTGTTTCGGTTATTTTATAGGTTAGGATTGGGGTCAATGCTTTTGTCTCCTTAAAAAGGATACCTAGAAGGACACTCCATGGCCTGGAGAGCTTTAAACAGCTTTCCACCACTGAGAAAAACTGTATCTCCACTTGCAAAAAAATGGAGAAAACTTTTCAATGGGAGGAGGCATGGTCCAGTTGCCCCAGGTTCAAATCCAGTTCCAACCTCTGGTCAGGATTTGTTTCCGGTTGTCCCTGATTCAACTCTACCACAATTTGTAAATAGCCAACTGGTTGCCTCCTGCCAGTTGGGGTTCTTAATCATGTTTCTGTTAAGTTTACCTTGTTTCTTTGAGATTATTAAAATTGGAGTGCCTGTGAACTAGCTAAGTGCACTTCCATTAGAAAAAACTTATTAACTTTAAATAACTGAGGGTGTTTGAGATGGTCAATCAGCTGCTGATGCATCAGTCACTTTATTTAGCGCCATGAATGAATGGCAACTCATTCTCTTTTTGAAATGGGAATAAAATTGACTGATTCTTGTTAGTGTGGTGTTTATATAATACACAAAATAACACATGGTTGCTTGGATATATGGAATTTCTCTTCTTGTGTTCAACTTGATATCTCACTAGTCAACTGTGCTAAGTCGAAGAGTGCCCAACTCGATATCGAAATATTGCATGAAAATGAGGTTCAGTTCCTCAAGGAACATCAGCAAATGTTCCTTTGTAACGGGAGATCAACAAGGCTGACCACAGGGGACCTA
>BLFN01000521.1:469728-472228 GCA_014634225.1 Acropora yongei
GTAATACACAGGTGGTCAAAGATATGGAATTTCTCTTGGAGTGATCAACTCGATGTCTCACGAGTGATCGCAGCGAACTCGTGAGATATCGTGTTGAGCACGAGGAGAGGAAATGAAAAGTGACTCTTGTAATTACTCCAAACATTTTGTTTATTACATCAACACCTTACTAACGAGAAGAAGGCGACTTAATTCACGCTTCAAAAAGAGAACGCGTTGTCATTCATTTATGGTGCTAAATAGAGCGAATGATGTGTCAGCAGCTGATTGGCAATCACAAACACACGTGAAATATCATCGTAATTTTTCATGTGAGGAGATGCGGTTCAGTTTCTCAGTAGAGGAAATCCCTGTAAAGCACACCAGTTTATACAATAAAGCTTTCTTTTCCTCTTATTATTTACTGTTATGATTTCCCAAGGCCCGCCCTCCTTCTTCTCGACCGAAAGGCTCAGAGGAAATGGGCTGCTCGTTGATATACTTCACCTGTACCCCTTTATTGCGTCTCTTGAATTTGGCACAAAATATTTTTGTGGCATTTCTCAAGTTACAAGTATGTTTCTTGATGTTTGTTCCATGTTTGACGCTTGAGAATTAGGAGAGGCAAAAGTTCCACTAACATTACCGAATCACCGTCAGGTTTACAGTGAGTACAGAGAGCTTCTTGCTGAAGATGCCACTTCAAGCCGACAGAAAAACGTGAGGAGTTGTTCGTTTCCACATTCAATTGATAAATAAAGTCCTTGAGAAGTGCTAGAGGCTGATGCAGCCAGAGAAAAATAAGAAGATATTCAACATATTGCACACCACTTCACCCACTAGGCTTCTTTCTTGGCACAGTATTGCGTCTTGATCTTTGAAACGCTGTCTTCCAAGCGTTTCTTCCTACCGCTTTCGCGTTACGTTTACTTTTTCACAAGATCATTTAAAAATATATATATTAGTTTTTTCATAGTTGCCGATTTTTTTTATTTCTTCTTCTTTTTTTATTTTTCTGTAAGTTGACATTACTTGGAAAAGTTGTGTCTAAGTACAAAACATGACCCCATAATACACCACCTAATTAACATTTCTTTTTCGGCAGGCTCACGCTGACCATTTTGACCTTGTCTCTCGTCGCATGGGGTTTATACCGCTTCCTTTGGGCTCTCTGGTCAGTAATTACAACAGTCGGTTGTTATTTTCTTTTCTGTCATCAATTGCTGAAGTAAACGTTATTGCAGACCTCATCGGAAAAATTTGCATCCTTCCTGTTCCGCGTAAGGATCCTTTTTTTTTTCTGTAGTTTTGCGAGAAAGAGGCTCCCTTATGGCGGAGCTTCAGCGCGCGAAGCGCGACAGCAAAGCACCATTGGTAAGGAAAATTGGTAACCCATCAAGCCGAGAAAATTTGGTTATGACGTCACCGACCGTACGAACGTCCTCCGTCCGAACAGACTCCTGGGAAGGAGGAAGGGCATCACAATGTCACCTGCGATTTCGGATGATCTTAATTAATACGTTTCATATACCTCTTGGGGTCACTCTCACATCCAAATTAGGCTAAATCAGAACTAGTGAACAAGAATAGTATTATCGAGTAAAATACAAGGGCTCAACTATGGAGCTCCACTTTTAGGCGTGCCACTATAGATTAGGATGGTGTCACGTGAAATAGATTTCTGCATCTCTCTCATGCAAAACCGCGCATGCTCTGTCCCTAAATGGAACCCTCTGTCTTAAATAGACCGCCTTTGTGCGCTCTAACGACGCGCTAACTCTCGAAAAGTCAGCTTTGTTCTCTCTTTAGGCGCGGTGGCAATTTGACCCTCACAACTCGTGTTTGATTTACCAACATCTCGCGTTTCTCCTTCCCACCAAAGAAGCTCCGCAATTTCTTTTGAAACTAAACCCCTCATTTATATTCGTATAGTACTGGGATATTTGTTGACGTTTATCAAACTTCAGTGTACTATTCATTTCACTCAATAAAGGTCGCACCCGTATAGAGAGTATTACTGGCCCCACCCCTCACCATCCCCTGGACGGATCGCGATGTACCCTGGGACTTGAAGCGTCTATCTACAAATACTAATTAGACTAATGAACTTTTTCTCAATTTTTTAAAGTGGCTCTCATACTAAACTTGTAACAATGTCATCTCGATGTTTTGAAGGTCATACGAGTGATTACACAGTCCGTGAAGCTTCATGGAGCGGCCGGCATCTGTCTGTTATTAGTCACTTTTATCTTGTAAGTATTTTTCGACGATTTTTTCTGTCATAACTGAAACTGGCTATCGTTTGCAAAGTAGTGTGAGGAGGGACTTAGCTGTAGTTATAGAGGTCTTATAATTCCAGCTTGTATTTTTCATTGATTGTCAACGCTCCTTTTTCTATAGCCTCACCTCTGTAAAGATCTTAAACAGTATCATATTTCTCGGGAAAGCGACCCAATATGTCAAGAAAAAGAACGATCATGGAAGTTCGTCGTCAACTGAAGTGAGCGGGAAAAACCCAGTG
>BLFN01000521.1:497443-499983 GCA_014634225.1 Acropora yongei
TAATAATAGTAATTGCGGTCGACAAAGTGAAAAACCGCAAGTCTGATCCCGTGCTTCACTGTTGGGTGGTCTGTGCATTCCCTGTCAACGAAATTCAAGTTGGCGGCCATGATCTGTTTCTCTGCAGTAATGTGTGACCACTTCTCTGTAATATGTGACCACTTAAAGTAAAAACCCACACTAGAATTTAACAAAAATATATCAATAAAGAAAGCTTAAGTAAATAGATGAATAAATAAAATATGTACAATGAAAAGCGACTATATTGATGCGATAATAGCTTTAAATTCGCTCAGTGATTCAAGAATTACAGATATAAACTCGTATTAATAACAATATCTATAATTGCAAAAGGAGGGTTCTTGCACCTAACCTATTCGTGAAAAGAGAAAAATACAGCGCTATCTATTAGAGAACCGTTTTGTTCTAACTTGGAGCTATAGCATTTAAGTGTGTTAAAGGTTAGCCCCTGGTTATCTTCATGATAAATTTAAGGTACGTGCCTTCTTTCATAACTGTTACTCTAGATACAAGGATAATCTTAATATTCCAGCCTACAAATCCGCCTCAGAGCGGCGCACTTTCTTATACCATGCAACAATGGAATTCTCTTTCACGCGCTCTTAGCAATAGTACTAGCTTGCAAACTTTTAAGAGGGAGTTAAAGGAGTTCCTCTTTTCCTTAGAATCTCCCAGAATAGTTCTATGAGCATTTTGATTGAGCAATATAAGACATAATTGTTTAATTTCAAAATTTTGCTGAATTTTTTCATTTTAATTAGTTTTTTTAAAAGCCATTTCTGGAAAAACTAAAGCAATTATTATTATTATTATTATTATTATTATTGTTTGTCAATTTGTGGGTAGCGAACCCAGTGAACGAGGAGCAGCAAAATATGAATCCAGTGACTTAAGGAAAACTACGCACCTCGAATTCACCACTTTTTTCACATTGTATTACATTTACCCAGAATGCACTGGTCAAGGACAAAAGCACGAGGACTGTCTCAGTGCTTCCCTTCATGAGAAAGGTCAGTGAATTGTGCACGACGTTCGCTTTGCAATTGGGCAAAGTTTAATGTGATTTTATTTTGTTTCTTATCTGCTAGGCAATTTCTTCCAGATCTCCATATTTGGGTAGCCTGTGGTTTTTGGCCTGAAATAAAAAACCCTTTTTAACTCGAAACCTATACCACAATTCGACTTTACTAACTACTAGGCGTTGTTAAGGAGATCAAGTTCTACAAGATTCCGCTTTTAACCCTTTTCCAATCCGTGGGTTGAACAAAACCCCTTTTTCCGGGTTCTGCTACCAGACTACTTCCGTCGCTTTCGTTCTAGCATGCAAAGTGTTGAAAATCTCGACAGATTTTAATTGACATCATTCTCTTCTTTCGTACGGATAATTCTGACATCTGAACTTTGTGCTTTGAATTTCAACGTTATGCGCAATGAGGCCTCCTTGGTCGAACTCGAGACAAATCACGACGTAGTATAGGAAAAACAGAACAAATTTACTACGATTACAAACGGAATTATATCAAGTCCTCATGGTTCTGTCAATGGTATCTCCATGCCAGAATCCATCTAGCAGTGAAAGGGTTAAAAAAAATAACGAGTGTTGGGAAACAAAATATTCAACTGCCATACTTTCAATCCCTTGTATACGATTCTAAAATAAGCTTTGGCAGACTGAAATACGGCGTTGCTTTGGTTACCAATGATACATGATATCAGTATCAGTGTGCGGGCTCTCATTGGTTTCAAAACTTACTGTTTGTGCCAAGAGTTACTAGGCGTTTTTCTTTCATTTCTAGCGGTCATAGTGGTATCAGAATGCATCAATCAATTTGCTACCATTGCCTTCAATTGGCATCGAATCAATTTGGAAAAAAAGTATGTCCGTCGCTTCGATGGTTTAAAACACCAACGTAGCCGGCCGTGACGTCACGCGAAAACGCACTTTAATGATCATTCTTGAAGACCCCTGGGTGGTCAGTCGGGACGGACGAAGAAGTCACATAATAAAATAATGCCAGTTGCAATTATGTCTGTCAATTTCTCGTCCCGTCCCGCCTGCCATTTTGTCTCAGAGGATGTTTAAATTTAAAAGCGGTTCAGAAGAACTTCTTTTGTTTACATGTTAATTAGCCCTCTTCGCCTCGTCAACATGTATAAAAAACAAAGGAATTTTGAAGTGAAAATGAGGCGAAGAGGTGCATAAAAGAAATCAAGCTGATAAGTGATAAAGCTGATATGTGGTGAAATAAAATTACTTACCTAATCACTTAGAGCCTGATTACATGGTGAGTTTCAGCCCGGGCTTAAATTTCGCTCCGCCCACCGGGCTGAAATATTGTTGCAATTACATGCTCAACTTCAGCCCGGGCGCAGAACGCAAATTTCCATGAGAAAGTTTACTGGGGTTCCAAAAGCACAGTCGATGCGCTTGCTCGCGTTCCTTTTTCGGCCCGGGATGAAAAAAAATGATAGCGATTACATGGATTTCTCATCCCGTTTGGCTGGGCTGAAATTCCTAG
>BLFN01000521.1:516509-519009 GCA_014634225.1 Acropora yongei
ATTGCAGTTTGGCAGAGGCGCTCTGATGGCCAAATTTGATGTGGAGGCCACCTATCGCAATATAGCAATTCAAACATTACCTGTTGGGTATGCCGTGGCGCTACCAGTTCTACATTGACTTGGCCCTCCCCTTTGGTCTTCCCTCAGTGCCTCATATTTTTAATTCTCTTGCTGAGATTGTTGAGTGGATTCTTGTGAACTGCATTATTTAGATGATTTCATCACAGCAGGTCCCCCTGACTCTCCTCAGTGTGCCCTCAATCTGAGAACTGCACTAAGGGTGTGCGAGTCCTTGGGTTTACCTCTCCATTCGGGCAAGTGCATGGGACCTTCCCCTGTAATGACAGTTTTGGGTATTGAGCTTGACTCCGTGGCGCAGGTGGCTCGTCTTCCGGACGACAAGTTGTTGGCCATACAGGATATGGTTCATTCCTGGTTGCCTCGAAAAATGGTGTACCAGGCCGGACCTTGAGGGCCTCATTAGTCACCTCCATCATGCAGCCAAGGTAGTCTGGCCTCACCAAACCTTTCTCTGCTGGATGATTGACTTACTGTGTTGTTTTTGGACCAAGTACCACCCAATTTGGTTAAATAGGGAATTTCATATTGATCTTCAGTGGTGGGTTCACCTCTTTGATCAGTGGCACACGGTTTCCTTCTGGCTGTTTCCAGGTCTGTCCCCTGCAGTGGACATAGAGGTTGCCTCTGATGGTGCCGGCTCATTTGGCTTTGGGGCCTATTTCCAAGGTTTCTGGTTTTTTGGCCGGTGGGTGGCCCCCCCAGCTTTCCCAGTCCATTGCCTATAAGGAACTTTTTCTTGTGGTTGTGGCAGCTCGTGTATGGGGTTCACAGTGGAGCCGAAAGCATGTTCTGTTCTGTTCTGACAATGAGGCTGTGGTCCACATGCTGAACTCCAGGACTTCTAGGATTCCTTCTCTCATGCGACTCTTGCGCCCCTTGCTCCTGTCTGCTGCCTGCTACAGCTTTTCCTTTTCTTCACGACATATCCCAGCTGTCAATAACCTCATTGCTGATGCTCTTTCCTGTTTCCATTGGCAGGAATTTTGGCTCCAGAGGCGCAGCCTATTCCAACGTCAATTCCCAACCAGCTTCTGTTGGACTTGACCTCTCTTCCCTAGAGTCTCAGTGTGTAGCCTTCTTAATGCAGGGTTTGTCATCATCCACTCATAGGACTTATCTGTCGGAGTTCCTGTGCCCAGCTGATGAGTGTTTTTTTTGCAACATTTCTGGCTCAGTCTGTTCATGAGTGCTTTTTTGCAACATTTCTGGCTCAGTCCATCCATCACTCTACCATCAAGGTGTCTTTGTCAGGCATTCGGGCTATCCATGTGGAGCAGGGGTTCGCTGACCCCCTTTAGAACACTTTGTGTTTGCATCGGGTAGTTTGGGGGATCAAACGATGGCATGGTTTCTCGTCCTCCACGCATTTGCCAATTACGGATAACATAATGATTTTTTTTTTTTAAATTTAAATTTTTTGTTTACAATGGTAATACAACTACTCACACTACTTAACAAAACGATGCAATAATAGATGCTACTAACAATACTACAATTTGCATAAATTACTCTAAAACAATACAATACTTATTTAACTTACAATGCGAACACCTAGATAGATAGTAGATTTTAATATACATTTCAATAAGAGAATTACCGTAATAATTAGGTTACATTATACAATTATTTTGCAAATAAAGACATAAGATCGAGTAGGAGTGGCACATTGCCTGTGGCAAAGATATTTGGTGCAGCTCATGCACATAGTGTTCCCCATTTTGCTCTAAATTTCCTCAGTTTGTTATTTTTAAAAGCAATTGCACGTTCACAAAGAACCTTTTCATTAAGTAAAACGAAGAAAATTTCAAAACTGGGAGAGGTTTTATTTAACCATGAGAAAAAGATGTGGTGTTTTGCAGTAATGATATAGTGATTGAGGGCTTGAAAAACATTTGATTCACGCTTATAGCTGTATAAAATATCTAAAGTGCTTAGGGTGACATTTTCCGATCTCTTCTCGTTCCACCAGCTAATTACCCTTTGCCAAAAATATTGAGTACTGGGGCATTCATATAGAAGGTGAAATAAATTCTCATGAGGGTGGCTACAACAATCACAGCTTGGAGATGTTCTCAATTTCATATTGTAAAGATTGCTGTTAGTAGGTAGAATGTTACGTACCACCTTATATTGAAAACATCTTAGTTTGTTTTCCATTGTGACCTTGAAAGGTAATTCATAGACAGCTTTAGGCAAGGTATTTTGTTCGAATAGTTTCCTTTAGAACTACGTTCGGAGGTTTAAGCATTTTCAGCACAAACATTTTACAAGCAGTTTTGGTGGTGACGTTCGCGGACGTGAGGTTGTGTCCCTCACTCTTACCAAGAAGTTCTGAATTAAGAATTGATTTTTTCCATTTAATAGGGATCGCAGCAAGGCTACCATTATATTTTAAAAGTTCACTGACAAACCATATTTT
>BLFN01000521.1:524009-526509 GCA_014634225.1 Acropora yongei
TAAGCTGGAACCTGTGATATTTTTTTGTGTGTCATTAGCTTTTGCTAGGGTTTTGTTATTACGAATTACTGTTTAGATGCTGTTGGCATTCAACCTCATCTGTGAGTTTGACAGGTTCTTAATTACACCAAGAGTGAGTCAAAACTCTTATGGCACTTAAGAAAAGATTTTTACATCTCCTCCCCTAAGCAAATCAATGTGGAAATTATTAATAAATATCACTGTTTCAAAACCACCTCTTGGACCTTTACAAAACTACAGTGATTGCTTGGAGAGGGCATTTCTGAGACAAAGGAGGTCACTACTGCATGACAGGTAATAGATTGCAAAACTAATCTCAACAATGATTCCCAGTAAATTTATCTATCTAGACTGTTGATTTAAATAATTATCACAATAATAATGTTATCATAATATAATTACTGCCTCTTTACCCTTGAAATGGGGACTTTAGAACACAATTAAAGGAAACTTAAAAAGTCAAATCAGGAGGAAAATCAACAACACCTAGAGTGATATTCATATTGGTGTCTTAAAGAAAATGATCGGATGGTAAAAGTGAAGAATCCGATCCCACTGATGCGTCCGCCAACACGTTGGCTGACGCGTGGGTTGACACACCACTGACACACTACCAATTTGTCTGCCGACACTGGCGATGCATCAGCCAACACACCGCCGAGGCTTTGGTCGACACACCACCGACGCATTAGCCTACACACCACCAACACTGTCAGCTGACATGTTGGTGGGATGATTCAGATTTTTTACCTTTATCGATAACACTGTTTGGCCAGCATAAAGACGAAAATAAAAGTGCCACTGTCATTACTCGTGGATATCGGAAGTTTACTTTATGCACTTGTCAATGTGTTCCACCCTGATTGGCTAATAAGATTTAACTTCCAGTTGTGCAGGAGTGACAATTTGCATAAAGATTCTGACCAAAACTCATCAATATAATTATGTATCCATGAGTAAAAAAAGAATACCAAAATGGCCATTGAGCTAATGCCTTTTCTCTTTCCTGGAAATGTTTTCCTTTTTTACTAAATTCATTCAGACAAGCACAAAAATGACACTTTCAATATTGTTTACTTCATGTATTGGATATTAATTTTGTCTTAGAGGGTTGCAATTAAATATTATTATAACATACATGAATTATTTGGTCCTAACCCTGAAAAAGTTAGTAGCATTTGGGACTGTATCCTTCACAATTTCAAGGCCTGTTTAAGTGCCAGGTCCATTTTCATTTCAGATTAAGTTTCATGTTAAAAGAAAGTCTCAATCAGCTACAAATAATTATTGCAATCAATTAAACACATGCTTAGATACTGTATATATAAACACTCTCCTTTTTCCCACATCACCCCGGTACTTTACAAGACTTCCAAATTACTTAATGTAAACAGTAAATCTGTCTTTTTCCCAAAATAGTGCCTGCTGTCACAAACAAGGATGGTGGCAATGCAACTTAAAATACCCCTTACAGAGTTAATTGAGATAACCAAGGGTGGTATTCACACTTTCCACCTCTGCAATGATAATAGCTATTAGTATTTACCAAATCAGTGGATAGCAATTTTCGCGCGTTTTGATTGGCTCCCGTAACTCGGAATATACTTGGCTATTCACTGTTTTGCGAATGGAAAGAAAAATGGCGCGTCGTTTCGCAAAAGTTTCAGAAGAAGAAATTAAAACAGCATTTTTTTATCCATCTGATTTGGTAAATACTAAAACAACTATCCCTCTCAGGGTTGGTGAAGAGCGGTGGATATACACCCCGACGCTTCGCGTCTTGGTATATATCCACCACTATTCACCTCCCCTTCGGGGGATAGTTGCATATTATTTCACGTGAGTTTGTTTGTTTTTTTTTTTTCAATGTCAACCTTCCTTCCTCCCCCCTCTCAAAAGAATGGTAAAAAAATAAACCAAAAACAAAAGGGCATGCACAGACATCTTGGAATAATTTAGGAAGCAAAGTGAAGGACCTCAACATTCAAATGGAAAGTAGGGGACTACATGACGACTCTATGATATTCAAAGTCCACAAATTCATCTTGACACACAAAAACGGGTTTGGTACCAAGTGCACTGCATCGTTTCCTTAATGTTTGGTCATGGTGAAAAAAAAAATCAAAGTTTGTGAGTGTAAGTGACAAGAACATAATTCCTTACTATCTGACAATCCCTGGACAGCTTCTATGGGTTTAACTGACACTGCATCAAGCTCTTTTAGAATTGGAGCTCCTACAGAAATGGTGAGGTTTTCATCAGAAATTTCATTAGAGATTTGTTGAGCGACGAAGGGAAAGTCTACCACTAAGACTTTGTCAACTTCCTGAAAGAGAAATATTAAATGCTTTGCATTATTCATAAACATAAGAGCACATCTGAGCTATTCATGACTCAGTGAAGTGCATTAATGTATTAGCTTTGGCCTGTGTGAGCATGAAATGCACACAGATCTGTGCTTTAAAGCAATTAAAACAGA
>BLFN01000521.1:536509-539009 GCA_014634225.1 Acropora yongei
CCAATGCTGCAAAGACAGCGTTTCAATATAATTTAATTACAAAGATTGGTAATTATTTGTCCAACATTTTAGGCAAAACAAAATTAAATTATGCTTTGGATTGTGCATTAAGCCATGTCCATTAAGCAGTCTACAAATGTCACATAATACTTAGGGTCCCGTCACACTAGGGAGTTTGTGGGATTCACCCAAATTCCAGAACAATTTTTGCTTTATCAAATTTTTATTAGATAAACAAGATCGCACTAAAGATTTGGCGACCTTTTTTGCACAAGAAACGTCAATCAAAGTTGGTGGCTTAATTGCATGAACCACATTTTTCAAGTCAGACATGAGCATAATGAATGCTCTTTCATGCACAGTTGGCGAAGGAGTTGAGTTATTGCTTGTACCAGTTTGCGAGCTGTAAAAGTTTACAGCTCTTTCTTCCTTCTGTTCCTCAGCACCTGTTAGCAAACCTATAAATTACTCCAAACTAGATACAAAGGGCCAAAACGCCACTGAAAGGAAATCAAGAAAAATTTTCTCCATCCAAGATCAATGCGACCGGTGGTTGGCAGATTTGAATATCAAAAGAAATTTGACGTCAATGTTTGTAAAGAAATATCTTCCCTATACTCTTCTCACACAGAGTGTGTAAACTTGGGTGTCTTGCACAGTTTTCATATAACAAATAAAGGAGGAGATACCTATGTTTTAACACAGTTATCTGCAAAGACTCTAACCAATGGTAAGCTGTGGTTAAGCTGCACTTTCAATGTCCTTTTGTCTCACCAAAATTGAATGCTGCAAAAGCACGGATCTTGTCAGACAAAAATTTCGCAGCAGCCACTCTTTGCTTCCTAGAGAAAGTTTTACCCCAACAAAACAGATGTTGGCATATTTATCTTAACAGTCACCTACACTAGTTTTCCTTGCCAATTTCTCTTTAGCAATTTCCTAAGGCTTCCTTCAGTCCTCGCCTGCTTTCTTTCTCACAACTGTGGAGGATGGACGCGAAACAAAACCACGTAAAAAAATGGCTTCATGCAGATGAGTTCACAGGACATTTAATTTAATTTCAAAATATAACAACTATCGTCTGATGCCAACGAAAATAACCTCAGGCAGGTTTTTATGTGTTACAGCCCGTTGTTCATTCTGACATTAAAGTTTCTTTAGACACTTTGAAACGATTGAAAGAATAATGAAATGCAACTGCTGTTTCAAATAAAATGTTTCAATGAAACACGTCAACGAAAGACAAAACCCTATATTTAAGTCTTTTTGGATAATTGAACTCGGCAATTAACCAAAAAATAAGCTTGCAGCTACAGCATACAAATCCAAAAGCTTGCATTTATTTTAGCGATAAACTTGATCTAATTCTTAAAAGAGCTAAAGTAAAAACTAAATGCGGGAGATAATTGATGCTGATGGTCGTAACATCGGCATGTTTACCTGAATATTATATCAAACCCTCCACGAGGAAAATAATGGCTTTGCGTGCAATACAGTCTGTTCTTTAATACATGAGCTTACGATCCGTTACGTACAGTTAATTCCATAGTTTTCCGCTGAACTTATTCAAATCCAAAATACAAATTCCTTGCGCTGAAATTTGTTGAAAAACAACTGCCAACAAAGTAAATCGTATTGGCTGAAATGTAACTGTATTTCGTTTTCGGTTTGTGTCTACTGTGACTTAGAAACGCAATTTCGAGAATCCTTTATCAAGGTTTAAAATGTATGTAAGATATCTGCGAGTACAATGTCGTGAATTCATAAAGCAGCCTCTTAAGAAATATAACCTTACCCATGCGCTCAAAAATAAAAAAAGGTCATATCTACCGAAAAAAAAAACAAAACAATTAAAAAACTAAAAAAAACGTACACTAATGCTGGAAACGAGTGTATCATCTATGAAGCACAGCTGCAGTGAACTTTCACCACAATGACATGATCATCTAACTGCAACTCCCGATCACGAAATTTGTAAGTGTAGTCATTCTTTTAAAAAAAAACCTACCGTAAGGATCTTTGTTGAGTACAATTGAAATGAAGAAGTTTGCGAAGTTGTACCACGGTAGAAGCCCTTTCGAGTCATACTCTGTTTTGAGACCAGTGCCTTCATTGCCTTTGTCGTCAAATTTATCATTCCAACGAATCTCTGAACCGTTCAAGGACGGCCGCTCGCAGCTCCCATAACTTGCAACGCAGATGAAAACTACAAGAAGAGACTGAGTAAGGACCATTATGGACGCCATTTTAGATATTGCCCCGCAAGTGAGATAGTAAGGTTAACGTTTATATGTAGAAGAGATAGTCCCTCGAAACGTCCCTTCAGCTCTGCTGCTGGTACTTCTTTTGTTTTGTTATTGTTCCTGTCCCTTCAGAGTAGTCCAGAATACTCCCAAAAGATCGTTCGACGATTTCAGCAAAAGAAAAATAGTGTTGTCCGACCTCACGTCCAACTACGTTCCACCAATTATGTTGCGGTTAAGTTGCTGTCAGTTACTAC
>BLFN01000521.1:624138-626638 GCA_014634225.1 Acropora yongei
AGTTGTCGTAACAAAGCAAAATAATATGAAAGGAAAACCCAGCGGTAGATTATTCGACTCAGAGCCAATATTTTAACACTTGGTGGTTTATTCTTTATTTTCAAATATAAATAAGAAGGACAGAAATAATAAGAAATTCTGAGGATCAGGGAATCGATGAATAAAAGAATGAGTTCAATCAGTTGTGACCTGAATGCTTGATATTACCGTGGAATTTCATTTCGATCTGGACTGTTCACACCTTTTTTGTTTCCCCAGTTGTGCGCATGAACGAACTGTCGCCATCTTTGCAAAATCTTATGTAATCTGGGGAGAGCAATGAAACTATTGAGTAAGTCGGTACCGGGGAACGTGAAAACACCAAATGGCCAAACTTCCTTTCAGTCTCCCTGAAACTTTCCATTGAAGTAATCATCAAAGCATTGAGATATATCTTAAAGCTCAATGCGACGTGCTGCAATTTGTACAACTTAGGAAAGAACTAGATGAAACGGCTTTGTTACCGAGAATGATATCGGTCCCATGCCGGTTATCGCCATACAAGCTCTCTATGACCAGACAAAAGAGAAAACGAAACTAAAAACAACGGAAGCGATTTTGTAGCTCATTTGTGTGACTCCGGAATCAGTTGGTGCTTGCCACTCATGGGCGGGCAAAACGTTATCCTTGAAGTAATTTCCAGAGACTACGTTTCCGGGGGGAGAGTATCGTACTACCACAACATATTGACCGTCAGCCCTGGTCTTACCGGCGGCGCCAATTTGCCTGGTGGATTTCCATACAACCTGTATAAAAAAAAAATGCAAACCACCTGTAAGTACTCAATTATAGCTTATTGATTCCCCTAGGGAGTGAGAACATGAAAATTGTTGGAACCTTGGCATCCGTAAGTGAAAAGGATCGGTAGGTCACAATACAATAAATTCCCTCAATATCCAGGCGCAGTACATCTTGACTAGCAAAACTGTTTGGCTTCTCGAGTAAGTATTGGCGAGAAGACCCCATTGAGGAAGGTTGAGACGAAAAAAACAGCAACAACGAAAGAACAAATAGAAATAAGACGACTATAGTTATAGCCATCTGTCGCGAATGCGTGGTGACGGGCCTGGTAGGTGTCCTAGACGCTAGGCTAAAATGATGTGTTGCGAATAGTAAGGACAAAGGGTTTAATTTGTCACCGGAATTAACTGCAAGTCTACTGCTTAGAACCTTTGTTAAACTTAATTGTAGAAACACTCTATAAACCATCTTGAAAAGATTCTACCTAATGATTGTTATAATCCAGTCGTGAAATTGCAACACTATCCAGCAGCGCTTCCCCATTGACCTATTACTAGAATGTATCCCCTCCCTCGTGAAAGATTCAATAGATAGAAAACTTAAGCAAGCGGTGTTTTTGAGCAACGGAAGGAGACCGGAAATGAACATTTTCGAATGTCTCCCAGATTTTCAAACTAATAGTCTCTTCTATTGAAAAGAGACTTGACAATATAATTGTGGTAGTGAAAAGAAAGATTACATAGGTGGCCGTCCGTGGCTCGAAAATGTCTCTGGCTTAAGCTACCTTCTATATCGGCGGCACTTCCTCATTGACCTATTACTAGAATGGATCCCCTTTCCGGTGAAAGAGGCAGTTTCTCATCTATACATCATTACCTGCGTGAAGTGACCAGTTTGGCTGGAATATCCAGGGTGGTCAAAATTGTAACCCTTGATCTCCTCGTAGAAAGCTTTAGTGGCATCGGTACAAGGCTCTGTCGGTTTAGCGGAGACCAAATAAAGATTCTCACCCTGATCCAACTGGTTTAAGTTTGACGCATGTTCAAAACTATTATTGTTTGCCAGGTAAGTTGCCCAGGCCTCGGCGTCCGCAGCAATAGTGTCATTCCAGGTCACTGCTGGGGCCTACGTAGTATCAAAACATAGATCCCAGTTAAATGGCTCCACCAAGTACAAATAGCTCAATTGATTATTCCCTGAGCCTTGCACTCCACAGGGACCTATCACTGGCTACTGAATGGCACTGGCTGTGCAGAGAATCATAAGAAGACAAAAAGCCTCGAGTGTTTCATTACCTGGTGAATGGATCGATAGTCGTTATGCCACTTTAAACACTGTTCTTTGAAAGAAAGAGTAGCCTCTGAAATAGGAGAAAAAAATATGAGCTATTCAACCGATTATCGACTAGACGTTTGTGGGCCATGCCACAGCTGCAGAAGGAGGGCGCGAGAAAGACCATCCCGGATGCTATAGACGTCCAAATAGAAGGCCAATTAGTCGCCCTCAGTACAATTCAGCTGATCAAACGATCAGCTTTCATGTCAGAGTTTTTATAACATTATCTAACCACTTAATCCTTTTTGAAGCCATTCACAATGTCCACAGAACTGGATGCATGCCGACTTCAGTAAGTGTCTCCAAGTGTCTTCTCGAGCTTTCTCAAATTGATTATCATAAATAATTCATGAAGAGAAAACAAAGGAAATCACTACCGTGAAGG
>BLFN01000521.1:631638-636638 GCA_014634225.1 Acropora yongei
TCCTTTTATGAAGCTCGAATCGGATTTGCCGCGCTGATCTGCTTACCTGATGTTTTAATCGGTATTCATTGTGCCAAATCAAACATTGGTTTTTGAAAGGAAGAACGGCTTCTGTTTGACAGAAAAGAAAAAAAAATATATAATCAAATTAACGAAAACCTTGATCTATTGCTTCTTATTTTTCACATGGCTCGTTTTCCTTTGTTCTCCCAGGCTGATTGCATAGCATAGCATAAACCCCGCTAATTAGCAACTGTTTTAAAAGCTAGGGGAAATATTAGAATGGATAATCCCCTACTGTGAATATTACAGAAATATTCCCCTCGCAACACACCCAACTGCATTACATTTAATGCACTGACAAGCAAGACCGCAACTTTACTTTAACAATGTTACAGTCATTTAACCGAAACTGTTATTACATTTTAAATACTACTGAACAGTTGCTCAAATTGAACACATGAGAATTGTTTAGGGCTGGTTCACATAAATAAGAAAAAGATGTGTGAACCGGGGTTACATAACCTTAAGCATAAGCACAAGGAATGGAACTTTTTCCAATCTCTTATGCTTATGTTGTGAACACTTGAATGTGAACCGGGCGTACATAAGCATAAGCGTAAGCATAAGAGTTTTCTCGTCAGCGGAATCTGCTGACAGGAAAACGTAATCCGCCATCTTTGATTCCCGAGAGGTGAACTGCGGCTGCGCAATTGCAATCCTTATGGTTATGCTTATGTAACCCCGGTTCACACATCTTTTTCCTATGCATATCTTTATGCCTATGCATATGCTTATGTCAAAGTTTGAACCAACCCTTACCTTTGTTTCACGTCAAACCTCGCCTATGTGAATCAAAGGTATCCTCTGGTAAGCTCTTGGAATAAGTAAGATACTGTGTCACAGAAGTGATATAGCGAATTATCAAGCCCCTAGAGTGGTTGCAAATGCAGTGTAATACACTTTTCTGTTTTACGATTTCATCCGAATAAAAGCATTCTTAACGACCATTTATGAATGTATAAAGCGCCTGCCGAACTTGAGACGACAGGAAATCGATTACAAACTTTCCATTGTTTACGCCTGACATCCCGATCCCCAGCCATCCCGATAGCCCTGCATGAGCTAAAAACAAGCTCGTTATTTTTAGGCACCTCGTGGATACGTGATTTATTCTCTTCGGGCTGAGCCCTTGGTGAATACATCACGTATCCTCTCGTTGCTTAAAAATAACCCTTACTTCCAACATTGGAAGAAACATATTCGGGTACAGTTTCTGCAAATTTAAACTGCCCATTTTAAACTGAAATTAATAAAAAAGAATACTCTGATACTCAAGGAAATATAAACAGTACTGTAATTCTAGCCCGAACAAGAGAATATCCCGAACGCAAGCCTTAACCCTAAACAGGTGATTTATCCTTTAACTTTTCGTGACGTTAATCACTAAATTGAGCATGCATCTTATAATTATTGCATTCATTTCTGGACAAAAATGCAGAGTTACGGCGCCGACATGTCTCGCTTGTATTGATACTTGCGTTAAAATGAAACCCAGGCTTAAGGAAACGCTAGATCAGGTTCCAAAATCCGCCCAGAAAAATTAATATTGTCACTTGCGGATTCCGATACACGCTGGAATGCTGCCGTGTACTTCTGGAATCTAGCATCAGGCCAGCAAATTATTTTACTACCACTGTAGCGCCACGACAACTACTCAGCCCAGGTATCCTCCTTGAATATTCCTATACTGAATACCTAATAATTGCAGTGATTTATGCATATTGTGGCCTCACTGAAAACGTTCGAGTTGACTTGAGTTGGAGTCACTTAAATTTTTTTCGTTGTGTAACGTCATTCCGATGATCACAATTATTTAACCGAACGGCATTGCGTGCTGTTTGGGAAAATGTAACAATGTGTTTGGTCTTTGTCTTTTTCCTTTCGACTGCTAACGTTTCAGTTCGAATCCCGTTGTTGCATCTTTAGTGGCCGGTGCATAGCTTAGAACTGTAGTCTTAAAGGCTTTTAGTTTGTCACCACTAAGAATTCTCAAAGCTCATGATATTTTCTTTTCTATAGTTGTCATTTGTTTTCCTCTTTTGAGTTGAAAAGGGCCCGAGGTCTTGTTAATTCACGTCCGTGCGAATGAACTTGTTCATTAGCAGTTAATTTTAAGTTATTTACCGCCCACCAAACCTTCTTCTCTCACCCTTATGTACAATGACAACTTGAGTTGTACCGAAACGGAAGGGAAACCATTTGCTATCTTCGTTTTCAAAGATCTCATTTTGCTAACTGGTCTGTCAAACACATGGCCAACTTGAGCTTCTTCATTCAAGACCTCAACAGGCGATGGTTATGTTGACGCGGAGGTTTCATCTGAGTTCGATCAATTTTCTTCCGACTTGGTTCTTCAGCACCTGAACGACCATTGACTTGCAGTGTGTCTGTTTTGTATTTAAAAATTAAATATGATGCGAGCGATTTAAAAAGCAAGGAATTGCATGCAGGAGGTAATGTCGTTCACTTATATCAGTGAGCTTAAGCAGCAACGACAGTAACGGCGACGAAAACGCCACCTGAGAATAAACATTCGTGAAATGGTGACTACTTTGTGATTGTTGCTTCATTTCTTCCTCGCATTCTTTATTGTTGACAGAACACGCTGCAAATGGACTGTTAGAAGGGCCGTTGAAGCAAATATAGAGAATGAAAGATTTAATGTTGTGTGTTCACGCTGTCGTTAAAACCTTAAATTTGGAAATTTCAAGTTGTGATTTGGCAGACTAAGTCAAAGAATTTTACTAAATAAATAATGTAAAGTGCGTGCCGCACGTGCAGCACGATTATTTTTCCTCATTCAACCAATCAGATCATTGTCTTCTGGCAATGTCGTTCTTTTAATAAGCTCCCTATATTCTCAGGTTTTGAAGTTCAGCCAGCAGCGTAAAACTGCACGAGATGGTCTTTACTGTCATTCCATTGCAATTGGTCTTTCGATTCCAAATAAGATCGAGTGGTCGTTTAAATGAACTTGTGAATCTTTCACTTGCATCCAAACACCTTCGTTTCGAACAGAAACGTCTTCGCCTGCACACTTTGCAGCCATCATCGGTCTGGAAGAGCTACTCTCCAAGAGGACCGATCGAAATCGCAAAACGAGCCGACATATTCTTTCCGGACTCTTGAAGCCAGGCGTACCAGGTATTTGCTGCTGGGTGCACAAAAAAATTCACAATTTCCTTGTTGCCCCGGCAGTCACTACTGCTCAATGCTGCACAAACTATGTTCTCGTTCTCACGATTAAAAAAAAAAATCACACACTCAACTATGCCAAAAGTCTGATCAGGCTTTTAACGAACATGAGTTTGCCAATGAAATCACGTTTGTTTTTGGAGAGAATACTCGTACCCTCAAAATTCGATCTATATTTTTCCTATAATTGTTCTCTCAGAGGAACTGCTAACAGTGTAGATGGAACCAGATTCTTACCTGCTAAAACAGCTTGTTGAAGCACAATTACACTGATACAGTAAAGACAATTCCAAATATTCATTTCAGTTTCGTTTATGTTTTTTCTATTTCAGGACGCTGTCAAAGACGAGGAAGATATTCCCGAAAAAGTTGTTGCTGGGAACGTTCACGCTTCCAATGTCTGTTCTTCACACGAAACTCCGACGCTTAACCGATGAGCTGGTTCGTACCTTCGAATTTGTAGTTGTCACTGGTCTGCAGTGATTCCTTTGTCCAAGACCATGATAACTCCTCTCGGTATAATGTAGATTGTTATCCCCCGGCAGGTATCACATCATTACCACAAGAGTAAAAGAAAAGCACTTCTCTAAGGTTCAATGTCATTTGTGTTTTTCATTATCGCTGGGGCTGAGATTTGTCACCCAAACGCCCTACAGAAAAACCGACTCAATTTAAGATGCGAGCGACAAATCTTTACGATGGCCTTCACTTAGTTACGCTATGGAGAGCAGGTTTGTACGTTGTTATTGTTCCGCAGTTTGTACAGAGAGTCCGCAAGACAAAAACAATTTTGCGAGCAACATAACCGCAAAAGTCAGTGGGTTTACGTCGAGGTTTTGAAAAAAAGCACGTATTTACATGTTGCGGTTCAAGTACATGACAATTGCAATATAGTATTCAGCTAACACTTGAACAGAAAATCGCAGTGGGGTTCGTGAAGGATACAAAAATATACTCAGGCTTTGTTGTTATTGTCGATTTTTTAAGAACTTAAGTTTGCCTGCTTTTATCCAGACCATTTGGAAGTATCACTCAGACTTTTGTTATTGCAAGGCCGGGTAAATCTGTATCTTGGTCTCTAGACAAACCAATTTTTAGCACTACACTAGCTCGCGGCAATATAAGAGTGAACATAATGAACTGCTAATAACCATCAATATTTTATCGAAGTATCATTGATGATTTGATTTTACAAATTCAAATAGCTTTTTTTAATTAAGAAGATCGAGTTTGCTTTGCCGTTCACCTTGGCAATTTTTCAACTCTCGTCGTTTTTGTAATTGGCGCATTCAATTGCGTGTTCAGTTTGGGCAGATAAGCGCAAATATAGCGCTGCGGTCAGTGCATTTCATCAGAATCGCCGTGGAAAATGGCTGTTAGAATTCTCAGACATTTTGAGCGTAGACTAGTATATTTTGGGTTTCACCTCGATTTAAGGAGTCTCGGTGTGTCAATTCCACGAAAAATTGTACTAAGAACGCTACGCTTTCTTTTAGATGCAAAATAACTTTATGAGGTTCGCTCTTTTCTAATTTGTCATCTAATGGTAATATTGATCGAAATTTGGCATTAAACTTCCTTCATTATTCCATACCAGTTATCTATTTTGTTGGCAGTTTGTTTTATTTCCGTAACTATTCGTGACTCTTACCTCTTATTCGGCTAAAAATAGGATTCTCGATTGTCCAAAGGCCGCATTGAAAATTTGATGAGATGATGGTTAATTTGAAACACCACCCACA
>BLFN01000521.1:691638-694138 GCA_014634225.1 Acropora yongei
AATGTAGTTCCCGCAGTTAAGAACTAATAGCATTATCGCAATTCATGATTTCAAATTACAAAAACTAAAACAACTACCAGAACTATGAGAATTACCAGAACTTCTAAAATTCATTCCAAAACTACCAGGACAACAAGAGCCACCAGAACTACAAAAATTTTAAGAACTAACAGAAAAATAACAACTACGAGAACTACCAGAACTACAAGAACTGTAACAACGACGAGAATTATATGAGCTACAAAACCTGAAAAGTGGCATTTAAAACTTGTTGTTGAATAACTCGATATTTGTGACGGTTATCATGTACGTATTACCTAAAATTTTCGGTCCTCCTCTGGAACCGACTATTCGTGATCTTACCTTCATCTGCCTTTGTTCGGTCGAAATCATCAGAAAGAGGCTTCAGGGAATGCCAGTGATACAGTTCATCAAATTCCCGACCAATGTTAAATACCTCGTCTTCATCCTCATCTCTGAAGGAAAAACAAACAGACAAACTTGCCACAAGATGCTATTCGCAATCTCAATGACTACCATAGCGAACTCCCTTTCACAGGTTTCTTAGTCTTACCCAGCCATGGCGTTAATTTTTGTCCTCATGTCCCCAGCATACTCATTCACAAGCGGATTTTCAACCTCAAGTAGACGTTGAAGCTTCACACCAACAGGGTCTAGATCATAACTTCCCTCTGAAGACAAAGAGGACTCATTATTATTATGCAAGTTTGACAACTATAAGAGTTTTCTACTTTGCTTATCGAGTGACAAGGTCAATTTTTTCATTGTGAACCTCTCACCCAGTGTGCTGAATACCTGTTGCAATTGTGTCAGTTTTGACATGAACAGAAACGAAGAGATAGTTCATGATTGTTTTCAAACGTCACCACCATAGATGACTCTACCCTTAATAATCAGTTAAACTAGGGCCACCTTTCATCTTACAGTTTGCTGCAAAAAATTGGAAAGAGAGAATACCAATGATGCGATCTGGGCAAAAAGCTAATAGCGAACGGAAACCGTTTAGAACTTTCTTACCTTCTCTCGTGAAAGGCTTCGTCACTCGCTCGGCAAATAAGGGATAAAATTGAGATTCAAGGGAACCAGAAGGATGGACGTTATTCACACTGGCGACCACTTTACTCCAAGCAGTCTTCGCTTCGTTGATTACACTCTCTGGTAAACTGGGGCCTGATAGGGGTCGAGAAGCAAATCATGTTAAAAAATGACAGGTTCTATGAATGTTGTCTCATATCTCAAATGCCCTCACCTGAACATGAAGAGTTGGTTCAAGAAAGAAATCTCCCTAATTAATTATCACCCGTAAAAGAAAGTAAGATCTTGATTTTTCCAGAAAGAAGAAGATTCGAGACGATCATTTTTGCTCGTTCATACATAACTGAACCATGAAATTGGAGAAAGCTAAGCTATACCATCCACCGTACGGCTCTTTCCTGAGTTAGTAATATTAATTGGCGTGTTTTTACTCAAAATGTCCAGTATCCATTATTTGTCAAGTATATTCCCTGCGATGAGAATAAAGAAATACGGAACTCTTTATCAAAGCATATGCATACCTTCCAATCCCTTGGACGTTTGCTCCAAGGCAAGGCAGATGAGAGTGTGGAGAAAACGCCCGTCCATTAGATCTGCAACTGAAGCCATGTCTAATGACTTGCAAGCATTTGTGTCATCCATTGACTTTAAAATCTCCCATAAACTTAAGTGAATCTGTCGAATAGACACAAATGAAAATATAAGGTGCCGTTAAGGTTCTAAGCTGCTGGTATTTCGACAGCACCCCGTCCAGATTTATTTGATTTAATTTTCTGTGATGGGTAAGGAGACGGCCACTTGATCGAAATGTTGATTGACTGTTGAACATGATCCCGCGAAGCAATTTATATCTTTATTCCAACAATATCTGAATTATACAACATCTTTTTCATAATCTTACTCCAATGACCTCGAAAATCTGTCTTCCTGCTGCCTACTTGCTTCTGCTGTAGTGGAAGTTAATCTTTTTTTTTTTTTTGCGTCTTCCAACAAGTGAGGTCCTATTTCTCCGGAAAGATAATTTCATAGTTATTCTACGCAAGTGAATATATATGAAACCAAGCCCTGGGACAAATTCTCACGTCTTTAAATCTCTCTCCTGTCGTTCAAATGTGTTTTTTTGCATTCACTTGGCTGCACATTTTCACGATGTGTCTGCCTATGGGTAAGTTACAAACTCAAAGCGTGACCAGCTCACAGTTGGTTTGATAGATGAATTGGTTGAGCATTGCACTTGTATCGCAGAGGTCAAGGGTTTGAAAACTGTCCAGGCCGTTTTTTGTCCTTTATTCAGGCTTTATTTCCCCAAATGCCTAAGTTACGTACATAACTCATTCGAGAACTTTCGTATCTTTAAACGTAAGTTATTTTATTATATCGCACACTGACCTCGCGGAAGGGGTAAACTTTACCATCTTGTGTTTTAGAGAATTCATCCAGCAAG
>BLFN01000521.1:776128-783628 GCA_014634225.1 Acropora yongei
ACACATCACCTCACTTGAATGTGATGTGAGTTTGACAGGTCTTGCTTCGAGGCCCAATGTGAAATACAACGGGCTACGGGTGCCTTTCGAAGTTTTATCACCTAGAGCCGGACTATATAGCCGAAGACAAGACTAATATTTTAATTTTCTGTTCATCTTTGCAGCAACATGGTGGACTATTTTTTGAGCCTGAACGTTGCCTCCTCCAAGAATCTTGCGGACAGAGCGCGTAACTTTTTTCACAAGTAAGGCGGTAACTGTGAACATGCGTACCTAAATAGAGGCTTAAAAACGGTTGATGTGTTATGGATGTCAAAGCAGTGAGGTATAATTCTCAGCGGAAAGTTAAATTTCTTAAACTGGCTCCAACAGTGAGGTTTTGAATTTTAAAGACATTAATCACTGGAACGTATACGTAATTAAGAACCATTTGTTTTAAAGTTGGTTGGATTCTGGTTACGAAAGTTGCTTACATCTACTTACAGCATTCATTTCATTTAAAACCACCAGCAATGTAGAATGCCTGCAACAAAAGCCCCATATTTTAACCGCGCGCTACTTAAACAGAAAGCCTGCTTATACGCTACTTATGCAGATTACAACCACGCTTTCAAAACCTTCACAAATTGACATCAGTGTTTCTTCTTTGCAATGACAAAACTACGTCATAAGTTGGTCAGTCTTGTGAATCGAAAAGCGCAGTGATCCTTGTACGAACTTTGGCCGTATCGTAACGTAATATGATCCTCAATAAGAGGAAAGACAGACTACGAAAATTTGATTTTTATAATCAATTTCCTCGAAAAAGGAAAATGAAACAAAATGTATCATTTTTATTCAAACTGGCAGAATTTGTGGTGAACAACTAACCCCGTATTCCCATTGGCTATTGACGACACGCACGAAATTTCATTGGCTTAAAATATACACTCAAGGTTATACCGAAGTTACTATCAGTTAGCATAAATTAAAAATTTGTCCTTATTTTAACAAGGACGCATGCGTAAAACAGGTTTGTTTTTCATGAAATCTCTCAGTTTTTGTGAAACTATTTGTTTTTCAGACACGGTATCTCTACTTGGATGTGCACAGATATTGAAGGAGGTGAAACTTATCGAGATCAGATTCTTGCTAATGTCCGCGACGCCAAAGTATTCTTGATTTTCCTGAATGAGAAATGGGCCCAGTCACAGGAATGCACCTTCGAGTATAATTATGCAATGGTAAGTTTCTAAATAGTCCAGTTTCGAATTCATTAAAACCGCTGGATAAAAATACAAAAGACGCATATGTGCAGAAAAATCAATCTGAAGAAAAATATTCACAAATACCAGCAGGAAGGTGTTGATTAATAAAAGAAAACATCAGACAAAAAGTGAGAATTCTCGTAGCCACGCTCCAAGTTGAGGCTAACCCTGTATAGGTAAGTCTTTTGTATTTTTATCTAGCAGTTTTGATGATTTCGAAACTGTACATTTTGATAGAATATTATTATTGCAAGGTTTTCCCCATAATGAACTAATTTTTTTTTTCCCTTCAATGACCTCAAAAGGCTAAGATTCGGTCACAGAAAAGGTTGTTTTCTTCAAAATTTAAAGTCACAAATATAACATTATAACTTAAATCAACTGAACGGGCACAGCTTAGCCTGACGAATTTTCCTGCATGCGCCATTGTTGACAAAATCCTCCACAGGTTACCCACGTGTTTTCACCGAATCAAACGCGAGTGACGCGGTGAAGACCACGCTTTCGTAACGAATCAAAGACTGTTGGCTCACACAAGAGAATAGCGATTTCAATAAGCAACAGTGGTAATTACCAATTAATCAATTATTAGTTCAGCTGTTTCCTTTCTTTTAACTTTCTTTCAGCGCAAGAGACTCGTGAAGGAAAAGCCAGTTATTATGCCGCTTGTTACCGAATCATTTGATCTAGAGAAGTACGCTCATGTCGACGCCTTGATGGCCAACTGCCAAGGACTGTTCTTCAGCAATGTAAGTCTGTCCGCGATTATAAAAGGCCTCACGGCTTCCATATTAATTTCTCAAATCAATCCCCGGAGAACCTTCTCACCAATGTGGATTATGATCTCGTGAACACGTACATACACGGTTAGCGTGTTTCTGTTTAGTTATGGATACAATTGAGAAGTTACTAAACACGAGAGAAGTGTAAGAGTCGCCACAAGTGATAGCCGAGTTCGACTTCAGCTTTTCGAGTGAGCTTTCCTTATTGATTGGCTTAAAAATCGTTTGTTTTTCAACCAACAAAAAACAACCAACCCGGCGCTACTCGTACGCGTGATTTTTCCCCGCGCTTCGAGCTAGTTCACGTGATTGCTAAGAATTCTGATTGGTTCATCGTGCTGTTTGTTCCTGATGTGATAAGTCGAAGTAATTGCTTTAGTATTTGTAGTTGTCATTTGAAGACCTCTCTACTAATCAGTGATTGTGCTATTGTTTCGAAATGATTGTCCGTCACTAGAGATATTTAGATCCGAGAACAAAAACGAGTAAACTTTTGTCCTTGAGAGGTCTGGTACTTTATTTTCCTCCTCGTCTTCGTGCCACGTAATTTGGCGCTGTAGATCGAAAATAACCAGTTTCGCGTAAATTCGTGTTACGACCCGCAATATCGCTGAGTATGGATGACACACGATGAAGACGATGTTTTAATGATTCTGGATAAGTTGGTAGTACAAAGCCAGCTTTGTAAAACTCATAAAAGCAAGTTTTCATCAATTTCTTTGACGACACGCGGCCGACAACGAGTTTCCCGCCTACGCTACATGTCACATACAGCTACGCATGCGGTTTATGACCAAGCGGAACAAACCCGGATTCGTCTTTGTTCTCGTTCTCTGATCTAAAGCTCTCTATTCGCCAGATGTTAACCAATTCCGACTTGCTTACAAACGTTTCCTTTAAACTCCTAATATAATTTCTTGGACAGACTCTCCTTTCGTTCTCTTTCTGTTGATTGTGGATAATCTTCGATATAATAAAAAGTCACAGGCATCCCACTACTTCATCCTTCAGCTCCAAAATAGCTGTCCAAGACTGCGCAAACTTTTGTACATCAAGCGATCCTCATAAAGAAGACAAATGGAAAAATTAATAATCTTTCGTTTTTTAAGTGTGCAACCGAAGAAGACGCTTTCAAAAAAATAATGCAAAGTCTACAAAACGTAGTTCCGTATCAAGCTGAAGCGCCGGTCCCCAAACCAGCGCCAAAAGTAGCCAGGCTTTCAGACGATGAGTCCAAAGAGCTGGCAATTGTTACTAAATCACTGGACGCAAACGGGCCTCAAACACTACCATCAGGTTAGATACACGTTACTTCACAGAAACGATATGCTGCCTGTACTAGAGAAAAGCCTTGCTCGATGTACCAAACGAGCAACTATTCTTCCTTTCATTCGTAAAACTTTAGGTGTATATCAAATACCTGCTTCTCTTTCCTATTTTGAATGCGATCATTCCTTGCGCTCTCTGCTCTTATGTTGCTATGGAAAGGACTCGAGAAACGTCTCCCGTCCAAAAGGACAACCAGGTCGACAAATATCATTTACCAAGCACAGACGAACGCAAACTGTATAGAGGTTTTGCACGGCAGCCATGTTGGATGGCAGGAACAATAGATTCTTTTTCCCATGGGAACAAATGTTCATTCTAATGCAAATAATTTTCATTGTCCTGCCATCCAATATGGCTACCGTGCAAAACCTCTCTTAACCTATCTTTATCTTGAAGTAGAATGCACTGCTGATGCCACTCTCCAAGAGATAATGGGTTTCACATTGCCATAAAAACTGACCAAAACATTTCTCTTTGTTTCTTTTCTCGATTATTTTACGACTGTTTACTTTATCTACCACGGTTATCCATTCACCTCACCTTTGTTCATCGCCTTTTTCATTCCATAATTTTATTACATAGAAAGCATCCTCATCAATTATAGCCGGTCTTATAGGGTGGAAGCGTTTCTCCCTGTATTATACCAATTTTTTTTGCTTGGTTTACGATTGTTCACGTCACAGGAAAATGGCAAGGTTTCTTCGTAGACCACCGTGTCCTTCGAGGACACTCCGCCGGAAGTAAATGGCTTATTGACGTCAACATCACATTCTTCGATCTGAACACATTTACTGGAACAGGAATAGACGACATCGGACATTTTAACTTTACGAATGGTTTCGTCAACGGTAAGTGCATTAAAGAAAATACTTTCAGGGAAAACTTAGGAAAGTCTATATAGTCCAGAACACGATTTTTTATGATTTTGTCTTAGGCACTTCAGTTCAATTCGTTAAGGATTATGGGACACACCGCGTGTTATATGAAGGTCAGGTGATGGGAGTGCAGATGGTTGGACGCTGGAAACTGGAGCCGAACCCTGACATTAGTGGAGAATGGGCCATGTGGCCAATCAGCTAAAATGTGTTTTTTAAAACAATTTGTTTAGACGTTATCGCAAAGTTTGTTAATAAATAACAGAGGCTAAAACATCACTTTTTGTCATTTAATTCTCCATTTACTCTCGTCATCCTTCGAATTTACAACGGACACCACTCTAGTCGTCCTCTCACATAGGCGACCAGATATCCTGCTGTCCTTTAAAGTGAAACACTTTCTAATATTCTGGACAAGACATGCCAGGGCGATCTAACCTCTAAACCCTAATACCTATTCTGGACGGTTCCTCTTGGAGCGCACACTTTGCCATCCGCCGGACGAAGATCACATCGGAACTTCGTCGGATTTCGTCATAAGAGAACCGCTTCGTGATGACGGCTTAAATTTGCATTCCAAAAGCTCACTTCCAACGTAGTTACGCAAGTTTCAGCTTCTTTCGATTCCAGAGTTTCTCTGATTGCAGGAAGGGACTCAATCTAAATGACGTTAAAGACAACCCTAAAATTTTATTCCAAACGAGAAGCCGCAAGCGATCGATGCTTAGCAAATATCTGAAGGCTATAGCTGTCATGCATTGTAGGATGCATGATACACTCTTTGTTTTAAACAGATACCAAGGTAAACAACACCCAAAAAGCATCTGTAGCAAACATAACAGGACGAGCAGGAGCCGAGCAAGAGAAATTCGGCAATTCTTAATTCAACAAGGTTTACACGAGGATTAAATTCAAGGCTTTAAAACACATCTTTTGAAACTTTCGAAAACTGAACGCCTCAAGATTCGAAAATTTTAGTCAACCTTGCTTCCTAACAGATACATAACGAAATTACTCGTTGAGTACCCTTGTTTACAAAAGTCACGCACTGTTGGCTGTTTGCTTTTTAATTAAGTTTTTATTAGTTTTGCGGCGGGATGAGAGAGTTTACGAACAATAAGCAATTAAACTCAAGGACTTGAGGCAATCAAAGGAAGGTATATTGTAAACAAAACACAAAAAGCTGCTACTTATTGTTCTTAAAGGTCATCGGGTCTCCATCCAGAGTCACAATTAATAGATCACATTGATTTAAGGCAATTTATACCTATTTATTACTTCGAGAAACAAAGAGTTTGACATAGGAAACATTCACAGAGACCGCGGGTCATTAAACCCTAAGGGAGGCCACATTTATTATAGACACCGCTCGGATGATTTGTTCACCACTTCCAACGTTTCCTGACATCTGCCGGTTTCATTTAAGCCAACTAACTTCACGCTACGGACTACTGGGATTCTTAGAGATAAATGTGCCCTGAATCACCGTATTGAACTCCAGTTAATTCTTCGGTCCCCAACTGTACTATCGTAAAATAAAGTTTTTTTAGAATAAAATATCTCCGCGACACCGGTTAAATTACAAAAGCCGTCACAGTTTGATAAAGGCAAACACCTCAGATAGTCTATTTACTTTTCGCGTAAACAGTGTTATATAAATATCTATTTTAACCGACTGCGTTGGAAGAATGCAAGCATTTAGGAGTAAGCTTTCCCATGCGTAAAAGGCCTTAGTTATCGCACTAGTTTTGGCTTCGCAAGCTTGAAAGCATGCATGCACCCTCTTTTGTGATTTGATTGGCAAGTTTGGGACACTGGAAAGATGTCGTCCACGTGTTTACTGCGAGAACAAAACCACTCGTTTCTGAAGCAGAGAAACTTCTAACTGACTGGTTATCAGAAAGAATCGGTTGGGATAAAAATGGTAAAACAATTACTTTACTCTCGCGCGACAAGTTTATAGGGTCTGAGATTCGCTCTTGCAAACAACTTTCTTTTAATGTCACCCAACGTCCTGCAAAATCTTTGACAGGGTAAAAGAAGTGCACGAGGCTCAAAGTGTGCTTGAGGAATTTGGTGAATGTGTTAATCGGTCATCGAAATAATGGTTCTAATTTTTGGTAAAAATGTCATAAATTGACCACAGCGGGAGAAGACAAATAAACGGCGAGAGACATGCGGGATGCCTTTATCACCTTTCCGAAACAATCGATCCCAGACAGCCTTGTGTTGTTAACTCTCAAGGAGTTAAGCTTCGAAATTATTCAAGCCTTTGTGTGCTTTCTCATTAACTGTATTTATTTAGCCATTCAAAGAGTAATTTAATTAAACCTTTCTCCATAGTAAATTCCTCGCTTCAATGATGACCGACTTGTAGGAATAAACAAATCACTTGAGACTTGTTGAGATAATAGCCAATGTTACCTTTAATGTTTGCCGACGTAACTGATGACTTCATCAACATAAATCCTACTAGTTCCCACAGTTTTTAGCCTTGCAAAGGCCTTTTACAAAAACATTTCCGCAGCTGTTTTCACCGCGGAGAAAATGTTCTCTTGTCTTGGCAATTGGTCTGAACAAAGATGTGTGTGCAAAATCTTGTTGCTTGTAAAAGATTAGGTTAAGTAGGTGACGGCATGTCACTTTGATGGTCTAGTTTGAAAATTTCTGAAGGGTCAGTGAATATCTTTTTCTTTGCAGCTCTCTCTCTATTAACTATGCTGCAATTAAGATCAAAACCATCGTTTAACGCTGGACAGGTGCGTTAAATGTCAGTAATACCAGGGAATACACAGAGAGCCTCCCATCTGCTAGAACAGATATTTAAGTGAATAAAAGCGGCACATGAATTGGCAAGTACAAGACTGAAAATTTATACCTTTGCCGGACAGTCGTGGACTATTCTCAGGGGCTGCCCAATTATGCTAAACAAAACTTTAAGTTTTTTTTCTTAATTTGGGATTTGAAGTTGTGTTGGAGTCCACCCGAGATTCCACGCTGGTTTGACTGAACTATTATTATCACGAATCGTTCGATTTATTGATGATTCAATTGGACGCAAAAGTGAGAATTCGGTTGTTTTGCCGGTGAAGCATGGATTAGCCTCTAGAACTCATTAAAAGAGTTGTTGCCGCAGTAAGGGAACATGGAAGACTAATTTTTTTCTCAAGACTGAAAAGATTCATTGAGCCAGGCATATTGCCATCTTTTTTTTCAATGCATGAGGCCTTTTTTACCGGCTTGCAACTTAAGAATTAGTTTTTTTCT
>BLFN01000521.1:984642-987142 GCA_014634225.1 Acropora yongei
AGGTCGTTCCATGTTTTAGTAACTGCGGATCTCAGCAGCAGTTGATCTCAACATTTACACAAGCAAACTTTTCATAGTTGATTTAATTGACATCTCGAAACGCGAGTTTACTTGGCCATTTTGCATTCTTTGGATCACCCATTGTTAACTCCTTAGAGAGTGAATATTTTGCTCAATTATTCCAAGATAGCCATCCAATCAGATTGCTTGAAACACCAAGATCACTGAATGAGTCTACACTAATAAAATATTATTAATGATGACCAAAGTGTGGAATACATATGTTAAACTTATATATTTGAACTGTTGAGTGAAGCGCAAAATTTGATATGATTATCAGAGTTATGAATGCTATATAAAAGGTACCAAAAGGAAAACCTGAAAAAATTCAGAACTCATTCCATCTATGAAGTCTTTCATGGATGAAAGGAAAAAATCCTTAACTTGTTCCCAGGTTATCAGCATCAGCGGAGATGGCAAGGTGCTCGTCTGGCAATTGTCACCGGGGTCACGTGACCTCAAATTGGTCAGCGGTTTTATTTTACAAACAGACAGTGTTCCGAGGAGTATACGCTTGAGCAAAGCACGTGGTGATGCTGAAATTGGAGGTATGCCTCACTTACGTTGCCGTCAATAGTAGCAGCGGAAGGAAAGGTGACATCACTGCACCAGTAGGGAGTTAAAGAATTGACTCTGGCAACGACAACGCCATAAATCAATGATTTGGTTGGTTAAAGGAGGAAAACTAATCATGCTGCACGTGCGGCACGCTTTTCGGTACATTTTTTCTGCGTAGTCTGCCAAACGACGACATAGAATTTCAGTTCAGTGAGGTTCTGACAACACCGCGAGCCGTCAGCTTTAAATCTTCCATTCTTTGTCTTTGCGTGAAAACCATTGGTGCCAAGCAAGTGAAAGTGCAGTTTGCCTGTTTTGTCCAACGTGACCAACTCGGGATAATCGCACTTAACCTGACGTAATATTCTATTTTAATGCGACGTTTCCGTTGCAGCAGCCGTTGTAGATTCTTAAACTCCCCACCGTATTACCTTGTTGACGTACAAGGTGCTGGGCTTGACGTTTTCGCAAGTGAAAAAAAAATAAATAGAACTGTAAAGTTCTCACGGATGGAAATACATTATCAAAAAACCATGATTTGGTTCCTGATTCTCAGCCAATCAGCGGAAGAATTCTGACTTGCTTGTATGCACTTATTTTTCCTCACTTTACGCCAGTTGCACTGATGTAGTTTCTTTGTGTTGTGATTGGCTGGTTTACTTGTCTCTGGGTTTTGTCGCAAGTGTTAGCAATGATTACTTTTGACACTTAATCAATTTCAGTGTTAATTATCCTCGCAGTTATATTATGCTACTTGAGCAGTAGCGAAAGCAAGGCCTGAACGAGACTGGAACCCTGACCTCTGCGATACCGGTGCAGTACTCTACCAGTTGAGCTCCAAGGCCAACTGGAAGCTGGTCATTATGTGGGTCTGATAACCCCGTAGATAGTGCATATATGCGTTTTAACTGCGAGGATCATTAACATTAAAATTGATTCGATCCGCGCTTCAAATAAAATTTCGTAAATTAAAACGCTTAAAACAATACCCATGCAATTTCTCTGTACTCTGCCTCTAATTTACATTTTGGCATTCATTTATCTCGTTTTCAGTGACCAGCATGTCGTTTTCTCACGAAGATCGGAGTCTCTTCATCCTGGGATCGGAGGCTGGGGGAGTGTTTAAATGCTCCATGACTGCAAGAGCGCCGCCACTGACGAGTACGTGCTTAATAGGCCTCATCCACGTTGGCCATCGTGTTGGTTGTCAAAATGTCATGCAAATTAGCCATGTGTTATGCCAAGGGGCAAACATTCAGGCAAATTGCGGAAAACCGGCTCGTCGAATTATTGAAATACCATTGCTTAAGTACATTTTAGAATTTAGAATTAAGTACCTTATATAATGATTTTATATATTTGATTGCCTTTAACATTTTGACTTTCTACTGCTTTATCTGCTCATTTTGCACAAAAAAAGAGTCGAAGTTACATGTGTAATCATTGTATTTTACGACTTAGGTGATAAACATTCTATAAACTTGAAATAAATCATCTGTGTGGCTGAGATGTTCGCTATAATCTCTTGAACTTGTGTTGTTTTCCCCCTGAGAAGTGCGTAGCGAATTTGCATGATAATAGCAAATCCAACATGGCGGCCATCGTGAGTAAGGTCTATTCTCCCAATTAACGTAACATAAGTTCAAAGGACATTTCAAGGTACGAATGATATCCTTTGGTGGCATCTGGTCTTCCGTGTGATTGAAATCTCGAAAAGTCTGACTCAGTTGTAAAACTAACCATTGATGTTGTCTGTTTTGTTTGCAGACACGCAGAGCTCCGTGCCGCTGCGTTCTCCAGTGACTTTTGCGTTTTCTCCTCATTTCGGTCCAGTGTTTTCTGTGGATTGTTCGCCTTTCCACAGGAATCTTGTCCTCACATG
>BLFN01000521.1:1009642-1012142 GCA_014634225.1 Acropora yongei
TTACTCTAAGATCATGATTAAAGTAAAATTTACAGCTTGGCAACTCTTAAGTTCAACACTTTTGATGCAAGAAATGTTTTAACTTCATGGTAACCTACTGCATAAAATGCAAATTATTTTGTTTCTGGATTGAAATTGTCTCAAATCTTTGGTGTGCAATTGGATGCATGTTTGTACTGAAGGGAAAAGTTCAACCTTCTGAGATACTGAAGATCTCATCTGTGTAACACTTTTACTAATCAATAGTGGTTGAATATACGGTAAGCTGTAGTGCTCAGTAGATCATTCTAGCATCAGTGCTAACCTGCCAAGGTTCATGACACTTAATTTCTTACTAATAGTTTGCAATGTGCAGTGATATGTGTTGTTTTCCGCTGGCTGAGGCACGAAAGAAGCGGAAAACGTTTTTCTCACACACATTTCCCACTTTTCTTGTTGCTGTTCGCCATTGCCTGACCTCCCGCCCACCCACCCTTCCAGTTGTTTGGACGTTTTTTTCTGGAAGATAGTTTTTTCCATTTCCGTTTGTTGTGGGAAATTTTTATTTGTATTCAGTCTTTTAGTTACTGCAGTTTTCATATTATTTTCCGGATTAGTTTGTTTGTCCTGTTATGAATCCACTCTTTCAAAACATTTGTTTTTTCATTGATGTAGTCTGTGATTAATAAAGGTCAGGCTGCATGGTTCGGCTTGGCATGGCTACCAGTTGTGTGTGAGAAATAATTTTTCATATATTGAACTGCAGATTTGAAATCAAGTAAGCTATAATCATCACAGTTATGAACGCAAATTTAAGCAATTGCGTATAGAAGCCTGAAAAAGTCAGGACTCCAACAGGGTTTGCTTAAATTTGCATTCATAACTGCAATGATCATAGCTTACTTGATTTCAAATTCGCAGTTTAATATATGAAACATTTCATATATCACTTCACATCCATTCTTCACGGGCTCATTAGAACTCACAAATGACCAGCTTCCAACGTCAGTGGCTTCATAGCTCAGTTGGTTAGAGCGTTGCACCAGTATTGCCAGGGCACGGGTTCAATCCCCGTTGAAGTCCTGACTTTTTCTATTTGCAAATGTTTAAATTTGCATTCATAACTGCGATGATCATAGCTTACTTGAGTTTGCAATGCATTGCATACATACCTCATTAACCAAGGGGGCACTGACAAGCTTTGTTATTCCAAATGGCAACTCTGAGCAAACATTCTTTGGAGAAAAATGGAGGTTGTGAGATCATTCAAGATAACTGAAGCAAGGAAATCTCACCAGTTTTGGTAGCAAAAAAGAGCTTTGACTCAACAAGTACCTCTCTGTTCTGCTGTTGGACTAAATCATCAAGGAAGCTGTCATCATCTCCATCCATATCAAAATCAAACTCACAGGTTCCACTATCCTGACTGCTACATTCTGAAGGTGATGACGGGATAAATGATGCTCTGGACTGACCCTGTTAAGAGAAAAATTATTATAGAAAGGTAATGGGTTAGTTTGTAAACAGATATCTTTCATTGTCTTGATATTCTGGTGAGGTTGGCCTACAATATTGGCTTTAAATGCCAGACATCCTATGGCTGTTTGCACAAAAATCAGAAGAACTATGACAAATCAAAATGGTTTCAATCAGCTGATCAATCTTCTCTTTGGAAATGAGCACAGAATATCATGGGATCCAGGATCTTTAAATGTAGCTAAATGCAATTTAGGCAAAGTTAAGATCGAGCCAATGCGTCGCGGGTTGTGTTTTGTGGGGTCAGCGGATAACCCCAAAGCCCATGTGTTATGATGCGGGGTGTTCCCAAGGGTTTGGCACCTCCCCTTTGCTGGCGTGGCTCATTGCTTGCATGTTTGCAAATCGCTTGATTGTGCTTATCTTTAAAGATCACTAGCCGTGGTTTATACGAGCCTTTATCAATAAGTTGCTGCTCTTGTTGCAAATCCTTGCAGATCCTAGCTGATCGTACCAGATCATTTAGCTTTTGTTTTAGCGAGTCTTTGCGGATTCATGCTGATCTTCACAGATCATTTTGCAGAGGTGCGGCAACTTGAGTCCCCACCCCTCCCTCTGTGTCCAACATTGTGGTAAGTATGGGGGTCAGGTGAGTAGTCTTCCACTGATCTGGTTCAGTGTGATGGTTCAGTGTGACGGTGCCTGTAGGCAGCTGCTTGCAGGGGTGGTTTCCGCTCACAGGGTTGCCATGGATACCTCCCTGCCGTTGGCCTGAAGTGCTTAGGCCCCCTGCCAACACTTAAGGTACCAGTTCCCAAGCTCATCTATTGGCGATGAGTTTAACGTGCAATGATAATGACGATGATGATGGAAATGATGACAGAGTAGTTTTTCAATAAACCGTGGCAGAACATAGCAAGATCTCCATAAAAAAGTAGATTGTCTGGTTTGAACTTCAATCTATAGCATCCACTGCTCAGTTATACAGCTGCTCTTCATACCTTAGCAGAAAGATACCTTAGCAAAAAGATCAGCTGAGCCATTT
>BLFN01000521.1:1241737-1246737 GCA_014634225.1 Acropora yongei
TACCCTTAGGGGGTTGTGAAAACCGTCCGCGGTACAGCTGACATGGTCGCAGCAAGAGTTGGTTTTCAGAACTATTCTATTATTATTGTTTTCCCAAAAACCATTGCTCTAGGCATTCTGTCAACCTGAGCTCAAATGCGGCACACCGCGAACAGTCCAAACGAAGACAAAGAAACCCAGTGCTAGAATGACGTCTCAAAAGACCTGTAGTTCTCTCCTCACTGACACCACGATTATTTCAGTTGAGCATGCAGTCAGAGCTTATTTTGTTTAAAACGGCACGCAGACGAAGCTAAGGGGTCAATACAATACAAGATACAAATGGACCCATTAGCCTCGTTCATGTGCTGAAACCGCTGGTTACTGTGACAGCAGTCATTAAGGGATGTGGGGAGTACTCGTCCCGAGGGGGTTGCGTTTGTTGCTTCGTCGCTTCTCCACCCGAGAGGTTTTTTTTGCCCGGTATTCCAGCTCCCCCCTTGCCGAAAAAAAAGAAACTAAAATGGTAAAAAGTGATAACGACAAATAAAAGAGGGAACTAACCTGACGATGTCTCGGTACGGAATTTCATCTGTCTCAAACACCGCAGCTGATACCTCGCTAGCCAAATCATCCAGCTGGCCGCTAAGCAAGTTCTCATTTTCTACGAGAGGAGAGGGAGTAGGGATATTGTGACGCCATCATCATCACCCCCAAAACCCGATTACCACAGACTTGTAGAGATGAAAATCATGGGTTTCTGCCTCGGGGAAAACCCAGTGATACTAACTAGGAGAAACCCAGTGGTACTAACTCGGAGTCTACCCTATGATCTTCTATGATCTTCCGATTTTCAGTACGGACGCTCTATTATGGAAGCAATTCTATTAAACTAGGTTCATGTGACCATTGCCCCTCCCCCCCCCCCCGTACTCAATGTACTGAAATAGTTGGGACATTTTCGCTGTACCATTTTTAAATGTGATGGCTGGGTATTCCAGAAAATTAAAGCAGATTTTAACTCCAAAGATTCACGTTGATGTGGAGTTTCCTTTTGTATCTTCCCACACTCAAAATATCTCGCGAGCATATCGGTGCATACAGCAAATCATTAGGGTTTGGGATTCCATTTAACCTAAAAGCAGAGATTTTACCAGCTAAACGTGATCCTCTCTGTGCCACAACCATGGCAAGCTTCTGACAGAACTTCAGTTCCAAGTGCTGCTGCTTGGCGCATGCAATAAGCGACTCTTGAATCTAATGAGAGATAATGAGATGAACAGATGTTGTATCTTCCGTGTCGACTCGGGCCTCGGGGAAAAAACCGAACGCTCCCGACAGGTGTACTCGGCCGAGGCCGTGGGAGTTACAGCCGTGGGAATCTTTGGGAGTTCACGCAGCGACGATGGCAATGGCAACACCAGAAAACACTGATATGATTAATTGAATGAAGAAAAATAACCGTGCTGCATGTACGTCCGCAACGCACTTTGCAAAAATTCTTTAAAGTAGTTTTCCAAAATAACACGTGAAATTTCCAAATTTAAAGTTTTCACGACGTGAACACAGAACAATAAATCCTTCAATCTATATATTTACTTAAGCGGCGCTCCTATTAGTCACCTGGAAGTGTACTTTGTCAACCATATAGAAAGCGAGAAAGAAGGACTAACTGTAAAATATGTACGTTTGCGCAAACAAGGTGCGTGCTAACTTTAGAGCTTTGTCCTAAGAGAGCCTAAGCAAACACGACGTCGACGAGAACAACATCTGAAAATGTAACTTCGCGTTTCTTCAATCATTTCTCAATTAATCAAAGTTATTATACTAGCAAATTGTGTTCTAACCATCCTGGAAATAAATTGGAACCAGCGCTTCAGAGGTAAGAAGACAAAGTGGAAAATTTCTCATCACGTGCTCACGTCGTCCAAACAACTGCAAAACAGGTGGTTTCATTTCGTGAAAAGAACGAGAATGTCTGCGAAATGCTCAAAATTGAAAAATGCTCGTGCAGGCAGCGTGGCCGAGTGGTTAGGGGTGCCGGATTTGAAATCTGGAGATGATGATGATGATGATGCTTTATTTCAACTCGGGTTGATGAAGCTGATTAGGCCCCTAGCAAATACATGCTAATATGCCGAGACTAATTAGGGACACTATGAACTGAACACAACTAACACAAATCAAGTCAAACGCTGGTTATTTAGAGGAGAGGGGAAACCGAGATCCCGAGTTAAGGTCCCGCTCTGACCACCAACTGGATTTGTTCCAAGGAATTCCTGGTTCAACCCCTCGGCTGCGCTTGTACTTAGCCAACTGGTCTGCCTCCTTCCAGTTGGGATTCTCAGCCTGTTAACTTCATTTCAATTGTTTCTTTCAGATGATTGAATGTGGAGTGCCTGTGAACTAGCTTGATAGCTAAGTGTACTTCCACTATAAATAAAGCTTTTAAAATTTTGCAAAACTATAGCTTTCCAAAGTCAAATATTCAAATTTATGACGTTGTTGTTGCCGTCGCCGTCGTCGTCGCTTAAGCTTCCTGTTGTTTCATGGAAGACCCCAAAAACGTGTATCAAAATGAAAAAACGCACGCGCGGGAATGCAGAGCCCACAGAAGTCATTGTTTTTACTCATATAATATGCAGATTTGGGACATTTTTGTCTAGCGATGGTATTCGATGGGAAATGAAATCCGATGAGAGGAGCCATTGTTTAATGGCAAATACTGGCGAATTATCCCGATAAATATTTTTTGTTTTCGTGGATGGATATGACTCTAAACAAAAGAAGAAATTATTCAGAACAGTGATTTAGGAACTTATCGCAAAATTATCATGTAACTTTTTCACTGTTTAGAACAAACCTTCTCTGAGAATGATAAGGTACTGTCTTGATCCTCTGGCATCCTAAGTTTGATCTGAAATAAAAACATTTCAAAGAATAGTCCCTTATTTTTTTTCTTGTTCCACATCCCTATTAAAACAATGGCCTTTTTGGCGTCAGGGAGGGCTTGAGGTTTCTCTATGGTTAAACTTTCCGCCATTTTGGATGTCATGTGGAAGTGAAGAATTACAATACGAAAACCCCTCTGACAAAATGAAGATTCCAGCAGTTTTAAGGTCGCTATGTTCTTACTCACCTTCCTGCATAACTGCTGTATTTCCACATTTCTCAGTTCCATGTCTTGGACAAGCTCACCAAAAGCACTCCCTTCATCACAGTTCTAAAAGATTAAAAGTACAAGAAAAAAAATCATTTCCCAGAAGCATTATTCTTGAGGCTCGGTCAATACAAAACCGGCAAGACTTGCAAGTCACAAAGAATTTATCCGCCCAGATTGCTTAAAGTTAGTTCAGAACCGGCGGGCAACGGTGTGGGGGCGACCCTTGATAAGTCAAAATTGCGGAGGTTTAGCGACAACGACGGCAACCCCACCGAAAACATCAATAAAATTATAAACATTTGCGCAATTGCGACTATTTTGCGATAACCTCATCTCGTTCAAATTATACAATGTTGGCAGAGTACGTTGAAGTAAATACTGAAAACTGAAAATTTATCGTTGCTGTCAAAAAAAAGAAAAAAAAAGAAAAAGTGGTGATATGACTTTGTCGTTTTGCAGAAGACAGCACGAAATTATTCTCAAGTGCGTGCTGCATGTGCAGCGCGCTTATGTTTCCTTGTTCAACCAATCAAATATTTAATTTGTGGCATTGTCTTTGGCTTGATGTCGTCGATGCTAAAGCTCTCTATTACCCCCAATTTCACTGTCTCACTCGTCGGCTCGTGAAATGATGTAAAAAAAATTGTTTTCACACATTACTCGCAACATTTATGCCAAACACCACTACCAATATGGTGCAAAAGTTTGACTTGATTGTCACTTATCCTTAGCGGAAAATCCAACATTAACCAAATGCTTTACCGGTTTGAGCAGGTCCCTTACCTGTTGTGCTGAAAACTAGGGAGAACCCTGAAAGTGCAAGCTGAAACTTCCGAATCATGCAAGAGCTTCTATACTAAGCGACAAACCTAAAGCTGCCACAGCAAACCCAAGTGAAAACATACCTCACTAAATTTCTTGAGCCTCTCAATTTCCACGGAAGAACCTTCCATAACAGCATTGAATATCTTGAGTTCGTCAGCCAAAAACTCAGAACACGAAACAGGTTTACCAGCCAAATGAAATCGCACCATGGTCTAAAAATGACAAGAAATATGATCCTTTTAGTTTAGCTTCGCTAAATTCCTTGAAATGAAAACACGTGAGCAACCGTCTCCAGAGACAATAGTTAAAGCGAACTCGAAGTCTGCCATAAACGGGAGCAAAAAGCTGAGAAAAAAGCCTCCCGAGGCAGTTAGCTCAGCCGTTTCCTCATGTGTGCGAGCAAACTCACAAGGCGGTGAGCACAACATCATGCAAATATGTTTGATACGATGCACCGTGATAGTCTCTTTCCTTCGTTATCTCTTCACGGTGGAAATTCGATCCTTATCAACTAAAGGAACCAGCACGACAATGGCGACAAGAACGTCAAATAATTGCATATTTGACGATGGAAAACAGTACTTTTGCACGCTTTGATCAAGCTCTTTTAATTTTGTACATTTCACAGACGTTCTCGTTCTTTCCATCACGCGAAATGGCTTTTCAGTTCATTTTGCGTTTCCATCTCCAAAACGTCTCGTACCAATTTCTCCAAAAACCTAGTTAATGCGTATTTTGCCAGCCAACTCATTAACCCCTTCCCGTTCGAATGAGTGCTCAGGGCACTTATAGATTTTACTCTGTCTAACGCCAGACCATTTTACTCGTCAATGGGGAACCTCTTGGACGGGAAAGGGTTAAGGAATAACCGAGAAATGATTGCAGAAACGTTAAGGCACATTTTGAGATGACGACGCTCTCCCAGTTGTCGAAAGTGTGAGTCCAGTCCAGTCCCCATTCCCTTATGGGCGCGCTTGCCACGCAAGCGACGGAAATAACCGCATGGTTTACAAGAATCCACGAGGGGTCAGAA
>BLFN01000521.1:1300460-1305460 GCA_014634225.1 Acropora yongei
CGACGACGGCGGCAAACGCAGAGGATACTAACAGTTGAAAATAACCATTTGCGCAACTGTGATTATTTTGCGATTACCCCATCTTAGTAACCGGAATGCAAAGTTTATCGATGAAGTCAATATGGGGAATTTGAAATCTGCTGTTGTAAGCTCAAGTTGTCGTCAAAACCGCAAATGTTGTTTGTTTCACGGATGACTGCATGGAACTATTTTACGGCACGTGCTGCACGATTATTTTTGTTCATTCGACCAATCAAATTTCTTAATTTGCAGCGTTTTCGTCGCTATTGACGTCGACGCTGCTGGAGCTCCCCGATTTACGTAGTCGTACACAAGCCCATGCTTTTCAAGGTCAAGTGAGGCCCGTTTGTCGAAAGTCCCGAAAACTTTTAGGACCCGAAAAGCCATTCGTAAAACTCCGCCTCGCTTATTCTGTGAGGCTGGTCTTTTCATATGTTGTAAAGGGGATAAAAATTTAAATAATCACAAAGTTTCGTGCCCAGAGATGTCTCTGTTTTGAAGATACAAAGAGAATTATGTCACTGAAAATGCGGCCGAAAAGTTGTGGGGCTTGCGAGTAACGAGCTCAAGGTTAGCGGGCGTACGTTGCGTTAGGGATGCTTGCGGGAGGTTGCTAAGCGCGAGAGAAGCGCAAAAGCCGCGCAAGGCGATAGCCGAGTGCAGCTCTTCCTCTTTAGTACTTAGCAATAGACCTCTAAAGCTTGTATCTTTTGTTTTCCCAGTTCACACCACGTGATGCCCTCATGGGAATTTTCCTTTTGTTTTTTCATTCGTTATGCGTACATTTGCACGTGCATAAAACGACATTTGAAAGAAACTATTCCCTCACGTGGTCTGAAATGGCAAAACAAAACATACAAGCTAAAGAGGTCTATTAACTTCCCAAGTGCATCTTCGACGGATGCACGCTAACCATGAACCAATTATTTCATAACAATGACACAATTTCAATTTCAGTGACTTCCCTGCGTCATCAGCTTGCGTCCATAATGGACGCTACAAATGATATGAGGGTAATTCGACCTGAGAAATCGCTTGGCTGAAATTGCGTGGCTTTGCGTAAAATTGCATGCCAATAGCTTTGTTTATTTATGCCAACGCAAAGTTACATTTTCAAGTAACATTTTCTTTTAAGTTCTTCGTGTGTTTACTGAAATTCCCTATTCAGTTTCGTTGCCAAAGTTTCCAGGACGACGGGAAAACATCTGCGAACAGCCAATCTTTCGGCTGTTCAGAACTAAAGACTTAATGAAACAAGGAAAACCTTTGCGTTTGCTTCCACTTGGTTCTAATTGTCATAATAATAAAAATAGCTGACATTACTGAGTTAATGGCTTTCAATCAATCATGTGATCAACCAACATATTGATTTAGTGCAACAAAAGGAAAAAATTGCACGAAACAGTTTCATTATCCGGGGAATGCGTGTCTTCTCTACCAACATGTATATCATTTCTTTTTTTCATCCACAAAAATGCCTTCCATGCAGTGGCAGATCCAGACCTTATGCTAAGGGGGGGCCCCGGGTTTTTTGAGATGTTGAAACGAAATAGGCCATTTCCGAGTTCCCCTCAATCTCTCTTTCAAGGCGAGTCTAAGTGCAAAATTTTTGTTATGATAATTAGTTCCAATTTCAATATGAATGAATTCTGATTTTCATAACAAAGACTTCGCACTTAGCCTCGCTTTGAAATGGAGGGTGAAGTGAACTCGGAAATGGCCTATTGATTTGCGAATATCGCTTGCCCTGTCGGCTTTTCTTCCTTCTGCGTTTTTTCATTATTTTATTTTATTTATTTATTTTTTGCCAAAATAAGGGGGGCATGGGCCCCCCAGGCCCCTCCCCTAGATCCGCCACTGTCATGATGTCTTTTGAAAACGATTTACACAAATGCTACAAGACGATCTTCCTTTCCATGGGTTCACCCCTTGCTTCAGATAAATGAAGACTTGCTGTTGTCCTTTTAAAAACTTTTTGATATGCATCATAGTCACAACTATCAATCTTTTCTTAGTGCTTCCCCAATAGGTTGCAGTCGTCTACAAGCTAATCTTTGAATGAACCACTTCCTCAGGGTTTCTCTTCTTCCCACTGCATCCATGGAGAGGTGAGAAAGCCCAAGAAAGAAGTTGCATCTGGGTCACTCATGGGTCACTCATGTGATTCTGAAGATGACTCCCAATTATGACCAGGTTGTCAAAATGTCACTCACTGACAGCAGTGCTTCTCCAATGATCAGTTTCCATAAAGGTTTGCCACTGAATTTGAGCATTTTCAATATGCACAGTTTTGATGGAGCAATATTAGCTGATCGATCATGTACGACCTGTGGAATTGTCTCGCTGAATCTCAGTAAGAGGAGGTTCTTTTGTAGACTTCTTTGTGCAATGATTTATTGTAGTTATGGCTTCACTAGGAGTCATTCTGTTAATGTCTCTTTCCACATAACCCAATGAGTAAAGTGACTTTTTCATCTTACTGGTTATCTAAAACAAAACATGTTAATATACTGTTACCAATATAATTTGTATTATTAAACAAGACTTGAAGTAACAGAGAAAGTCATTTCCGTGTAAATGTACTGTGCTAATCGCTAAGTGAGGATGCTCTCTATTTGTCAGAACTGACTGGCTAAATCAGCTAGTCTACAAAAATAACTTGTTAGTTCTGCTAAACTCAGAGCTGCTTATTGCCAAACTGAGAATTTGTCCTTGGCAGTTCAAAATTCAGCCTTACCAGCTGTAAATAGCCAACTGGTTGCTGTACCTGTCCAATAAACCAACATAATAGATGCCTGACTAATTATGTCTTCATCACAAAGTATCTCCTTGACACAAGTACTGGCAGTACCCTAATCATAGGATATTAAAAAAAAAAAATGAAAATTTGGTTTTCTCAAACGAGTTGATAAAGGTTGGATTACCACTGTGAAAGATTCGGAAAACTGATGTTTCGAGCATTAGCCCTTCATCAGAGCATCATTATTAAATAAAGTTCTTAGACTCAAGGGGACAGCATCTGACACTTTGGGATACCCATGCATAGTGACTTGAATCTCATTATGAAGCTGAATTGGACATGGCCACCTTTATGTCCCGTACAAATGATCAATAGACAGGGTATAAATCTTCTACTAAGTTAGGAGAGTAAAGGTGGCATAGTGCTGAGAGCACTCGCCTCCCACCAATATGGTGCGGGTTCAATTCCCAGACTCAGTGACTCATATGTGGGTTGAGTTTGTTGGTTCTCTTCTTTGCTCTGAGAGGTTTTTCCCTGGGTACTGCGGTTTTCCCCTTTCCTCAAAAACCTACATTTGATAGATTTGATTGGTGTTAATTTCAATTAACATTGTCACCAATAATTATTAATGTGCCTTAATGTTAAATAAACTTGACACTTAAATAAAAATGAAGTTTGAAATGCTGGGATGATTAGAAAAAACATGTTTTGTCCCAAGTCTCTAATGGCTTGAGAGTTCTGTATTGACTTAGAAAACTAACGTAGCTGACAATCAAGAGACTCTCAAAATAATTTACTATTCACTTGTACAACTCTACTTTGATTTTTGTGATGACATTGAATGAAGTGATTGCTCCAAAACACGTGCTGATGAATTGCAAAAGTTACAAAATAGAGCAGCATGGATTTATTGTGAGGACTGATTACTCTTTTAGATCATCAAAGGTACTAACTTATCTAGAGCGGTCTAACTTAGAAGAAAGAGAAAAGAGGCACTTGTTAACTGTGATATTGTCTGACATATGAGGAGGAGAAGTTTCAAAGAACCTCTGAAGTTCACAGCAATAAAAATAATAATATTGTAACTTGAGGGGCTGGAAATATGACCTCATATTAACATTTCCTAAAACAAATTTTCTTAAACGTTCTTTCTCTTATTGGGGCGCAATGGTTTGCAACCAACAGTCAAATGAAATGTGAGATAAAAGATTTTGCAAGCTTTAAATTTGTGATATCCTAGGACATATCTTTTATATTGGATTATTTTGTTGCTTGCTCCATATTGCTTTATATCATACTGTATGTTCAAATTATTGCTACTGTTCTTAAAATGCCTGGCATAGAAACTGGATTATTACTGTAGTTAGATTTAATAAGAGGGGAATAGATAAAGAAACAATTTTAGCTCTAAATAACAGTTAACTAATTAGTAATTTTAACATTTATACCTTGTAATATTGTTACACCACATGTCTGAAAACCAGCTTACAGAGCCATTTACCGTGTTTTTAAATAAAGTTGATTGATTGATCCATTGCTTAGAGGGGGGGTGGTATCAAAGGTGGAGAACGAACACCTTAGAATAAAATTACCAAGTACATCTTTACAGCCAAATGTTTACAGCCATATCAGGACAGGTATACACCAACAATACCTTCCTAGCTAGACGATGCAAATACTATTGCTGCCTTTTCAGAACAATAATTTTGTTCAGAAAAGGCTACACTTATCAATGATTACCATAAATGGTATGTGCTTTGTTTGCTGTGGTCTGCCATGTAATAGTGTGTCAAGAGCTTTTTGGCAGTTGTATCTGCGAAAATAAAACGACATTGTCATTATCTCATAGTTTTTGCATGGGATATCTCTTTCTAACTTTGCTGTTATTCCAGTATCAGTGCCCGTCTGTTCACATTATTGATACTTCCACAAAAAAAGATCCTCCCCAAGCGGATTTGCCACTACAATGTTATCATGCTCCGATTACTCTGAATTCTAAGTGAAGAATTGACAGGTGAAGAATTCTTGGAGGCAAACTGACTGGGCCTGAGCACTGAATAAGGGAAGGGAATTAAGAACGAGAAAAGGCAGGTAGGATTTTTTCCACAGCTATGGGTTGAATTTTTGTGGATTCGATTTCAGATGGAACTGGCATAGACTTACTTCCAAAGATTTGCATGGTATTTAAAAAGGATCCTCAAATTTCTTGAACGTGAAGCAACTCTTCTTACCCAATGAG
>BLFN01000521.1:1310460-1312960 GCA_014634225.1 Acropora yongei
TTCGTTTTGTTAGGATGGTGGAAACATTGATAGTGACAAAGAGTTTCCAAGCAGTCCACCGCTGCCAGTAACTACAAGAGCACCCGAGACAGAGGAAAGAGATTGTGACAAAAGCGTTACCCAATCAACTGATCAGAGGTGAGAATCTCAGTCAGATAAGATCTTTATTGTCTTCTGTGGTAGTCAGACATGCGCAGGATTGCAAGTGGTACTTTGATATATGCCAGCCTCAGTAAGTGCCATCAAATGCTGCGGGTTGGAGTTTTCTAATGGCTTTCCAGGCCCGAAAAGTTATCGGAACTTTCGAAAAACGGGCCTGTGAACATAAGAGGACACGCTACCACAGTTTCTTTGAGCGAGTTTTTGTGCCAGAGCTTGTGGAATTATATGATGCTTTTGAATGAAGAGCTCCAGGTCATCCAGAACAAATGTTGACGACTTCAGATATTTACAGATGATATTGTTACTTCTCTTTTTAATTTAGGAAACTATGCAAGAAATTTGTTTCATTTTCCACAGAAACAAGAAACAATCAGAAAGAGTGTTCTCGTTTCCTTCTTTTTCTTCCCAGGCAAGAAAATGCAAGGAAAAAGCCAAAATTGCGAAGGACAAGGAAGCAGATACGAGATATAAGAGAAGAAAATGAAGATGTGGTCGATGACGAACCAAAAGCAACAGCAGTTAAAATAGATGAGGAAGTGCAGAGTAGAACTTCCATGGATGAAGATGACGTAGTTGTCGGGGAGAAAAGGAAACTGAAAGAACTGGGTGACAGTAGTGATGACACAGATGACGAAGACATACCGATGAAGAGGAAGCGAATGTCCTTGAAGCGCAAAAAAGTTTCAGCTTTGAATTTTGAGGGAGGAAGACATACAGAAGATGAGGAAATCCAAGCCGCGAAGAGAGTCCATGATTGTTCGGACGATCCGCAGCCAAAAAGGGTTTCAGTTGTCGAGGAGGAGGAAGCGACACCGAATAACAGATCGACTCCAAAAGGGGATGAAGCATTGTAAGATGGCAAAATAATAATTATTGTCGTATTCGTAGCTTCAAATCTTTCAACCCAAATCTTTCAAAGGGACCGTCGAAGAAACTGAGTTAAATCAATGTGTGTTACCCAGAGTGACGTTTTGAATGGATTAACAAGGCAACGTCAACACGTTGTCCTGCTAAGAGGTCCCGTCATCTGGAGGAAGGCCAAGGGTTGTAAATTTATTAAAGTTTAAAAGAGAATGACATGACATTTTCTAAATTACAGTGGGGACAAAGAAGCGTAATTAGATGCTTATTCCAGCATTGTAATCAGATCGAAGATCGAAGTCAAGTAGTTTGCTTCTTAGAGCAGTTTTTAAATGACTGTCGAAAGTAATTACGCAATACACCGAATGCATAAATGGAAACTTAATTATTATTCTTTTATGTAAGTGCTAATTAGACTGACTAGCCTCGTTTTCGTGTGAAAATTCATTTGAATTTTTTCGCGTGCTTGCAAGGCTAGTGAGGCTAATTAGCAAGATAAAAGAAGAATTAATTGGCAGCCATTTATGCATTCGGTGCGTTGCGATTCCTATGCCTTGGTGATTGGTAAAAAAATCTCAGTTTTCCAGCGCCAGTTTTCAACCAATGAGAAAGAAAACCAAACAATCGCTCCTCGTGCGTGCAATTTTTCCCGCGCTTTGAGCAAGTTACAGGTAATTCCTTGGAATTCTGATTGGTTCATTGCGCTGTTTGCTCCTATTGTGATTGGTGGGAGTAAGTAATTTGATGTTGGTTTTGCAGCAGTCATTTGAAACTCTAAGATACCTTTATGGACTGCCGGAAAAAGTGAATTCCTTCGTGTTGTTGGACGCGGAAACACCCGGTGATATCACCCGAAGGGCTCTTCGTATTATTTTATGAACATTCCAGTAGGTCCAAGATCTTTTCAAACAAAATGCTAGGAGTAAATGAACTTATTGTGGGGGGAGGGGGGGGGCGGGGATAGGAGGATCTAGTTTTACATTGCTGTAGGTTGCAAGAATAAACAAAAATCTAACTTTGTTTGTCCAAATTTTTTTGTTGGTGAAGACTGTAAATAATGACTCTTCTTACAGTTTTCCTCTTATTCCACAGAACGGACACCAAACAGCCAAGAATGGTGAGTGTACACTGTTTTCTTTTCTTGTCTCATTTTAATTCGGCCATTTGTTTATTGCTATTTCACTATTACTTAAGGAACAAACAACCTCCACTTTTGGAGATGGGTGGAAAGGGGAAAGAGAAATATTTTATTTCCTTCCCATATTTTATTAACCCGTAAAAGACGTGGTTCATTAATGTCATTTAGCGAATTGCAATAGCCAAGCCAAAAGACTAACCCAAAAAGTCAAGACTTGTCAAGTATAAACGGAAATTCAATCGTAAGAAAAACCGATAAAATCAAGTTGACATTATTCAAGATATGTACAAACAAAACGTTATTCCACAAAATGGGCGTGAGTGTCTTCACACTATCCCT
>BLFN01000521.1:1426061-1431061 GCA_014634225.1 Acropora yongei
GGCTCCCTCAGGTTGACCACCGCAAACCTGTTACTTATACAAAAACGCAAACTTAAATTCCAAAAATCCACAAGACGCAAACTTGACTACACAAAAATGTAAACTTTCACAAAACGTAGGCATGTAATGTGAACAGTAGGACCCAAAACCCATGCACTCTTTATTAAAGAAAAATTGAAATGATTGGAATTGCTTGAGCGGGTTTAAACGAATTTCCTTGGAGGGAATAATAGAATTGTTATCACGAAAGTTTCATTGCCAACATAACGTGAGTACTACGATACCTCCACACCAAGTGAAGTGAAAAAAAAAAATAAACAAATATGCCAACCTAACCCGCCACTCCCTACTAGCCATTCGCCACCCATCCCCTCTTGAAGAGTGTTTCCACGTTTTGCAGTTAACCGTCATTAACGGAAGAGGTACATGTGGAAACATAAGCAAGGCCAAGTAAATGGCTTTAATTTGTCTGTAATGTTTTACTCCGCAGTTTGCGCTTTTGTTCATTACAAAAATGCAAAAATGAGCTGAAAGTTTAAATCCGAAAACCGAAGGCCGAAACCTGGTGCTTGATTTAAAAAACTCATATATCACAAGAATGTGTCGCGGAATGTGTCGATTCAATTTACGGCAAGAATTGAGCATGGTATTACGTCTAAACCTAAGGAAAATTTTCCTCTAAGGTGATCGGTTTAAAAGACCATTTACTTTAAACTAATTGGCTTCCTATCGTGTAATCGCACAGCTTTTCATCGGACGGTTTGTAATCGGACAGACTAATTGGAAAGTTAGATAAACCAATTACAATTAAAACTATATTTTGAATGAACCAGTCACAAACTTCAATATAATCACAACGGCAAAGGCTTAAAAACCGAAATTTTAAGCAAAATCAAACAACGGAAAATGTTTTCTCCCTCAGCAATGACATACTTAATATCGTGTATTATTTATGATTAATTGGTAATAGGACCTCATGTCGTCCAATTTTGTCTGTAATCATACTCTTGTTTAACAAATCGCACTCCCGCTTCACGGTCGTCCGATTTTGTTAATTACTCGTATGATTACAGACCAATTTGGACTCCACTCAGTGCTGTTAGCACAACTAATATCGAAAGCTCAGCTCAAAACCGAACGATATCGAAAGTCGAAAATGTGAAACCAAAATACCGGAAAATAAAGGAAAACAGGAGCTCAAACGCCAAAATCTTTTTGTTCTCCTTTTCAACCGTGACCCTGCACAAAACAAAAACATTCCCGTATGCATTGGACAATGAGTCAATGAAAACGTTTGGGTCTGGTCAATTAAGCATGATTAGTGAGCATGAACCAAAAGATTTTGCCGGGTTCAGGCCCTACTTCAACATCAATGCTTGCTCATTTGTCAGTCCCTTTGAAGTTTGCCGAGCTTCATAACCATTCCCTCTTTTAACTATGCTAGCTCATTAGAATAATGCTAATTAGTATTTACCAAATCAGTGGATAGCACTTTTCGCGCGTTTTGATTGGCTCCCGTAACTTGGCTATTCACTGTTTTGCGAACGGAAAGAAAAATGGCGCGTCGTTTCGCGAAAGTTTCAGAAGAAGAAATTAAAACAGCATTTTTTTATCCATCTGATTTGGTAAATACTAAAACAACTATCCCCCTCAGGGTCGGTGAAGAGCGGTGGATATATACCTCGACGCTTCGCGTCTCGGTATATATCCACCACTATTCACCTCCCCTTCGGGGGATAGTTGTATATTATTCCCTGGGCATTATGTTAATGAGTGTATAAGGAGGAACACATACTTACTGGTCACTCTACTCGCGGCAGCCGGATGATTGGTTCTCGTTTGTGACCCTCCCTCCCTCCCCTATCTAGAAGCCGATTTTGAGTTAACAGAATCTCTTTTTCGCCTGGCCTTGGCGTGTCCCAGGCCAGAGCGATTCCCCACACCTTATTACCATCTCACGAATAACAATAGCCAGGGAAGAATACAATACCATGACTAACCAAACTCTCCTTTTTTCAGCAACCATGACGAATATTGTGATACTTGTGGTATTAATAGGCAGTGGATTAGTGGATGAATGCTTAGGAGCTTGTGACAGCCAGGCCTGCATTGATGGGGCATGCAACGTTACCACAAAATCATGCAAACAGGACTGCCTATGGGGAAAGTGCAATCTGACTTGCACGTCATCAGTGAGAGAGTGCATTCAAGATTGTACATGGGGAGGCTGCAACGCCAATAGTAATGCTGAAACATTCAACCAGTTTTGCATATGGGGAAAGTGCAACGTAGCCTGCCTGGGAAGTGCAAAGCAGTGCACTCAAACTTGTGGTCATGGTGGATGCAACTCCACGTGCGAAGCAGAGACGTGCCGACAGGATTGCCCATTAGGAAAGTGCAACGTAGCCTGCCTGGGAAGTGCAAAGCAGTGCAATCAAACTTGTGGTCATGGTGGATGCAACTCCACGTGCGATGCAGAGAAGTGCCGACAGGATTGCCCATTCGGAGATTGCGAGTTGGAATGCCCATCAGGTGCCAAGGAATGCATCCAAGAATGTAGTTCAGGACGCTGCCGAATGACTTGTTCTTCAAATGTCGCAAAATGTGAGCAGAATTGCTTTGGTGGAGGATGTGACTTGAAATGCTTTGCCAAAGAATGCAAGGTGACCTGTTTTAGGGGTGGATGCACCCGCAGCGGCTCTACTTCCGGCGCAGTTCGCGCTGACATTGGCATCACCAAGGTTTTGCTCTGGGCTTTTGCTATTGTCGGAAGATTCCTTTAGTTTTTTAAAACAATAGCAAATATTAACCTTTCATTATAACTATTATTTTTTTAAGCTTCCTCAAATTTTTTCTTAAGCGTGCTCAACGAAGCTTTTTTGTTGCCATACTGTAAGGCCCGGTTTATTCGGACAAACGTTGTCCCAAGAAAGAGGATCTTCCTCCAAACCCAGCATTAATAAGACGAAAGTTTCGCCAATCGTGACAGAATAGGTTGGCTTGTCCTAGAGGGTGACCCTACCTTTTTTCTTTCTGTGCAAACGGTTCGTCGCATTTTTATAGGAGATTAGAAAAAAAGTTAGCTCGCCCCGCAGAGTATAAGCTCACGTATGCGAGTGATTCCTTTCCCCGGGCTACGCGACTCCCTGTAAGCGGGCCTTTGGTGCTAGATACTATATTCACGTGATAGTTTGACATGGCTCGTTTTCTTTCATATGAATAACGAGTTAGATCAGGAAACGATTAGTAGGAGCATGCAACTCCACTATATTACCGTCACGGGGTTTTCATAGAACGATTTATTTTTAGATCAAATTTTCCTGGAATGAGAATCCCGTGGGAGTGCCATGACCAATCACAAGAAACTAATTGACGTCACTGCGTCACTGGACCGAAACTGCCTTTCTTTCGCAAAAGAAATGGTATACTAACGATAGATCAGTCAGCAAAAATGCCGTGACATAGGCTTAGTATGGGAGTTGCATGCTCCTGCTCGTCGGCTTCCGGTAAGGTCTAAGGTTAGAAAACGTGTAGATTTTTTAATTTCGTTATCGTAGACATACTTTACAGAAGAACCTGTTATGGCCTGAAATTCAGTGACACTGCTTCTTGCTTTTAGATTTATCGAAAATTGTGAGTTTACAAATCACAACCAGCGGGAAAATGTAAGACGCTTATTCTTAATCGAGGATTGTACTTTTTGATTCTGAGGGATGCGTTTTTTTTTTCTAATTTCACACAATGTTGAGATTTCGACGTCTACTGCAAGTATTCCGTTCAAAACAACACCTTTTACATCAACAGCTTATAGATTACGACTTCTTGAAATTCAATATCACCGTGGTTAATTTTTGGCTCTATATTTCCTGTTTAAATGAATTTCACAGTCAGCCTCGTTCTCATGGTATCTTCATCCTTTTTTCTTTCCTGTCTCTCTCTCTCTCTTCCGCCGAAAACGAGGTTGATTCACAGTTATTCTCTGTCACGCGATGTATAGCGACCATGGCCAGTTGAACATTTTTCATCCACTTTGCATTAGATAACAGCGTTCCGCTAAATCTAAACGTCAACATCCTATTTACAACACTACACCATTGGAGACTTAGGGTTGCAATAGACCTACAGCCAAGTAAAGAGCGTGATTATTGCACCTGTATTGGACACATAACGGTGTTTTCTATACATCTTAATACTGTAAAATCTTGGACAAATCTCATTCTGATTCTGGAACAGCTCCATAGAGGCCTGAAGAAGCAGTAGCTAACAAGAAAAAAACCTAACTTGAGCATTGATATACAAGGCTTGCAAAATTAAAGCAGAAAAGGCACTATCAGAGTTCACTATTATGCTTCATTCAGAGGGTTAGGGAGTATATATATGGTGCAGGTCAGATTGAACCTTTAGATCAATTTGTTTCAACCCAGGTCAGTTTGGGCCACTGGTACAAAACACAGGTCACAGGTCATTGTTTTACCAATACAGAAAGTAACCTAAACAATCATTAAAGCTAGGCCTAATGTTAAAACTCGCAAATGGTTAGGGTTAATATGAATTAGTAGAACAACAACCGGTTATCTGTGTTTTGTACCTGCTAAAAACAGACCTGCGTTGAAACAAGTTGGCCTAGGTTGAAACAAACTGACCTGGTTTGGAAATGAATTAGCCTAAGGATCAAAATGACCTGCAAAATATACCCATAGTTTCTCCTGTATTCTCATGCACTTTAACTGGACTGCTATCTCCTTCATTATGACAACTCACCAGAATTGCAGTAAGATTTATTCAAAACTCTCAGCATTTCATCATTTCCATGTTTCAGTTGTGAAATAATCTTCCTTTTGAACTCCAGAAAAATTTTCTCAAATAACAGGCCTGAAGGAAACAAAACAATATTGATAAACCTAAATGCAACACTTTTCCTGGTGTAACAATATTGTACTCATCCTAAGAAGTAAGAGTATATTAAAAAGCTCCTCCTCTTTTTTTTTTATAGCTCAATG
>BLFN01000521.1:1455976-1460873 GCA_014634225.1 Acropora yongei
AGAGAAGTGCCGACAGGATTGCCTATCAGGAGATTGCGATTTAAAATGCCCCTCACGGGCCAAGGAATGCATCCAAGAATGTAGTGGAGGACGCTGCCGAATGACCTGTTCTCCAAATGTCGCAAAATGTGAGCAGGATTGCTTTGGTGGAGGATGTCACTTGGAATGCTTTGCCGAAAAATGCAAGGTGAGCTGTTTTGGCGGTGGATGCACCACCGGCGGCTCCAGTCCCAGCGCAGTTCGCGCTGGCTTTGGCATCACCAACGTTTTGCTCTGCGCTTTTTCGATTGTCGGAAGGCTCCTTTAGTTTTTTAAAACCATTTCAAATATTAACCTATCATTATTACTATTTTTGCTCAAATATTTTCTTAAGCGTGCTCAAAGAAGCCTTTTTTGTTGCCATAGTGTAAGGCCCGATTTATTCGTACAAAAGTTGTCCCAGGAAAGAGGATCGTCCTCCAAGCCCAGCGTTAATATGACAAAAGTTTCGCCAATCGTGACAGAATAACAACTCTTTTTTGGACAGGGGAGGGGGGGGCGGAGAAAGAGCGAGAAGCCATTTTTTCTCTCTTCCTTCTCGCCCCCTTCCACTCAGCTTTTCTTCTTACCTCGGTCCAGCTTTTACGCGGCTACTCTATTCAAACCAACCAAACCGCCTGCTATGCGGATGCTCCATGCATAATAGTCGCCACCGAGTTGAACCGGGCAGGTGAGCTAAAGTGTTTATTTATGTGGCAAAAAGTTGGCTTGGCTCAGAGGGTGACCCTACCATTTTTCTTCTTGTGCAAACCTTTCGCCGCATTTTTTAAATGAATTTAGAAAAAGTTAGCTCGCCCTGCAGAGTATAAGTTCACGTATGCGAGTGATTCCTTTCCCCTGGCTACTCGACTCCGTGTAAATGGGCCTTTGGTGCTAGATACTATATTCACGTAATAGTTGTGTAAGTATTTGACATGGCTCGCTTTCGTTCATATGAATAATGAGTTAGATCAGGAGCCGATTAGTAGGAGCATGCAACTCCACTATATTCGTGTCACGGGGTTTTCATAGACCGATTTATTTTTAGATCGAATTTCGCTGGAATGAGACTCCCGTGGGAGTGCCACGACCAATCACAAGGAACTAATTGACGTCATTGCATCACTGGACCGAAACTGTCTTTCTTTCACGAAATAAAAGGTATACTAACAATACATCAGTCTGCAAAAATGCCGTGGCTTAGTATAGGAGTTGCACGCTCCTACTCGTCGGCTTCTGGTTAGGTCTAAGATTAGAAAACGTGTAGATTTTTTGATTCATACATTACAGAAGAACCTGAAATTCAGTGAAACTGCTTCTTGCTTTTAGATTTATCGAAAATTGTGAGTTTACAAATCACAACCAGCGGGAAAATGTAAGACGCTTATTCTTAATCAAGGATTATGCTTTTTGATTCTGAGGGATGCGTTTCTTTATTTTGCCAATTTCACACGCACGATATTGCAATTTCGACGTCTACTGCGAGTATTCCGTTCGGAACTACACCTTTTACATCAATGGCTTATAGATTACGACTTCTTGAAATTCAATATTACTGTGGTTAATTTTTGGCTATATATTCTCGTTCCCATGGTCTCTCTTCCATTTCCCCTTCTTGTATCTCTCTCCCGCCGGAAACGAGGTTGGTTCACAGTTATTCTCTGTCACGCGATCTATAACGACCATGACGGTTGTGCCTAAGTCACACCATCCAAAAGGACAGCCAAAGAGTACTAGGAGCGAGAGTCCGAGTCGAGCGTAGGTCCGAAATTAATTGTCGGCAATGTCAATATGGCCGACTATCCGTGAACTTGCGTTTAAAATATTTGGATGAACGAACATGGACAGCCACGATTTTATTTCATCAAAGTTCTTTTAAAACAAATGCGAATTTTAGAAGGCAAAATTACCAGTTTTTTTGTTGAGTCTTGTAACATTTTAAATAACTTTCAATCTTCCAAAGTGAAGTCAATTAGTTTCTTGTGATTGGTCATGGCACTTTCTTGGGAGTTTCATTACACAAAAATTTGATCTAAAAATAAATCGTTTTATGAAAACGCCGTTACAGGAGTGTAGTGGAGTTGAATGCTCCTTCTTATCCTGACGCATACGATCTTACAGTCAGTCACTCATTCACTCACTCACTCAGACAGCCACGATGACATTGTGCATCACGGACTAACCCGTGAGCACAAAAACTGGAGTTAACCTGTATACCCGTGCACTTTTTAACATCTACCCTTGCTGATTTCCATATGATCGTAGACGACCGCAAAGAGAGCTGTTTCCATATAATCGCAGACGATCGCAGAGCCGAATGTAGCCATACATTTCGTTCAGCGGAGATGTCAAATGTACACGCGCGTTGTGCTCGCGCGAAAATCAAAGCAAACAACATGCGGACATCGAGGAGCAAATTTTGCTGCAAGCAAATTTATTTCTTCTTTTAGTCCTAAAGCGACGACAACGTCAGCTTCAAAACCGAAGGAAAAACTCCTACAAAGCAGACTGTCTTCATCGTCTGGTTCCTCGGTCTGCTTTCTTTTAGCTCCAATTTGTTTTTATATATAATTGATCTGCAATGGAATTTGCAGTGTTTATGATGGCTTTATCCACCTCAGCTCCCGTATTCCCATTTGAGCGGCTCCAGGCTCGCATTCCTCGGTTACTCTCATTAACCTCCTCAAGTTCAGGGCTTTCTGTTTCTATGGAATCATTTGTAGTGCTCACGGTTATACTTTCTCTGAAGTCATCCTTGTTGTCACTCGCTGGCGACGAGGAGCTCTCAGATTTGTTCTTGATGGTCTGTGTGCGATATGTGAATTGAGGCATTCCAGGTTTTGAAATTCTCTTGGCACTGCAACTTGCCCTGATCCAGAAGATATCGTCTTCAACCGCTTCAGATAACCACCATACGCAGTTCTTATGTTATGTATCTTATGTTGCGGAATTTGACCTTTCCCTTCGCCGCCGATAAATTAAATTTCTACTCGATTTTTACCCAACTGTTAGCCTTTTTGTTTTTGTCTTCGAAATTCTTACTATTACGGTTGTAAACGCACTCACACAGCGCAACTTCCTCCATAAATTCCTCGTTAGCAACCTTACCATGTTCAATGCCAGCCACGTTTAAGACAAATGAGCGTTGCTATAAGCGTTGACGGATCTGAATTAAAAATATTATGGGACAGGTTTCGATCCCATGATCGCAGGATCGCACTGAACGACATCCTCGGAGACCCAGGGGCAGTTAATCGGGTCGATAAAATGTCCGTGGTGAAAGTTTACAAATTACCAAGACACAGCCATTCGATGAAACCGAACCATCGATGTAATGATAGCAAATACTTGAAACACAAGGCTTTTTCCAAAGCCTGTAGGCAGCACAGCTAACACATCCTTTTCCTTGAGAAGACTCTTTATTCCTATGTCTTTGCTCTTTCTTAAGATGAATTTCTCTCGAAGATTTTGAAGACAAAAATGAGATGGCCTTATGTAGAAGAGATGCACTTCCCGCAATGGCGCTCGCCATGTTGAGAATGTTGAGTAATCGCTGTGGTTTGTTTTGACAGGTGTCAAACGAATTGACCAATCAGCAATTTACTTTCAGATTCTGAACGTAAAATACTGACAAACGAGTGAGATCGCTGCAGGCTCTTCCTCTCTTGACTAGTTACCAAGCCCTTACGTGTCGACCACGCGCCATTTACAACGGAACAGCCTGCTTGCTTGCAGGCTATCTATGGTTCGGTAAGAGTAAGGCCAAGGGGCTCGTCTCGACCTTACAGTAAACTTTCACCACGGACATTTTATCGACCCGACTAACTGCCCCTGGATCTCCGAGGATGACTGAACGATCGATCGCAGAAGTTCCATATGCGATCACATGGAAACCAGCATTTATATAACTGCCTAGTCCCGTCATCGTTTGTGCAGAGGGGTTTAATTGAAGTTTGTACAAGTTGTGAAAACAGTGAGAAAACACCGCAGTATCCTTTTACGCCGTCGTGCTGTTTACCGCATTCGTAATAAAACTTTTGCGGGCGAATGCTCAACCTGAGGAGCGGATCTGTTGGTTCTGAAAAAAAAAAAACGGAGCTGGAGAAGAATGCCTTGACGAGGCAACTGTCCAATTTGTGGGCGGGAACTTAGATTGCTGGGCCTATTCTCGCCACTGGATGAGAGCAACAAGAGAGGCCAATGAATACTACTCTTCTCCACTACCACAACACTCGAGTGAACTTTCAATAAGGAAATTACCAAAAAGACTTCACGGCTTGTTTGATCATATAGGGGCAAATCTCCCTAACTATCAACCCGGAGGACGCTGGTGCAAAAATTGAGCCACAATCGCGGATTCCGTTTTCTCGCAAGAGCCAGACTATATATTCCTCCCTCAAAAGTATGTATGTTTTACTTTGTTTACATTCTATTCCAGTTTAAAATAATTTACATGAATGTACGCCCATAAAAAGGGACTCAGGTAGACAGAAAAATTTGTCAATAATCAATAATATATCTGGCAGCCGTCTTAAGAATAAAAGCTAACAAAATGAAGACTACTTCGACAGTTTCCAAGATGAAAGAAAGAAATTGAGAAGTGGGCATTTTGTCTGGCCCACACCACACCTTTTTCTCTAGTGTTTTTGGTTAACTTTTGTTTCGCATGTAAAAACAAAATGACAGTTGACGAAAAGTCACCATGGAACTATAAAAAATACGACACAACAGTATAACAGACAAATCAATAAAATTTCAGGGTCAAACAAGAAAATATCATTATGATTTACGTACTAATTTCATTTCAGGGACAAGCTAAAAGTTCCTCCTTCAGAAGCAATGTTGAATTCTTAACCCAATCTCACGATGACAAACAGGT
>BLFN01000521.1:1495539-1498039 GCA_014634225.1 Acropora yongei
GCCTTGTTTACCACAAACTCAAATCGTGAGTTTGGGCTACCTGTGCTCCAAATGCCAACTTAACGTCACCAACCAAGAATTCTGTGGATGCTGTATTTGCGTGGAGGTTCTTCAAAGGCATCGACGTAAATTTTGGAGTTTCCAAAACTCCAGCACGAGCAAACAAAGCAAGGCAAAACAAAAGTAACAGATTCTTTCACCGAGGGAAACACTCAACTTTACTTCCACTGAAAAATAACACACAAAGCGGTGATAATATAAACTTTGTGAAGTAATACATTTCAAATAATTGGACTTGACGTTTCAAATGTTACAAGAAAAGTATGTTGCGATATACGAAACGTCAACTCAAAATATTTGAAATGCATTGCTTCACAATGTTCATATTATCACAGCCTTGTGTATTGCTTTGCTTATGAAACTTCGATGGCCGAAGAACAAGAGTCTCTATGCAACAGTTTTTGCGCAGTATGGGCTGGAAGCATTGAAAGTCGCGAGAATTTATGAGAAATTAAAGATCTGCCACGCTTCAACAAGACATCATTGGATTTCGGTTTCTTACAGAAGTGCACGCATGTCTTTTGGGTGAACATGGGCCGTTAAGACCTCTTTTCCTACGAGGCATTTCATTTCCTTTCCAACCGTTGCCTCAGGATTGTCCTTCGCAGGCTTCTTTTGAGATATCACGCAACCCTGACCCTAAAGAAAGTTTCTTTTGCTGCGTGACCTCCAAAACGAGCGCCCTATAAAGAACTGCTGTGTGTTATGAAATATACATATTTCATCCAAAACAAATTTAGGAATCGAGTACAATTTAAAGCGAATTTTCCACATAAACAGGCAGTGATCTCTTTCTTCCAGCTTTCAGCTACTTCCCTCATCAGAACTATACTCGTACGACACCAAGGAAGACTTCCTCGCTTTAGTCCTCTTAGTAGACTTATTCAGCGACTCAGGGGGTGACATCCTTTGCCCCAAGCGTGCTTCTCTTGATTTATTGACCACAGATAACCTTTCAGAGTCTTTCAATCGCACCACAAATGACGGCTGCTCACCACAAACTTGAACACTATAGTCTCGCACAGCCTCTGTGCCTTTGCAATGAGCGGAACTGGTCTGCATCACAGAACCTTTATCGCTTCTTGATCTTATTCTTTTTATCTCTTTTTCCAAGAGTAATTTATTTGCGGGCGAAGGAGACGAGTTACTTGCCGTAGCCCGTGAAGATTCCATCCTGTCTTCCCTTGCATCTTTGTAAGATTCCTGTTCTCGTGTTTTTCCTCTCCTGCCGCTATCTTCTTCACCAACAACACCATGGCCTATTTTCCTATCTCTCCAATCACCTTCGCATTGTCCATGTTTCTCTCTTTCGCAACTTCGAGATAAAGATGGACATTTGTTCCCTTCGTGCCCTTTCACACCATCAATTGCACGACTTCGAGAAATTCCGCTGAAACCGTGGGCATCGTATAGCGACGAATCACCACTCCCTTTCCTTGGGTGCGGCCCCCCGTCTTCATACTCACCACAGTCTTTATGCTTAGTCCCTGGGTAATCACGGCGTTTTACATGAGCCCCATCCGTTACAAGCTTGCTTCTCATTTGTTCTTTCCCCTCTTGTACCTTGGGATGTTCTTCTACGAACTTTCTTGTTTCTGTTGGTGCCGTTGTCCCCTTCTCGACCCATTCATCGTTGCTGTGACTCGACTCCCTCTTCGAACGTTCATCTCCGCTTGAAGACTCACTGGAACTGAGAGATGAATCGGATGAGTGCTCTGAACGGCGACGAACTTTAGACCCTGCTTTCTTGTTCTTCTTTTTCCTTTTAATGCTTTTCATCGTCTTCTTCTTTTTTTTCCTGCAATATAAACGAACAGTCATTCCGGTTGGACAAGTACATGTAATAACCAAATAACTCCGCCTACCCACGTATTATTCCTTTTGTACAAGATGCCCCTTTTTCGAGTTGCTGTTGGTGTCTCTGGTTCAATAACTACTTTGAGAATATCTTTGATTCAGTGCACGAAAATTCAAGGCTCACAAATCCTAACTTTCACAAAGAATAATAGGTTTTTGTTTTCAACAATAGTAAAGCTATCGGGGTACATCAGCGCCAGACCTGACGAAGAAGTGAAGATGACTACGACTCAAGTTAAATCCAACCGTTTCAGTGTTAAATCAAGAGGGATTTTGTAATCAAACCTTACGTTGCTGTGATCTGTTGTCAGTTGTCCATTAAGTTGAATGCAAACTGGTCAAACCTGTCATTTCGCTTTCTTTTCCTCTTCGCTTGGCTTTGCTCTTCCAGGATAAGATCCCGAACGTGACTGAATCTACTCTTGAGCCCCTTTTCCACTTTAGCAGCGGCCTTCTCCTTCTAACGTCAGAGGAAACAGATCAAAGCGGAGGGGGAGGGAGACGCATGGCATGGGAAAGAGAGGCAGCAAAAGGATGTTGAAACCATAATTTGGCAACAGCAGTGAACGTAAACAATTGTTGT
>BLFN01000521.1:1528039-1530539 GCA_014634225.1 Acropora yongei
GTCGTGACGCCATGTTGGCGTTTCAAAGAGGAGAAACAGCAGTTGTATTTAAATTTAAATGCAAATGTCTTTTAGGAAAAGCGCATGTTTCTGGTTCTTTTTTTTTCCATTTTTAATATGCTTACAATAGCTGTTATCGCAGTTGCGCCCACGGCAAAGCCTCCTTTGTTTACAGCTACGTGCAGACGAGGCAAAAGGGTCAGTACAATGGAAAATGACCCTGTAACCTCGTTTATTTGTTAAAACCGCTGATAACTCCGATAAGAGCTTTTGAAATCAGACAGTCGCATGAGCCAATAAAAAGTCGAAGCAAACACTTGTATCGCCGCGGGAAAGTTTTGTAGAAGACATAATTGTATTGATTGGTTGCAAACTGAAAGAAGCGCAAACCTCTCTTACCGATCATGCACCGTATTTGTTAATTATTCCTATGTTGTTTCAGCTTGCTGCCAAACTATTGCAAGAAGAAACCGACAAATGGGAAGAAGAAAATAACTCCATCGTGAAAGTGGCTAAGGAGATGGCACAGCAGATGATGGAGATGGCTAAGTTTGCTCGTCGAAGAAACAGAGTCCAGGTTAGAGCGAGGGATATCATACTCCGATGAAACAACTCATTTGTCGGCCCGCCATCTCCGAACTTTTAGTTCCAGGGATCATATCTGGTTTGCATTTAAAAGGAGAGTTGTGGTGAAGCCTCAGTGTCCCATTTCTTTGTTGCACAGCGCCGTTGTTTTTAACAGGCAGAATTATTTCTCAGCTCGTCAAAAAGAGGAGGAAAGGGGATTTTATGTATCAGGAACATCTCGAGATAAGCGAAGATCAAATTTCGCTCATGAACAATGAGTAAAATTCACTTACTTTTCGATCTTCAAGGAGACAGCAAGGTTCCCTCCTCCAGTAATTTGTTTTTTAACGAAAAGTCGCTTATAACTGCGCAGCATGGTGGTTGATCGAAAAAGGCGCTACTTATTGGTGAGGATTTATGTTACCTGGATGTCGTGGTACTTTAAAGGCCCATGTTCGCCCAAAAGACATTGCGTGCTGCATTGAATTTTGCATACACGGAATCATCCAATCAAAATGCGGCAACTATTTCAGCACAACAACATAAGCGCGCGATGTCTTTTGGGTGAACACGGGCCCTTTAAAGTTAGCCGGTTTTTTGCTGTAGCATCTTAATCCTGAGTCGTGCGGAAGGGGATATCGGTGTGTTGTATTTTAGCAGTTTGGCCTGGCAGTACGATATTGAAAAATATATTTTACTTCCGTTTTGGACAGAATAAAATGGAGATGATCAACATGGCCAAAGCTATTGCCTCCAACGCCTTAGTTATCCTCAAGTTTGCCAAGGTTATTGTCGAGCAATGTGTGGACGAACGGTAAGGCAGTTGACAATGTGGGAATTTTAACTGGGAATTGTGTTTGGGTAGATTCACTTTGGTGGGACGGCGTACATTGTCTGAAGTGTCCCTTGTATCAGATGAAATGATCTCGTTGGGCAAGGCATTTAAAGTGAAGTTTCCAAATTCCCTTGGGTTGGTACAGCCTTTCCTTATGAGCGAGTTTGGGGTCGGGGATAGCCAATCATTTACAATCATTTGCGACCACAACCCACTCTCGGTGTATGAAACGCTATGACAGGGGCCCAGTATTGCACCCTCCGAGTTATGGGCTCATAACTGGAATGGACTTCGTAACAAAAAGGCTTAAACCGAGTTCTTTTCACTCTCGAAGTTTCCTTGTTATGTTTTGTTCACAGAAGTAAAAACGATTTGTTATATTACGCGGAATACCTACCTACCATCAGCACACAACTCAAAATCTTGTCATCCGTGAAAGCAGCCACTCCTTCAGACATTTCGGTATGTGATAAATATGATTATTTTATCGAAGTGTCCGGATTATTTTGCTACGAAAAAGTGCTCTACTGATTCGAGGACTTTTAATGAAATTCAATCACATCAAAGGAAGTTATGGAAATGTTGGTTTTCGCGAGAGGGGAAAACCGCAGTTTAATCTTCCAATTGAAGAAGACAACCGAAACTTAACACACGTGTGGTCATTATTATTCATGTCCAATATTGAGATTAAAGTCGCTTTGTATGAATGTCACAATTCGTCATATGGCACATACCGTTTGGTTAGGGTTCTGCTTGTACTTCTTGTCAGGGAGACACTTTAAAACGTATACATGATATGTTAGGAATCTCATTATCTCGGTGGATTGGACAACCTTCGCAGCTGGTCAAATGCGAATCACTAGAGCAGTGATGGAGTAGTATTCAGCAAAATCGCATAGGCATTGAGAGCGTCTCATCCAAGGCAGTTTTCTTTTTTTTTTTTTCACGCAACTTCTTCAGCTTTTAGCAAACCTAACCTTAGAAGCTGCAAGTGATATTGTAGTGTATTACTTAACCTTTACGTGATATGTAGTACGTTTTGAGGCCCTAGAAAGCAAATTTTCTTATACCTGCAATTACTTGTTTTAAATTCTCGTC
>BLFN01000521.1:1535539-1538039 GCA_014634225.1 Acropora yongei
ATTATGCAGCTCATGTATGCATGTAGAACCTTGTGTATAATTTTATGACCTCACTGTTTTTCTAATGTTAATGTGAAACTCTTAGCACTGGAATCCATGAAAGCACAAGCATCCATGAAACCCTTGCCCTAGTATAGGCAAGGAAATGTGCAAAGAAGCCTGGATTTGACAAGGGTCCCCAGTAGTGTGTCTTTGATAGGTACTCCACTTGTAAAACGCGCAGTTAACAAGTCTGTACGTGTTGTCATTGAACAGGCCAAGTCACATTTGTGTGCTGCCAAATGTTGCGACAATCTAGTTGCAAGTAAAGAAGAAGTCCAGCTGTGTATGAATCAATGCTTTATACCTATACAACAAATTCAGGAATTCATTGGAAAAGAACTGACCGGATTTCAAGTATGTAACAAAGCTGAAACTGAATACAGTGTATTATTATTGCAGCATTTTAAGTAGTATGTTGAGTGGGACATCTGTATGGGCATTTACAATGGTGGGCCAAAGGCTCAGTAATGCAAACATCCACACAGATCGGATGCAATATTATATCATACTTGTGAAATGAAACAATATAGAGATCTCTATCAAAAGTTAGTGCATACTAGCTAGCTGTGTAGGAATATGGATAGTGTTGTCCACGCTTTGAATAACTAGGACCAGAAGATTTTCTTTCAATAGGATACCCCTCAGGGGATAAAGAGTTTAGAAGGTTTATTCCCTGGTGTCCAAAAGCTAAATAGTTAGAGTCAGTATTAAGACATTAGATAGTAATAATATTCCTTTTTAAGCTGTCATCCTAAACACTCTAATCTGGTGATTTGGTTTTTATTGATTCCAGGATCGCCTTAGTCGCTGTGCACAACAATGTCAAGATAGAATTCAAGACAATGTAGAACCAAACACGACACAATCAGACCTTGAAAAATACCAAGCAGAGTTGAACACATGTGTTGATAAGTGTTGTCATACACACTTGGAGCTTGTGCCAAAAATGTTTGTTAGAATGAAAAAGGTTTTGTCAGAGGTGAAAGAACCTTCACCAAGATAGCATAACATGCAAATAATCATGCACTAGGAGTTAAGAAATAAGAAATAAGAATGATTGGCTCCTGTTTAATTGCTATTCAATGAATTGCACTCAAATAAGAAAAAAAAACAGTGAATGTTTCATCTCATCTTGATGCTATGTGCTGAAAAGTTAGCCAGTGTTAAGAGGGGAAACTCCCAAAATTTTTTCATTGCCACTGTAGATCTAATCACAGTAAAATTAAAAGAATAATGACTTATGAAACTGGGAAGAGAACATCTTTGTTCATATCCATATTTTAGGTAACATTGAAAAAAAGGAAAAACAGACATATCCTAAACTCTAAGGTTACATTGCAGATAATGTTGCCATTCTGATACTCAAGGTCTTATCAAGAATTTTTTTATAATGAATAGAGAAGATTTACCTAGTTTCTGCTGGCCATGTCAATTTTCAGTATCAGAAATGTTAAATGTAGTTTGCTATGATGTGAAGTCATAAACTAAGAGAAATGGTTATGCTTTGATTTCTTGGGAGGTTTGTCTTAAAGAGAGAGAGAGCTTGACAGTTTAAACCTTTGTTTCCAAAGCTGTACATTGCTTGCTGTCTTGGAGGGGTTGAAATAGAAGCTCTGGGATTTGGCCCTTATCTGTTTCTTCCTCGTTTATATCATCAAGGAATTCAAACTCTATATCCTCACAAATGACCTTCTTTTTGAGCCCCTCTCCATAGCGCTCCGGAACATCCTCAGTTGACACTACAATGGAATATGCTGCTTCACTCGTAAGCGTAACACTTCTTGGGAACACGATATCGTGACTGAAGCTGTCACGCTTAATAATATTCGCCTTGTGTGATATCAGTAGAGATCTGTTCTTGTCACGCAACTCGATTGCAAATGACTGTGTTGTGAATTGCACGGATCCTGGAAAAAGCGCTACTCCTTTGAAACTGATCGGTTGATTGACCATGAATTTTACTGTAGACTGTTGCGGCGATCTGCCTTTGGACTTTGGATCCAAAGCGGTTGACTCAAACCGCCGACAGCGAAACACAGCGTCTTGCGCAGGCTCTGAGCGCGGTTTACACGGGAATCTTATGTTGCATGCCTTGAAGTTGGAGTTGTAACCAATGTACATGTTAGCAACTTCTTCATGACTCAAGAATGAAGATTGTGCAACTTCTTCAGTAAATTCTTGCATGGTCATCAGTGGGAATCGAATAGCATAGAACGCATCTCCAAGAACACTTCTCTTGCTCTCAGCTGTCAGTGGAATCGACAAACGGCTGCACTCTTGTCCCGCCCATCTCACAGCCGCCCGAAAAAGTTGAATCTCCTTGGCAACCAGCGTGTCGCGAGATAGAAAGCTGGTCAGCGTACCGTGGTCTATTTCAATGAAACTGTCGTGGTTTGACACCTCTGAAGCGTGTTTATCGATGACTTTCCAGCATGAGTTCTCAAGGCCTTTAGTAACA
>BLFN01000521.1:1659314-1663175 GCA_014634225.1 Acropora yongei
ATCCAGTATTAGTTTGTACTTGCAGACTTTGGAATGCCAAATGTTGATGTAGTAGTCAGTGTGGTATTGTACTTGTGTCTTGCTGAAATAGGAGTAAAAAACTCAGATTGCAATAAATATTTTGAAGTGGAATATTTCTTAGATAACCCTCTCTAATGGTGTCTCTTTATAGTTGTATAGCAGTTTCAAAGCTCGAGCCAGATCTTCAAGAAATTATCAAGAAAAAGGATGGACCTTCTATGGAATATGTCTACTTCAACAAAGGGTTGTAAACTTGATCTTGGAAAAGCATTGGCAGAGTTACTTTCAAATTCAGAATTATTGCTCAGAAAGAAAACTTTGCTGTCTTTATACTTTCTTGAATATTTTTGAGAATTTCCCTGAGACAAATCTTAAAGCTTCAAGTGGTGGATCCAGAGGATTGTCCCTTCCTTATTTTTGGACCAAAGCTGAGGCCCTCAAGGCTGTGCACCATGAAAACCATAAAAGAGCATTGTTTTTTCATCAAGGGTGGGTCACTCCCAACCTTCATGTTTGGATCTGCCACTGGCTTTGCTGGTTTAAAAATAGCCTGTTCCAGGCCCTCAGTTTGTAGGGACAGGACAAAGGAAAAGACAGTGGCCGAACGAAATGCCAAAAAATGTCCTTTAATTTTCTGTCTTCTGTTTTCCAACTGAAACATTCTGGCCGAACGAAAATATCAAAAACAAAATACTAACTTTATACGAAGCTGGTGACAAAAAAAACTAGCTGATCTGTATGTTTAACGAGGTGAAGGCGCAAAAACAGGATTATACAAAGGAAAAAAATTATGGCTAGAAATACAATGCATTCTTAGGTGTAAATGAGCTCTAAGGCTGACAAAGCGAAATATGCGAAAATGAAACGACAAAGCTGCTTACAAAAAATTAAAACTATTTCTTTTGTTCAGATAGAGTTGAAAAAAAAACGAGAAAGGAATAGGGCAAGTGGGGGTGCCTCCTCACTACCCCAGTCTTTCCTCAACTTTTTCCCTGAGCTGGCCACAATAGGCCTTTTGCAACAAACGATCACATGGTACATGGTGGTGGGCAAGCTCATTATTATTCCCGCACCGGGACATTCAAACAAAGAGACCTGAACCAGTGAAGCTTGACTTGCCTTTGTTTTGATGTCCCAGTGTGGGAATAATAATGAGTTTGCCCACCACCATGTACCATGTGATCGTTTGTTGGAAAAGGTCTATTTCACTCATTCTTACCAACTGAGAACCTGGAAGAGGCTAGTTTAAACATGAATACAACTTATACAAGTATGATGGTGAAGGTCTCAGGTTAAAGTGAATTTTGGGTCAATTGGTTTGAGCCTAATTTGATTTCTCTTCTTTTGCCTTTATTTATGATAACAAATACCAGAAACAAGGAAATTTGAAATCAAACTAGGGCGAGAGCTTTTGACCTGGAATTCATAATTTTTAAAAATTATGATGATAATATAATGATCTGAAGGTTGCTAAACAACCGATTTAAGGAACAACCAGTGGTCAGAGCATCCAATCACAGTTATTAATGTTATTGAGTGGATTCCTATCTGGAACTCTGCGTTCTAGTTAGTACTTTTCCATCACCTGTGGCCTTACTATTTCATCCTGAATTCAACTTGAATTAGAAATGCTAATATTAACCTAGACAAATACAAGCTCAGAAGGACTCTTTCTTGGCTTAAGTCCTACCTTGATGACGGCACTAGGTGTGAGTTTGGAAAGTTGGATCTTAAATATTGTAAGTAACTTGCAGTCGAACTTTAAACCAGAGAATTATCAAACTATATCTGACTGTCCTCTTGATTGCTTAGATTAAACTAAAATCTTTCCCTTAGAATTGAATATAGCAAGATGCCAACTGTTGGTGTAGTAATTTATTGAATGTTGAATTTTAGCTGCTGTAAGGAATTTACATATTGAGTGAGTGGGATAATACTATATTTTTATGCTTATGAACTGGCAGTTTGAATTATTTTAATTGAAAAGCCTATCATATTCAACACCATATCAATAGTAGGAAAAAATATAACTTTTACTTTCTTTTGGTTAAATTCGTTTCTGAAGTTTCAATATTCATACACAAGTAATGAGTTAGGACTTAAGTAACAGCCACTATTGGCTCCTTTTAGGTTTATTATTAGTATTAATAATAATCATTATCATAAAAAATTGTATGCCTTTGTCTTGGCTGTTGTGGTTATATTGATTACTTGGCAAGAACTGAAAACTCACCCACATAATTTCATACATGACAAGGGCATAGCCAGGATTTTTCAAAGGGGCGGTCACACTGTGTCAAAGTGAGGGTACTCACCAGATTGTCATGTCGACCTCCACGCCGTGATTCGGCTTAATGTGACATATTTCGGATGAGTAGTTAGAGTAGGGGTAAGGACAAGCCTACGAAATAGCTTCTAGATTCGTTCAGTTCTCACTGCTCATCTTTCAAAATATCTTTTAATAAAAGGCGGCGTGGATGACAAGTGGCAAAGGTGTTGATGATCTCATCAATACTTTGATTGATAAAAAAGTTTTAAAAAAGGGCTTTTTAACTATGGCCAAGGTATCGTCATGGCATTTTCGCCACCTGTTGTGTGCTGTTTGGTTAAAAAGGCTTGCAAAAGGGGAGTCACGGGCACCCCAGAAACCCCCCAGGCTATGCCTATGCATGGGCAATGGATAATGCTGACATGCACCTTATACTTCAAGAAAAGAAAGTTGTCCTTCACCAATAGCCATCCTGCTTTCTTTTGACAGACAGAGAGTGTCACTGTTACATGTGCACAGTGTTACATGTGCACAACTCCAAATAGGGAAGTTCTAAGGATATTTTCATTATTCTGGATAGATATTTTCATTTTTCTTTCTGATAAGTTTCTCTTGTATTTCTTTCAATCAAACTTTCAAGGATGCTTTTCAGCAACCTTGGTACCAGCCTGAGGGTCTTTTATCTCACCACCCAAGGGGGAGTAAGGGAAGAAAGGTTTCTTTCCTCCTGCCTCGCTTTGGTGTGGGGAGATGAGAGACCCTGGGAATGAAGTTGCATGGCTTTTCAGTAGGAATTTTCTCAAATGGTATCAAGCTCCGAGCACAATGAGTGTTAAAGGCCATGAGGAGGCTTAATTATTAATTTTTGTATTGAACTTTGACACTGTTGTCGTGAGTGCCCTTTTGGGGAAAACCAGACTCATGCAGGCCTTGGTTAACTACTTGGTGTAGCCACTAAGTGGTCCAGTATCTCATAGTTACCATGCACCATACGGGAACATTGATGATCATTCTTAGTCATCCTTAAATATCCTACTCACTTTTGCTATTGTCATCTTTAAACAGCACACTCATCCTTAGACATCCTTCATCATTCCTTCTCCAATGAGCTTCTCTTTTTTTAGATATGTTGGTTTGTCGTGGGGGTATGGGTGAGATGAAAGGTTAGTTTCAAAAGAAACTGTGGTGCTACATCAGTGGGCCGGGGAAGCTAGTGAAACACAAAAATTTGGTATGAAACAAGTCGGTAATGGCCAAATTACCACCGTGAAGAGATAAATTAAAGAAGCTGAGGTTTTTAGCATTAGTTCATTATTTCGTTGTTATCTGAATTTTATGGATGAGATAGGCTGTTGACCAATCTCTACTGCATGCATACCAAAAGAGAACCCTGAAGAAGAATTATTATGATCTTCCATTTCTGTGTTTATTTTCCACATAGAAGAAAACAGTGCTTGCTTTGTTTAAATCCCTCCTGTCTACCTGTTGGTTAGTACTTTATGTAAGACTACTTATAATGTCCTGAGAATACCCTATAAATCCTTGTATACCCTTTGTATATCCCTTGTATA
>BLFN01000521.1:1720885-1723385 GCA_014634225.1 Acropora yongei
AAGGTCCCATGCAGTTTGTTCAAACACTAATATTATTTTTCTGGTTTGTTTTTAGTCTACCAGCATGCATCAAAGGCAGAAATGTTTTAAAAATAAAAACATATGTCGGTAGTAGAGGATGTAAAAAAATGTCTCTTTTACCATTCCTAATCTGAAAAATTTGACAGGGGTGGCAAATAGAAGATTGGGAACTTGGAAAAACATTGTAACATCCTCTGAGCACAGGACTTTCTCTGCCTTGAAAATTCTAGAAATTTTGGTAAATCTCTGAGATTTTGCTTCATTGATTTTCCTGATCCTTGAGGCCTGTTTAAAAAAAATTGACAAAGATTCCTCACCGATGAAGAGGCTGAGGTGTAAATCTGAAGATGAGAACAGAGGAAGTGTGTTCCTGAAACAACATTAAAAGTACAGATTATCAGGAGCCATTCAACCTTGACTGCAGGATCTTTTAGTATCATACAGAGGCTTTTCTGCACAAATGTGGGAATCCTTTTTTTTTTGTACCATCACTTTGTGGTGTATTTATGGCAGTGAAACAATACCTATAATGGTACAGGAAAGGTTAGCTTGTTAATTGATCAGAAGTGTAAGCAAGGAAGAAAAAAAATTCTCAACTATTTGACAATGTCAAAAGGATATGTTGACAAACAACAAATCCTACAAAACTGTTCTGGCACAAATGCATGTTAATTAAAGAGCAAACCCTAAAAAAAAAATACTTACAGCCAAATTTTTTTTATGAAAACAGACCCACTTATTTGATAATTATCATTCTTCAAAAATTACATTGAGTAGTAATTACTATAATAATATTATTAATCTAATTTTAACACTTGAATTTTTAAATTTTATCTGTAAGTTCATTCTGAAACTAGGTTACCATCAGAGTAACTCCCCTTAAGCGTTGAGTTTCAACCTGATCAATAGTATTTTACATATTTTACTTCTCTGTAAAACCACCTATTGTAACAGTTATTAACATCTGGCTTTAATAACAGGAAGTGACCAGTGTACGTAAATAATTATGGTGTTTGTAAACAGAGTTGATTACCGGGTCCTCGCTCAACACTGATTGAGTACAACCGCCATAAATGACAACTTCACCAGATACAGAAGTACAGCAAGCAGTATGCCACATACGACTCATTGGTATGCTGAAGAAGTAATTAACAGACAAGAAATCGTGATCACTGAATCCATATGATGCAATTATGATAGACTCAACACTTTAATACAGTATTTACCCATGTATAAGTCAACCCCCATTTTAGAGCCAAGAAATAAGTTTTTCCTATTTCTGCATTTTCTCGAAAAACTTATCTTTTATTTTAGAATTTTCTTTCAGGTATGCTATGATTACATAAAAAAAAATTTGTCTGAAACTTTTTATTGATCTCAGTAGTTTTTGACTCATGTTTATGTTGAGGGTGATTTTTTGGACAGATTTTTAGGCTGTAAAAGGTCGACTTATACATGGTTAAATGTGGTACTTGATATTTATTTTGAAGTAATGGCTTGACTTGAATGTACTAAATTGAATGGCCTTGCCACACAGTCTAATAGCCAAGAATAGTCTGCAAAACAAGTGTCATTGGAAGTGCTCATTGGAGTTTGTGGTGCAACACATAAGACATGAGGGGAGAGAAAACGAAATAAATTATAATGGTAATCTCTCTTCTCCTGAATCTTGCATGTTGCACTCTGCAAACTCCCATTACTGCCCTAATGATAATGTCTATTGTGCTGGCTACTGTACTCAGTGGAAGATTACCTGAACTTGTATTTAAAAGACCAGAACCTCTGATTGGGAGGTAAGCACTATATGATTTTATTTCCCCCAGAGTCAGATGCAAAATGCATTTTTACAACAAATATGACTTGCATCAAAATTATAACTCCATTTAAATCTTATCTAGTTTATCTAGCTAATTGGGGACACTGCAAACCAAATGAACTCAACTCATGTCATCAAATTTGTTTTTGGTGAGAGCTAGGGGAAAACTGGAGTTCCTGCAGAACAACCTCTCAGAGCAGAGTAGAGAAGCAACAAACTCAACCCACATAATTCTGGTATCAACCCTGGCCACATCGGTGGAAGGCATATGCCCACACCACTTGGCCAACCCTGTTACTCTGTTCACTAGATTTGAACAAAATCATTTAAGAAAGGGAGAAATAACAACTACTTTAAAGTGAACTGGATGGGACAGCAGGGCCATTTTTGCCTTCTGGTTTGACATTACGAACAAAGAATATTAAAGTGACCCTGAATATTCACATGGAAATGAGCATGGGTGTGTCAGGGTCACTCGACCTATAGTTTCATTGTTTATAACAATAATTTTCCAGTTTGATTTAGCATTAGCTCATGCATCGCTTGCAATGTTGGCACCTGTGTGCGAAAACTGAAACATTATTGCTTATATGCCTATACGCCGGTGTTAGTTTTTGTGGTTTTTCTTTTTGGTAGATCGTTCTTAAATAATCAGTTAATTGA
>BLFN01000521.1:1755885-1757871 GCA_014634225.1 Acropora yongei
CAGAAACTGTTCCGTGACAGTTTCTAACCGTCGCAGTTCGCCCAATCACAGGTAGTGTTACAATTCTTAGTTGACTTGACAGCAAAGAGCTTTGTTCAAATTTTTGCCCGGAGGCTGGATGGACAATTTACCTCACTCTGAGATGAAGGTGTCGAGGTTAAACACAGCGGAACTTCCCTTTTTTTACATTGGTGTGTTGAAAGGCGTTCACCAAGAGACGATATGGATTATCGATAGTTGACTTCCACGGATACCCGTGAGCCTTACCCCAGAAGAAAAGTTGGGATTCGAGAGGTTCGTGGAAGAAGTACAAGTGGTAGATTCCGATAAACCGAAGTGCAGTGATTTCGATGCCTTAGCTTATGTTCCCTTTGACAGGCGGGGACTTTCTGACATATTTATTTTGCTCCCAATTTTCGGATCGCATCATTCGTTTCGTTCTTACAGGCTCCCTCGCACGAATGACTCCCTCTGTTTCTCGCTTGATTTCCTTTACTTTGAAAGAAGCCCGCTCAAACTTGGTCAGATGTTTGTAGCACGTCCGCTTGCAGAAGACCACCTAGCCATAGTTCGCGTAACAACTGAGATCGGCACCGAGTGATTGCAAAATAATTTCGGGCCAGCTAGATGAACTTTTCCGAAAATATACATCATCTCTTGGTTTACACAAGGTGTGGAACATATATGGCATTGTAAACCAATTTCAACAATCTTTTTTAAGTGTCTCGCCATCCATGAAATGCAAATTAGAGGACTTGTGATGTCAAATCACAAGATATGGAATCTCTGTGCAGACATTGAGTCTACAGGTTGAAATTTTACCGAGTTTCTTAGCTAAAAGAACTGAGCATTGTAATAATAGTTATGATGTCACCATAGCAACATACTCGTTACCAGACCTCTACCTTCCCAAACTGAAAAATTGTTCTTTCAGAGAACAGACTTTCTTGTGCTCATGCTGTGTAATGGTTATATTCACTCACACCCACTGAATGACAATCAAGAGCAAATAACACTTTCCAAGGAGGGAAATTCTGATTTTACTCTTTGGATGGAGAGGACCTGGAGCCCATTGTGTTGCCAAGGAAATGTCACAGTTGACATGTCATGGAACTTTGTGATGAATATAAGAACTGTATAAAGTTTCACTTCTATGCTGGGAAAGACCAGAGGTATTCCATTCTTTGTGATTTTACATCATTTTTTGGGCACCTTGTGACGTCACCAATACTTTAATTTGCATAAATAAAAATCTGAATAACTGGGCAACCAAGAATGCTATCAATAGAATAAACGCCATTCTTCACCATTTTGAAAGCTCTTTCGAACTAGCTGATAAAATGTTGTGTCATATACACTTCAAGTACTCTTTCTTGATAACATCTGACAATTTTCATTATAAAACACTTGGGTGGTTTTACCATTATGCAATCTCCTAAGTTCCAACAGTTCTTTCACGTGTTTTCGTCGTAACGTCATATATTTCTTCCTGAAGGAATCATGGAAGTCCATAATAATTTTCTTCAGCTGTTCAATAGCTTCACTGCGCGTGGTGTGAGAATCACAGGAAGTTACAACGTATCCTACATTTAACAAAGAAACAGGTAAAAAAAGCCTTTAATTTTTTTCAAGTGTTTTTAACAACACTGCAAAGCCAACGTAAAATTTATGAGATAGAAATTTTGGCGAAAATGTCACATTACTTATCGCCATCTGGGTTTCTATAACGTCAGAGTGTCAAACGTACTTGATATCTTTAAGAGTCTCTCTCGACCACAGGCAACGCCATTTTTAGGCTTACCGAAATTCGAAATCTTTGTTGTCGTTGTGAGAATCATTCGAATTATTTTCTTCCACCGAGTAAATGCTGTTGTTGGTAGATAAAACATGTCAAACGTTGTAGTCGAAGAGGCCATTTTTAAAAAACAGACGCGCGCGGAGGCCTGTGGTTGAGGGAGGTTTTTTTTTTTTTTTTTTTTTTTTTTT
>BLFN01000521.1:1926945-1929445 GCA_014634225.1 Acropora yongei
CTGCTTTCGTGACTTTCGTTACAAGCTGTCAATTTCAGGATCGAATGACCCGAAGTCAGCGACCCAAACATTATTTTAATGATGAGTAAGGTTATGTAAATTACTCGAGCTTACAAGTTAACCGCATCAGGAATGGAGCGCTTAAAATATGATGTTATTGATCGCTTTTGGGAATAATTGAAGCCTGGATACTTAATGAAAGCGAAGGAAACCGATGTGCAAAAAGGGTAAGCCATTTTCGAAAGATAACTTTACGCTGAAATATTAATGCACTTAATTGTTAGCGCCCGTTTCAGACAAGCTTTCAGCCACGGCTCTGTTGTCCAAATTTCAATCTGTGGCTACTACAAGCGGTTGTGCACCGAAATTCACAGCTTGAAAATGATGAAAAACGATTTTTCTCGTTATTTTGGAATTCGGGATACAGTATTTGAAGGCGGAAATGAATTGCAATTGAGACGATACACTCATAAGATCCATTGTTGCCAAACAGCTACGGTTGCGATATCGTTCATTAAGATACCTCTCATAAATGAGTTAAGCGAACAATATCGCCAACCATCTTACTATTTAAAGGATGAGAGTTATTTTGTCCTCAAATTTGACTTAACGAAGTGTGCTTTGCTTGGTGTTCAAATGACGTCACGGCGGCCATGTTTTGCCCTTCATTTAGGAAACATGAGCCAGGTTGGAAACCCAGACTATTCCTCAGAGAACTGAGTGCCATTCATATGCAAACCTTCTCTTTTGTTTCTGTTGAAAAGCATGACAGCAGATCATTTGAGTGAAAACTAGCATAGTTCGGTGCCGAATAAATTTGAAAACAGTGTTTCAGATTTCGTGACTGCTCAGTGTGCCAATGATAAACGGATTATCTATATAACGAACTGGAAAGTCGGTCCGTGTAGTTTTCGCCCCTTTGATTTCCATCCAATATTAAAGAACTGAAAATCAATTTTCGTGCAACTTTAGTGAGATGAGAAAAGGATATATCAAAATACAAATCGCAGTCGAGAGCCTATTTTAATGTTCGCTATTTCTTATTGAAACTGCCAAACAATGACAGAATGTTTTTTCTATTTTTTTACGAAAACAAAACTCAAAAACTGCCTGACACTTTTAATCTAAAAATCTATTGGTATAACTATTTAATTTCTCGTACTGTAAATCTTGTTTTCATTGAATGACTATTAAAAGTAGCGCTCGCGTTTGAAAAATCGAAAATCAAAACCTCTATCCGTCGTCGATGAAAATTGGACAAAAACACCCTCCAGGGGGGGTAGCGTACACTGCCGATACGTTAGGCTCGGTTACTAAGTACACTGAGATGGCAGCCAACGAAAGCTTACCATATCATACCAAGAAGGGGCCGATACCACTATGGTTGGCACATGGCGGCGTTCTCTGAAGAGTAGGTCTCAATAAAGTAAACGTTATTCTTATTGAATGACACGCGAATAAGTTGTATAGTATTCTCAGTTCTCGCCCAAAAAATATACTTCATTTGGTACAAGTCCAAATCCTTCCTTGTTGCACTATACCTACATTCTAACTTGTGGAATGAATTTTAAGAATGACTAAATTGGTGTGTTTAAGACGGTCATCTTTCGTCCTTCCAGGTACTTCAGTCACACGGTTCGGTAGCGAGGCCCTGGCCTACCTTCGCAATCCTCTTGCCTCCCTTTAATATTATAAATCACTATCCACTGGATGAGAATTATGAAAACTTATTGATTTATCCAGTGGACAGTGATTTATACAATGGCTAGTGCTACCCACCCTTTGAAAAACTGGGGTCTGGTTTAAAAAATTGCTTAAAGGAAGGGTGGATCGTTTGCCCCATGAAAAACATACTCATTTTAACTATCCAATGAGTGACCATACTGTCAAAGCTCTTAGTTGTCGAAACTGTGTTGAGTTACTAAACAATTAAAGGAGAATTCACAATAAACACCGTGAATTCCATTTTTGTCACTTTACTTAGCTCATAATTGAAACAATTAAAGGAATACTGTGAAGCTTATATATCCAATCTCAACATATGAGCCTTGTCAACACAGCATGTGTTTATTAAATTGAGTCTTGCCTCTTGGGAGACCAGCTAAGTATTTTCCCTTTCTTTGAAAAGATGTGAAAAAAGTCTGGTTGATGTTGTGATTTAGATTTAGCGCATCATCTTTTCGACAACTTTGAGCTATGGTAGTATGGTCACTCATTGGATGGTTAAATTGAGTTCGTTTTCATGGGGCAAACGATCCACCTTCCTTCAGTGATTTTTTTACGTCAGATGATGTAGGGAAAATAATATTCAAGGAAGGGAAGAGAATTGCCAAGTTACAAACTGAAATTTTGATGAACGGTAGGCCACCTGGAAGTATGGAAGGAGGCCGTCCCTTATACACCAATTTACTCATTCTTGACTAAATAGAGAGCCAAATAGATTACGAGGAAATTAATAGTTACATCAATAGATTTTTGAATCAATAGTGGCAATTTAAAA
>BLFN01000521.1:2060542-2063042 GCA_014634225.1 Acropora yongei
TATTTTTTGTTCAATTTTTTAAAGAATCGTATTGCGATGAGGCCTTGGGCATGCAAGATGGACGCATCAAGGCTCACCAGATCACAGCATCTTCCTACGCCGCTAGTGCGCAACCGCATGAGGGAAGAATGGGAGGCAAGGCGTGGATACCACACGGAGATCTTGCGTATGTTCACGAGAAAGTATCAAATGAAGGCAAATCCCTTCGCAAAAATAATGTTCTTGGATCAGTTCAATCTCGATCATCTGAACCTCTCTATTAGTGGGACATTTCTATTACCCGGCCCCAATTTTTTCATCAATATTGAACAGATTTGTAACAGAAGTAAACATTACACGTATGGCTAATTATTTGAGAGTGGTATGCAAACAAGTGTGCGTGCGAATTTTTGTTGACATTTATTCGTGGATGAATACTCTCACAGAAGAAAGTATGCAAAGTGATATGTCTGTTTAGAGAAAGCGATCTGTGTCATCCCTTGAAAAGAAACAGGTGATGTTGTCCCGCCTCGAGAAAGGCAAGAATCTATCAACTTAACGTCAGTCCTTATATAAAATGGGACATACGCATCTTAAAGAGTAAACACCATGCTTAGAACCTAGACGTACATGAGACATACATGGATTTCTGCCGACATTTTAAAGGTTTTTGTGCGATTGCAGAAAAGAAAGACATCAATTCTTAGAAGTGAACTTTTTGCGCAAGGTCCAAATTCGCCGAATCAGTACTAAAGGCGCCGGAGGAAGCTTCGTGAAGAGGTTCCAGCTGTTTTATAGCGACGATGGGGCTCTCTGGACTCCCTATAAACAAGGAAGCAAAATCAAGGTACTATTCAGAGAAAAATCAGCTTTTCATCCACCTCTTTATTTACAAGTACATAATCGTGTCTCATCCCTCCGAAAGTTTCACCGTAATTTCCTTTACTTCATACACCGGCCATAAGCCTTTTTAAGTTATCAACGCCAGGGTGGCCATATTTGTTGCAGAGTAGTAGTCCAGGGAGCATTACCCACTACCTTTTATGAGAAGCATGTCAACCAGGTTCTTCAACGCCCAAACGTATTGCCAACTCTGAAGGGTTGCGGGACGGGACCAGTGATTTACAATCGCTCGTGCAGACTTAAATTAACAACCCAAGATGTCTTGTTTTTATATTACGCCTAAAAGCTGGCGTAACCGGCTCAGATGTACTTATCTGTAATATTTTCTGAGCTTGCATAAGAAACTTGAAAGGACTATTAACCGAAAGCCGAAGCTACATACTTTGAACAAATGCAAAGAGATATGTCCAGAATTGCACCAGACTGTGCATGATAAACACCACAATATATCCCTTGGTTAACGGTCTCGTGCTTTCAAAGCTGATGATAAGCACAGAGTTTACCCAATATCATTGACTAGAACGTCACCCTGGTCAAAGAATTCTGTTACTCATTCTCGTTTTAGGAGTTCGCTGCCAACGTTAATGGGAACTCAGTGACCCAAATAATCCTTCCATTACCATTAAAAGCTGTGTTTGTTCGCATCAATCCAGTAAATTGGGAAAACAGCATTGCTCTGCAAGTCGAGTTCTACGGATGCAACTCGAGTGATTCGCATATCCCAAGTATGTCAAGTTGTTAATTTTAATTATTCCTGTGAGCAATTTGTTTGCTTCTCCAGAGGAAGCACATTCTTAATAAAAGTTCCTTGAATCCAGCAGTGGCATACCAGTACTCCAGGTCGCCAAGCCAAACTGTTTAAAATTTAATTTGCTTTGCTTTTCACAGGTAAACTGAATTTTACAAGTCACGGATACCTATTGGATACAACGGGGAAGATCATGTATGTTTGCAGCATCTCAATGGAAAGGTAAAATATTTGAAGTTTGAAAAAGTTTTGAAACAAAAACAGAATAGTCCTAGAAGCTCAAAAAATAGATATTACAAGTAAAACGTGTCATAAGCAGTAGCGAAAAGGTCAGGCCTGAACGGTATTTGAACCCAGAATTTGCGAACACAACTGGTAGATCACTGCGCTGATATCTCAGTACCGTGATACAACACCAAATAGAGCAGTTTTCAAATAAATGTCGAAAGAAGTTTCGCGATTGGGATTGCTGCGCTTGGTCATTGGCTTGAAAATCTCGCGCCATATTTTCAACCAATAAGCAAGCCGAAAACCAAAAGTATTCGCACCTTGTTCGCGTGATTTTTCCCGCGCTTTTAATAAGTTACAGACAGTTGCAAGGAATTCTGATTGGTTCCTCGCGCTGTTTGCTCCTGTTGTGATAGGTCGAAGTAAGTTATTTGGTATTGATTTTTTAACAGTCATTTGAATACGGCTCTACCATAAAGAAAAGAACTGCTCCATGGTTGTCCACTCATTTTTCTTTGAATTTTACAGCAAAATGGAATCATCCAAGTGCTTCTTTAGCAAAGATCAGGGAGATTCATGGACAAGTAAGCAAAAGCAAAATCTTATCGTCCTCGAATGGACTAAAGAAGTTTCTTTAGTTTT
>BLFN01000521.1:2068042-2070542 GCA_014634225.1 Acropora yongei
TTTCATAACAAAAATATTGGCATAAATTTTCTAGTTGGTGGTAATTTTGTCACGTGTACCTTTCAAGAGAGAACTAAATATATCTGGATGGCATGATTAACGAGCGAATTTTCGATTGCATTTGAGGCGATCGGCTTTCAAAATGGCACTGTCAGATTAACTGTTCGTTTATTAGCATTAGATGAAATTATCTGCACAAAGATGAAGGATCAGAAGGCGATAAAATCACGTCAAGGTGGTAGGTGAAGTTCTTAAGTTGAAGGAGCGATACTCAAATGTAAGAGGAAAATAATCGTGTTGTTACGTACGGTTTGTGGCTTCGTTTACGGTTTGCTTAGGTATTACAAACTAAAGGCAGCTTCGTATTAAATCCAGTAATTGCTAAAGTCAGTAAAATCGAAGGTTATTAATACTTCACCCACGAGGTATAAAACGAATAATACTCTTGTAATTTTTATTGATGGCCACACAAAGAGACATTGTTCTTGTAAGCCATTATAAAACGATGTAAACTGTTTGCTTTGCAATACAGAATCGGATAGAATACGCGTTTATGTCCGAGTGAGACCCAGAACTTTTGAAGAAGCAAAGTTGCAAGAAAACCTTGGCGTTGATGTCGAGTCATCGCGATCTCAGGTAAGATAGAATAATGTTTTTCAAGGAAGTTGTCTCTTGCCAGGTTATTGTGAAGTTGATTCGGTTGAATAAAACAGAACTTGACAAATTCACAATGCGGATATTGAATATTGTCCATTTTATTTTTTTCCTTCTCGAAATTTCTGTAATTACTGAGTGACAAAGCAGGTTCCTAAAGATAAACAGCACACACGTGTTTTCTCTACTGAGTTCAACTTGTACTTTACACGGCAGATAAAGGAAATAGCCTAAAATAACCAGAAACAGAAATAAAACATCCAACGTTCTCACTGTTTTGTTACATGTGTGGTCAGCCTCAGACCCATTGTAAAAGACTAATTTTCTTTGCTAACAAAAAATACCCTTCGAACAAAAGCAAAAAGGCTCAAAAAAAAAAGATAAATAAAAAAAACCAAAAACTATAATCATTTTTTGTTTGTTTTGGTTATTGCTCTTTTTGAGAAATCTCTGAGCTAAGAAGGAACAGAGTGAGAGAAGCCTCGACCAAATTCACTTGATTTTGATCAGTTTTAAAAGCCTACGGCCGCCACGGCAGTAGTTTCGGTCTGGTTTAATCCTAAGACAATAGGTCAATTAAATTTGGCTTTCTTTCAAAAGGTCAGTAATCTAGAAGTTATAGCTGTAAGCAACTTGAATTCTGGTAAATGTACTTATAATCGAGGAGCTCAACGTTTCACGTTGGGTGACTAGATTTGCAGTGGATTTCGGTAATATCAAAAGAAAAAAAAGAACGCCAAGAGACAACCCATGCACAGTTCTTTTAGGGCGCCAACCATTTAAAAAATGCGCTAAAGTTATCAAGACCTTTTGTTGAAGTATCGTCAGACCGTGAAATCCGAAATAGAAGGCGGCACCATCTGATCCAATACTTTCCCACATTAATCAAAGGAAAACTTCGCGGTAACAAAATCTTATTACGACATAATTATAGTAAACTGCTCCCCCAGCTCTGCAGTTCATGCTATGGGGAGGACTTGGATTTTTCAGAATAACTTTGGCTTGGTGACACAGTATCTTGACTGCGAGTGTGCACGTTCGACTTTTTCGGGAACATTCTTTTTGAGCGTTGTTTGTTGCAGGTTTCCTTAAACGATTCCCGAGAACGTCGATACAAATTTGACAAGATATTCTCTCCACAAGCTAGTAATTCGGAGGTACGTTTGTTTTATCTCTTTAGTGACAGGGAACAATTTATATATATTTTATGGTATTTGCACCAAACAATGCAATACTAAACATGGACTAAAAACATTATGCGTTACGAACATAAATGCTAATTCAAAAACAAATGAGAGAAAAAAAGGGTGGACGAATAGGCCACTTTCGAATTGTGCAAGAAACAAAGAACAGAGACGTGGCTGAGGAGATTAGTTTGTAATTTCCTTTGTACAGACAAAGAAAAATGCAAATTTGTCTTCTCAACCTCGACTTTGTTCTTAGCTCTTGCACAACTCGAAATGGCCTGTTGATTTACGCGGGCATCGGGGGCCAGCGAGCGTTTGTGGGTTAAATCCGGTTCTAACAACCACGCGACCCGGTTCTCAGGGTTCTAAATTCAAATTCACCGTGATTTGAACTCACCAGGACGAGAGCAAACTGGAGATAAATTCTTGATTTGATTTTTTGGGCTCATACCATTCACGCCAGTTACTTCATGGATGGTTGTTGCAACACAATTTACATCCCATGAACTTGGCATAACGCCAAAGTATCAAGATAGATGGTGTCGTCATCATCCAATGCTCCAACTCTATAATGCGTAAATGCTATTAGATGTTGACACAAGTGAAGCTAACCTTGTTGTGATTTTTGAAAAGTCCCCAACTTTTGTCGGAGTTGTCAT
>BLFN01000521.1:2150542-2153042 GCA_014634225.1 Acropora yongei
TATTGTTGAAGCCAGTCAAGGCCAGCAAAGTCTTTGGGTACGGGAGCAGTATCCCACAGCCAGCCGCAGATCCCGTTGGAATCGACTTAACTCAGTCTTCAGATACCTCCCGTAACCAGTCCTGACGTTTTCATTTTTTTTCCGCATCAGCGGCACTTAGTCAATTTAACTTTTCGCCGATCTTCGTCCAGCAGTTCATCTTAATGCACTTCTCTTTATAACTTTTACTGTATTTGTTGCAAATACAGTCGTATTTTTGCACTTCTTCCATGAAGAAAACAACATTCACAAGGATGTGCTAGAGGAGATGAGTTGCTCTACCAGATATTCTCATTGTGTGGAATGCGCTCTGGGAAGCATTTTTTTTTCGCTAGCGTCGCTACTAAAATGTTAAGTGGTTTCTATTAACCAAATAACACAGCCGTTGCTGTCGCGACTGTCGCCGAGATAGAAACTTTTCTATCTCAGCGACGCTTGTCGCTATATATTAGATATGATATATGGAAACCGGGTTTATTGATGTCATCAGTTTTTCCCTAAATCTAGAGATGCTGAAAACTTAATCAGGCAAAATGGCTTCTACCTAAATAGACACTGTGGACTAGTTACAATTGAATACTGAAGGAGTTGAGTGTGCTTCGAGTTTGCTAGATCCTGTTGTTAAGTTTGTTTGCTTTTTTTTTTCCTATTATTATTCTTTTTTTTTGTCTGTTATCATAACATGCAGTTTAGACAAAGTGTTCGACTTACGAGAAGAAAACTTAATCACTTTGTCTGTGCTACAAGCTTTTTCCGTTCTTTCAAGACTTTTAGTTTCTGTATCCAAACATTTTCATTTCGAAATCAGTTTAGTTGAATCTCAGATGACCGAAGCGATGTAGGAAAAATAACTTTTTGATCACAATCATTTCATTTCTTAAACTGAACAAACCTGAAAAACGCTTACCATGTATACATTACCTTGAAATTTGCCTCGTCTAGGCAGTTTTGGGGGATATTTTGTTGCTAGGTCTTCAGTAAGCGCAGCCCAAATGTAGCAAAGACACTTAAGCGAGTTCAGTACAATTAGCGTGAGAAATGTATAATTTATAAAAACGTACATTTAGTTTCAAATTTCCTGTCAAAATTTATTTGCGCTTGTCTTATCCCCCGCATGCATGTAATCAAGTTGTACATCCTCTTTGACAGGCTATTTTACCCTTAAAATGCATTGGATAAAAGGTTGATAATTGTCTTTAAGACGTCGGTGTCCTCGCTTCTGTTTACAACTGAAATAAATAAAAACCAAATTACTTTCATTTAGTTCTTTTGCAAAAAATGCCGGTTTTAAAATATTGCTAGGAGATTGACCTGATATTAGCATAAATTCCATCTCTTGTAAGAGACTTCGACGCTCGAAGTGAAATTATACCTTTGTAAATAATATTTTTATTTGTATATCGGGGTAAGGTATTTAAGGAGTATTATAAATTATTCAAAAAAAGTTCATTAACGAAGCGTTATCGCTAACATTCAAACGAATGCATATGCTTTGTCCAGTGTGTCAATATCTATTTTCATCCTGTTGCTGGAAGCGCTAGCAGCGTCGTGTAGAAAGGATTCGGAAAAGTCGGAATTTGTCCATGAAAACATTCCTTTGACGAAAGAAACTTGATTTGAGTGAGGTGCAGCTGATGTTCGTTCTTTACGTCAGTGAAAGGTTTAATACCTTTCTTAGACGAATCTTCAAAAGACAAAGATTATCGGAGCGGGAAGTAGACAACAGTACGTTTATAAAGAAAATGGTTTGAACCCAGGAGTAACAGGAGTACGTTTATTAAAGCTGTATAGTATGCATATTATACTAAAAAGTCCTTTATCACTAGGTCGTATGACAAAAATTGCCATGTTTACCACATTTTATTTCTCGTTACTTATTTCCTCAACTTGTTGTTGTTTCTTGTTCTTCTAGTTAATCAATATATTTTACATTATGAAACAGTTTGTATGATTAGTCGAATTGAGTTCTCTATAACTCCACAATGCACGCAGCCTACGTCACGCGCGTGTGTTCTACGTCAACATATGCACGCAATCTAAGTTAGCAGTGATCAATTTTGTTCGCTGCAAAATCTGAGAAAATGTTTTCAAGACGCCATTAGGCTTTGAAAGTTACCACTACTTTTGAATCATGCTCTCTAAAAATGACTCACGTATTGCCGTATTTGCCAAAGTCTTCAATTCAACGTGGTTTTCTGGTAATTCGTTTCGTCTAGTCAATTTGACACTATTACGATCACGAGTCATAAATAATATGAAAATTTTGACACCAATTTCAGTGTAATTTGCGTCATTTTCACAGTTTGCTCCTTTCGGGACTAATTGCAGCTTTGAGGCAATTTCTTACAAGGCGGAAGAGTTAGGGGAGGGGGTAGACATGTTCTATAGTCGACCAAAAAGGACGCGTTGTACACTTTGAGGAAGGAGAACGGGAGAGAGAAAGGAAGGCTATTCTTTAGGT
>BLFN01000521.1:2258225-2265725 GCA_014634225.1 Acropora yongei
GAAAATGAAGAAAGTTAAAAAATATTGGGCTGGTTTGAAAACAAAAGTTCTGAGCGACTTACACATACATTATGACATGATATACTATTTAAGAAAATATGTTTCCGCGCGCATCGAAGGTCAATATCATTCGAGTCAAAATTTGCATACTCTAAAATATATATTTACTAGCAATGTGAATATTGTCATCATTTCTTTGTATTTTCACTTGCATTATCTTTCATTTGTTAACATTTATGTGATAAAACTAAAGTTTAGATTACAACGTAGAAAAGAAAACCATGAGTAATCCGCGTAAGCGTTGGAGAAAATCGCAATGCAAGGAAATTGAACTTCAAACATCATCATTAGCCCAAAGTACACACCTGTTTGTTGCTTGGAAGACATTTTCCATGAGCTATCTTCTTGACAAGTGAAAGAATTAAGTTTTCCAACCTCTCTGTAACCAGCCTTACACAAAAATTCAGCTTTCTCTCCAACGAAGAAAGATAAATTGCCGGTAAGATTGGAGCCATTTTTCAAAATGGCGCCCATAGGTAAATACTCTTGAAGAAGTCTGTGTGTTGAACAAGTGTTGTTCATTGATGTAACGAGGCGCTTCGTTCTGCTAGGAAAGCTACGTTTACTGTTTCTTAAGCCTTGAGAATGTAAAGCTGTTCCATGCATTAAAAACAAGGCATACCAAAGGCGAAAAGTTATCATGGTTCATCTCTTTTAGTCCTCACACTTTCAATTGAATGTCACTGAAGCGTGACTCAAACAGTGATGACGCATGGCTTGCTGACGTGACACAGGCCACCCATATTCTATAGTGTCAAAAATTTTTCTGCCCGAACTGCACATGTACCTAATCTTCTTGTCCTGTTTCTCCGACGTAATCTAATTTTCACTCTCATTTTAACGTTTCCTTAGAGCAACTTAAGAAAACAGGGCCTCATTCGAAGGAAAAAATATGTACTGGTTCCGGCTCGGGAATGGAGAGAAAGATCTCACCATTTACACCAAATTCTACGTAGGTGTAAATATTCAGTGCTCAGGCTTGTCCAAACGCAAAATGGAAAAATCAGAAAATGAACTAGTATGAATTGGAAAGTTCAAAAAGAAAAGAAAAAATGCATTGATTAAGCCGATATGCTATAATTTCTGAAATGTTTCAAATGGCATGGTGCCCGCCATTTTATTTTCCAACCAGAACTTCCGGGTTTTCCTGGTAAACGGTTGGCTATTTCGGAGGCTGTATGTTTGGATCGGCTGTGGGGCTCACGAGTCAAACGAGTCGGCTCTTCAATGGAGAGTTAAATGTAACTCTGTATCCTGAAGTTTAGCCATTTCCATGAATACAAAAGCTCGTTATTAGTGAAATGAATTTATACCGACCGGATGTCTAAGTCGAAGATCGTGTGGGCGCTGAGAATTGCAAATGAAGCTTATTTTTCTGGCAATGACAAAAGTAAAATTTCGTTTTCAAATATGCTTTCGTTAACTTAGTATTTGGCTTGTCAGCGATCCCCTTATCTCTGTTGTGTCCTAGCGGCTACACAATGCGAAACCTGGACTGATGTTTTCAATCAGTGACCGACAAGCTGTGCTTCGATTAATCTAAGAAGATGATGCGGCAGCCGTCTCTGCCCATGTCTCATTAATATTTTTCGATTCCATTTCGTGACCAGTATGTTGCTACAATATTATTTTTTCTCTTCGTTTTTCTACTGTTTCAGTCCCCTTGAGAAGTGTGGTTAGGAGAACACTTTACGATCTTTTTTTGTCTCAACAGTATTTCTCGTCACAACGAGAAGGTTGAGTTTCAGATTTCTGATAGAAAAGAACGTCCAACTCGCACAAAAATTTCGTGCTACACAGCAGCGTCTAGTAAGCTATGATCTTCGCAGTTATGAACGCAATTAAAGCAATTGCGTATAGAAGTCTGTTAAAGTCAGGATTTCAACGGGGTTTGAACCCGTGACCTCGCGATACACGTGAGTTCTAATGAGCCCGTGAGGAATTATAGATACGAAACATTTCATATATATCGCTTCACAGCAGCGTCTCTTACCATTTTCACTTGGTCATTAGTAGTCCATAGTCAGTTGACTGAGATTGAATTGAAAATGACCTGCATGGGTCTTTCTTAAAATATCCGACATACCACTGTGTACAGATAAAGTTTTCTGAGCTCTAACTTCAACTGGTATGACTAGAACGGGAAAACATTTCCACTCACAAAGATAAGAGAGGCAGGTCTACTTCATCGTTAGGCGAAAATGCAAAAAACATAGAGGCTTAGCGCCAGAATTGCCGCAACACCTTTGCCTTCCGTACTTGGAATCGATTGTTGATGTGAAAAGAAAACAGATAATTATACCTCACACAGTATCTACAAAAGAGCTTAATTTATTTGTTTGTGCATGCTTGTGTGTCACTTTGATGTATTGCAAAATAAAAGGGCATTGCCTTACGACTCTCAAGAAGTTATCAACAACACCAGTTACAATAATCCCGGGTTTAGATGAGAATTAGTCCAACTCCCCGGCCTTCTTCACGTCAAACACTGCGACGAAACGAAAGTCTGACTTATAACATAAAATTTACTGAGAACAGAGTACGTATGATGGCAAAACTGGAGAAGGTAGATAGAAGCCAAGACAAAGAAAGAGGATAAAAAAGAAGAACCATTCAAAAGGTATTCAATGCATACTTGTAGATCATCAATGATAAAGAAAAATGCTACGTTAGGTTATAGTAAGCTACATGTTGACAAGCTCTGGTTTTTGTCATTAACAAGAAGATTGTTGGATTATCGTACAAGATTAGAACACTACTTTTCCGTAAACACTAACCACATTCAAGTGCAAAATATAATATATCAAAATATTCTATAATCCACTATCGTCACCGTTGGAAGGAACTGGAAGGGAAAACAAAGCAAGAATCAGATGTTTTCTGCGAATAATAGAGAGCGAAAAAGAACTCATTCATATCTTTTTCATGCGCAGAATACGACCTTTCTCGCATCGGCCTTCCAGAAAGGAAAGCGATTTACCGGTCGAATTCAGTTAACTGAATTTTCGCTACGCCCAGTAATATTTGCCGCTAAACAAGCCGCAACACTATGTTTTTCCTCCACGTAACAGTAGCGCGGAAGTGGAAATCTATTAATGAAGGAGCTGCAATATTTCAATTTCCCGTACTTCTTCCAACGTCTGCAAAAAATTCATCGTAAAGCAACAACAACTGCTCTTCGTTTTAATTATTTTTTACGAAAGTCCACGAACACTTTTGACTGCCAAAACGCAGCAACATTTTGTGAGAATATAATAAAATAAAATAATAATGATAATTATGTAACTACGCGATTTGAAATGACACAAGCGTGTCAAAACTTTCGGCACGCCCTTTAATCAGTGGCACGATACCTCCGTGTGTCCCAGTCCGTGTGAACGACTAAAGCGTGCAATGCTAAAGAGCGTGGTTTTAAATTTTCCCGTTGGAATTCTAGAGCGAAAGAGAAAAGAAAGGAAAACAGTGTAATTGTTTTTTTTTTTTTAGCCTTGGAACCTTTCGATTTAAATCATGCTTAACTTTTGTTCCATTTGCATCTTTCCTTTTGACACTTCTGTCGGTATTTTTCGGCCCTTTTTGTGCATAGAGAAAATGCCCCGCCTCTTGGCAAGTTTCGGTAATGCAAAATGCTCTTCAACCGTGAGAAAATCAAGCAACAGCTGCGATAACTTTCGTTTTGATAAGAAGGATAAAAAAAACTATCTAAACAATAGGTTCAATTTCGCATTTGAGAATATTAAACTTGAAAACTAGAGCACAGATAAGTTGGATTAATTGCCTAATTAACTTGGGAATTTATTTCATTATTGTTTCAATCTACAATTCAGTTTTTTAATCACTTCTCATTGCTTGCCGCTGATGATCCTGATACATATTATCGAATAATGAAACAACATCAGAAGATTATTTAGACCTGTCTTCAGCCGGGCAGCTGTCTGAAGAAAGTCACCTCTAGGGAATGTTTGTCAAGTTGTCATTGCGGTATGTTAAGATTAATAAAAGCTGTGATCTATGTGGCGATAATTTAGGGTATTAAAAAAACCCAGCGTGGTTCCATCAACACCAAATAACTCCAGCGAACCACACACTTCGTATTTTTCAAAATACAACTTCCGGTCTGGAAAATGTTGCAATTTGCTGAAGATCTTTTGTAAACATGTTTTCTAAAAGCAATAAAGGAATAATTGCAAGTTTGAGTAATTTCTAACTGTTTCTCATTGCGCACAAACCGGTTATTCCTTTGGGAAATGTTCTATTCTTGTGAAATTGATCTTGATTACAGGTTAATTGGTGTCAACTGGACGCATAAATACCTATGAAGCCAGCGGTGTAAGATTTAGTTACCGCGTGCACTTCCATCGGGTACAACGGATCTTCTGAGGAGCTGTTTACAATGGTAAGCATCAGGCGAGATCTTTGAGTCTTACGAATTTCGTCTTGGTCGTAATTGCCGTCAATAGCAGCGTTCCCAAAATGCCCACTAAAGTGGTTTCCACAATAATAATGGTTGCAGCAAATTTTGGCCAGATAATTTTCAAATATGCACAATTTTGACGAGTATTGCAATAGAATTTTTTAAAATAATAAGGGCTTTGAAGGGTGAAATTGTTTTACGAGATAAAGTGTAGATCTCTTTGTTTAACTTCGTTTTAGGACCACCAGTCAACTTATTTATTTGGGCGAAGATTCAAGAATCGTTTGTTCGTTGGAGGACTTCCTCTTAATGTAAGTTCAACTTCTTGCAAATTTGAGGGCGTAACAAGTAACAATCATAAATATTGTTTGGAGGCAATGATCAATTAAACTTGCGTTGAGTGACCTTGTGGTTGAAAGTTTTACGCGGCAGCCTGTTGTTTTTTTATTGACTAAGCTGTTTTAACAATGGTTTGATTTATTACTCGACAACAAGATTCTTCGAGTTCAATCATCCGATAGCTTTCTTTAGGGCGTAAAGATACAACACGTAGCAACCTTGTTGACGCGGGAACCAGCCACGCGAAGATTCGTTTTCTAGGTGAAAAGAAGTGGATTCCAAAAGTAGAGGACTGAATTCCACAGCTCAAAGGCAGAGTGCTACGAACGCAATTTGCACCGTGTTACGCCTAGGAAACCGTCAGTTACAACATGCAAGGGTGAATGTGGAAATAAGATTTGGGCGCGCTGTACGCTGGAAAAATCTCTAGTGATGAGTGATGATTACTTCCGACAGTCGCATAAAGAATGATCCCTCTTGCATTGGAGTGGTTTCTTTTCCTGTTTAAACACTTAAGTAGCTTGTTATCAGTGTCTAGAGGCAGAGTCTATTTCTTTGATCAGTGTTTGCGTCTTTTTGGCTCGTTGTTAGTGTGCTTGACCAGATTTTTACTGCCAGAAATGGTAGTAGTTTAAGCGATGTTAAATGCGTGCAAGTGAGGTGAGGAACGCTTTGTCTTTATCGCTTTCGAACGTCTTGAAAAGAACGGACATGCAAAGCGCGATTTAAAATTGCAAAGGTAAGTAGCTGTCTTAAATTTTCTTTTTTTGTAATAAGGATTCAGTCTATCCTGTGGCTTCATATGTCTTAAATTAATAAGTCGCAGAGCATGAATCCTTCGCAATAGAATCAAAGAGCAATGGTATTACTTTTGCAAGGAGGTTTTCCGAAACTTAACAAAGTATTAGTATAGAATCCAGTGCTAGCGCATGCATACGATTCAAAAGCATTTGTAACATGGGACAGGTATAACACCAGGATTTTGTTATACTATTTTATGGAAAGAATGGCTCTGTTTAAATCACTTTATTCCTGTAAGAAGTCTCGTTGGTTAGCTTGCACAGCCTAGATTATTACGATTTCTTGGATTCTTTTGTTGTAGACCACGGCCAAGGAGTTGGCCGAATTTTTTTCCCTGTTCTGCCCGGTTGTTGAAGCAAAAGTAATAAAAGATGAAAACCATGTTCCCAAGGGGTAAGTAATACAGAAGCCTTGACTCCTGGTAGATTCTAAGCTAGAAAGAGTTTTTTTTTCTTTTCATTCAATTTGCCATGCGTTGACATTAAAGGTCACTGATTTAAGAAGTAATGCCCTCATGTACCATATCAAGTGGCCATGTTTATAGTTCATTTCAGGGAGGGGTAAGCAATTGTTGGAGGTGGATTTATCATAGTTTCAATTTGGCATGATATCACTTAAAATAAGTAAGGGTTATCTTAAGACTAGGAGGGGCTTCACCCTTGGTAAATAAATCTAGCATCCACAAGGTGCCTAGAAATAACGGGCTTATTTTTCAAATGGGGGAGGTTTTAGAACTGTGGCGTGAAGCTATTGTAAACAATTTTGGGGGTGGAAGCGGAATAATTGGATCTCTCTTATTCATTATTCCATTATTTTTTTTCTGAGTTATTCATTACTCCTTATTCAGTTTTGCTCGATATTCATTATTCCGTTATTACAGAAACCGTATAATTCTTTATTCCGAATGCCTAAACCCTAAATATCCCTTATTCATTTTATTTTAGAAGCGGTTCATTATTCTGCTTCTACCCCAGAAACAATTCTCATGATCTCAATTTGAGCGATTGTTCAGTCGCATTTAAAATGTAATGACAGTCTTGGCAAAAGAAAAGTAACGTTGTAGTAAGCTTGCGGTCTTGTTTGTTGGGGCATTAAACGCAATGCATGTGAATGTCCTGTGAGGTGAATATTTCTGTAATATTATGAATTCTAATATTCCCCTTCCTTTTGAAACAGTTACTAATCAGCAGGGTTTATTCAATATAATCAGCTTGGGAAAACAAGCCTCATGAAAAAAAAAAAAGTGGTGTTTTTCAATAACATTTGGGCGGACAGACCCCTACACATGGAAAATCTTTACCACAATAATTATTACCACAGACAGTAATAATGGTAACAAATGTAATAATAATAATAATATTTATGGCTTATGACTAGATAGCATATTTTTCATTTTATACAGTTTATGTTGGAAGATTAAAAATCTCTATCTATGCACTAAATGTTCTATTTTTAATCATTATTTCTCATTTAATCAATTTAGCATTTTGTTTTGTACAAATTGTGGTAGGTGAATGCAGCTTATTCGATCTTGGTTTTCATGTATGACAACGACATGTTAGACAAAATCAAACTCTTGCATTAGAATAGACCTTTTTACGATTGTGCTTAGTTGCCTGACCTTTGAATGAAAGTGAGGCTGTGAGTTACCTTGTTATGATAGAAACCTTACTGCTCCTATCAGGAAAAATTAGAATAACAACAGCATGATGAACATACGAAAAGGAGGTTTCTACCAAAGCAAGGTCACCTCCAGCCTCATTTTCATTCAAAGGCCAGGCAACTAAGCACACAACTGTAAAAATTAATTGTCATTGAATTCAATTCCCTGGGGAATTAAGTTCACGGGCCTGGCTGCCCCCCTTTGTTTAGGGGAAACACCATGG
>BLFN01000521.1:2268225-2270725 GCA_014634225.1 Acropora yongei
TTCAATCTTTTCCCATCCTGAAACTAAATTGAATTTGTGCATGAACAAAGTTCTTATGAAGGAAACTTTTATATCAGTTTTAATTTCAACTAATATTATTGTAAAACACTTTTAAACTCTGCTGAAGATCCATCCAAATGGTGTGACATTGCCCCTCTAAATCAACCTTCATCACCCTGCTTACTCATTTAATTAAATTATTATCAATTAAGTTGGTTGCTGTTAATTCTGCATTATATAATAGTAAGCACAGTTTAGGGGAACAAGAGAGAATAGCTTTTAATGATATTATTGTAATAATTATTTTAAATATTACAATAATTATTTTTCGGGACACTATTGAGAGCAAACTGTTCCCTGGTTTTAATAGTGCTTAAAGTGTGACTGACACAGTAGCAAAACCCCTTCAACTTTGTGACTAAAAATTCATGTTATTTCCAAAATCATGACCAGTTCACATAAAAACAAAACCAAACAAGGGTTTGGTTTTTCCAACAATTTAGTGAAACATTTTCCATTTTGCAACTAGAATTTCACTGCTAGTCGCTTAAGTGTGTTGGCCAAATTTTCTAAATTATTTCAAGCCCTGTTTGTTTGTGAAATTAAAGATATCAAATCAAGATGCAAAGTGCTTTTCGTGCATGTTGCTGTTTATTCTGCAGTTCAAGATAATGCAAAACTGTTCAGTTTGATGCTGAGATTCCTGGCCAATGTTGGTGGCTTATTGTAAATAACAAGAAAATGGGAAGCATTTTCTTTCTTTCTGTTACAAGCTGACAGAGCAATATCTAAGATTCCTGAAAAACTTCATTGTTTGAATCATTGTTGCTGCATTGTCTTGAGATTGAAAAGGGAAAAGCTAATACTTTTTATTGTCTTCTTTCAGTATCCAAGTTACACGTGCCCTCCACCAGGGGTAGTGAGTATTGTTTTATTTGTTATGCAATTATATAAAGTACAAATGAGGCTGGTCGTCAGAGTCGATAACCAACTGAAAGTATCAGTTGTTACAATTATTTGCTCTCCAAGTTGATGGCTTGTGTATTTTCCAACATGTTGTTTGACTTATGTCCAGTTTGCAAGCATCCTTGGTTGTTTTGCCCAATGAATTCAATCAGTTTGCTGATGATAAAGGTTACTCGAGGATTCTGTCAAATTAACATGTCCTAAACCTGATTCTTCTCTTAGAATGCTTATGCTGCCTTTTGACAGTGCATGACCATGATTCTTAGTTCTGAAGCAGATACAACAATGTTAAATCTGATCTACGACATGTAACCTTAGTCAGCAAGGAGAATTGACCAAATGTTACCATAATGGGTATATGCCAACTGGGCAAATGTTATCATTTGAAACAACTAAGGATTTAAGCAAACTGGATGATAAAACAACTTACAAACAAACAACATTCGTTCCTAGAGTCCTCTATAATCATTATTTTATCCAGGCCTGACTTCATATTTTGTCGTAATATTATTGCTCCTAGATTTATGAAAATCAGCAACCTACAATGATGCCAGTCATTCCATACCAAGCAGGTTAGTTCCACCACCACCATATGACATACTTAAATGTTAACATTAATTTTGCATCAACACTCTGGCTTAATCTGTTGATCAGGATCAGGATCAGGATCAGGACCTAGTGAAAGGTCAAATGAATTCTGGCTTCTTAGCATTTGAACATGATAAGTTTAAGGTTTGCTGAGAGCTAAGGATTCAACATTTGATTCTTTTGCAGTTGAACAACCATGTGTGCAGCCCTCATTAATATCTGTGCCATGTGCAAGGCAAGATTTCCAAGTAAGAAAGTATTTTGGATTTCAATGTCCCTGATGATAATCTTTGCAGTTTGGGTGCCTGAGGTACACAGCTGTCATCAATGTTACAAGGAAAAAAAGGCCAAATTTTCCTAGTGCAGTTCTCTCATCATGTTGTACTATGATAAAAACCTTTCTAACAAATGAGTATATGTATTCATCAAAATTAATGTACATATTTCAGATTGCACAGTCAGCAATTTCTAGACGGCGGAAAAACATGCCACCGAGGTTCAGGCCAAGACAAAATTAAACAAGTGTGAAAGCACAAATTAACTTAAGGAGCATTGTGTATTAATCAACAAAGCATTGAAAACAGACCTAGAGCTGCAAAATTTGAAATAGTGTTAATTTCTGATTAAGTCCAATAATAATGACAGAAAAGCTTGGCCACAATTATTTCTAGCTTCCCCAGACATTTGCCTGATTATGTGAATGTACGTCTTAAGTCCTAACCTTCTGAGAAACTGGCTCCTTTTGAACTTATGAAATCATCTTTGTACTTACTCTCTGAAAATTTTCAAAGTGAACTTTAATAGATGATGCTGGTAGTCACAAACTCCAGAGTGTAAATATCTTTATGTGATGAGAACACACCAGTAACATTAATTTACATTAATTTCACCTGCCAGTCTATTGCAATTTTAATGTTTTTACATGTAATTGCCTGCTGGTCAACAA
>BLFN01000521.1:2295725-2298596 GCA_014634225.1 Acropora yongei
AGCTAAGAGCTGTTTCTAGCCACAATGACTCGTTTCATCAAGGATGAACAGTTTGTTTATGAGCAGCTCTCTTAGTTTGGCAGAATTGGTGCATGATATTGGTGGACAGGTCAAGTTTGGCAATAATTTAAATGGTAAGCACCGTTAGATCAGATAAGTACCAAACTACACCTCAAAATAAAATTACAGGGGACAACATAAAGCTCTTAGCAGATCTCTACAATTTTTTGGTTTAGCCTATGATGATTCCAAGATATGACCTCATCGATATACAAACCACATGCCTAGTTTCTTGTGTCTGGCTCAGAGCTGGGAGAGATAGTAATGAGCAAAGAGACCCACAAAAAAGGGGTGATGTTAAGGAGACAAAATTAATAACCTTACCCCTGATGTGCATTCAAGAATGAATAAAAACAAACAGAAGGGAGGCTCGCAGGTCCACTTCTGACTTGTCCAATGCTTTCTCGCAACGCAACTAAGTTGTCATTTGTCTTTTCCACTGAGGATTTGGCTTGCTTTGCTCCTTTTGTCGCCCTGTGACCTGATGCAGAAGGTTCACCCTCATCTGTATTTATTTCATCCCCATATTGTCTTTGTCCTGGTTTACTGTGGGAAATTTCAATGCTAAAGTGTTTGTTTAGCAGATGGAGAAGCAATACATGATCACCGCTCCTCAGATATTGCAAGAAATATGTAAACACCTTACTGCTCAATTTGATAACAAATTTACTGCGTCTAAAATTCGAAGCAATGTCGCTGGATTTCAAACACTCCATATCTGTGATGACTTGTAAATGTTGGATTTCCTCTTTATGCTCCGCCGAAAACTCACCGCTGTGCTTTACAAAAAAGGTCTGCGCAGGTAGAGTTTGACCTTTGGCAACCAAATCCAGGTAAATGTTTGCAAACATTGGGAACAGAAATTTGGAAAGCTCTTGCCTGTAAGCTTGATTTGTTCCTGTTATAAATGACTTAAAAGCAGTGTAATCCTCGTCTACCGTAACATGGTCAGAGGTGTTGATAGCAAATGAAAATACATTGGGAATCCCGCTTTCGTTGCAAACCGTTGTCTTGAAAGCCATTTCCTCCATCTTTTGTTCTGTGGCAAAATCTTTCACTGAAATTGTACTTTCTGCGTACTTTCTCTTTTTCAAAAAGCTCGTTATTACGCTGGATAACTGTTCATTCATCTGATTCTTTTCATGTGCGCTCATATTTTGAAACAAATTCCTAATTTCCTAGATAATCTTTTTCCTGGCATTTAACACCTTCAGCCCGCCATCTTGAAAAACATGAAGATTCATATACGAGAATGCAAATAGTACCTACAGTGTACTATTGAATCACGAATTCTCGCGCATTTCCGAAAATTGCTCGTGTCACGCGACATTATCGTCCCAGGTGAGGCGAGGAGAGGCCTATTTGGGCGTCAGTTGTGCTGAAACTATTTAGTCCGTTTTGCAATTTCGAAATCTCAATTGTAATACATCATATCGAACCAGAAACAGCTGACTTACTAAGTCGTGAAAATCCTTTCGAGACTGGCGAGTATCTGGTAGATAGAGGAACGAAGGGCCGTTGCAGGGTAAGTGTTTTGATAACTGTGTTCCCATCCGTTTTAACTTCACTTTAATTAAATCTAGCATAAGAACATCCCCTTGAAGCACGTTGTTATCGTTTTATAAGAAAACCAAGCCTTGCTAATGCTAATATTGGCTCTAAGAGAGTTGCACAAATTCCTTTGTGCACAAAGTGCACAGTTAACGTTCGTTCGTCGCGCGCTGTTGCTGAAGCCCATGTCAAGTCGTTCGTTCTGTTATACAAGCAACATTTAATCGTTTTCTAGTTGTACAAAAATCATAGTAAGTAGAGGAGACTAAAAATTGAAGACAAGAACTATCTCACGTGCTAGATCTATAAACTTAAAAATTACAGTACACTTTCACTTTTAAGATAAACATTTTTCATGATCGAACAGTTATTTTGACTTTCCTGGTACTTTGACCCGTGGAAAGAGAGCCTCCTTTTGAAATGATCCCTTAAAGAGACAGATTTTTCTCGGTGAAAGAGTGGGTTTCAGCGAATTTGTGCGAAAATATTAAACGAGTGTTGATTTGCGATTCATTTCAAAACATATAAGAATACCATGAATAGAATGTTAACAGTACATTTTAATACAATGATATTAGTGTAAACAAAGTAGACAGCTCTTTTGTTATACGTGGCGTATAAATTATAATGTCATGGGCTGTGTTACCGTCTCTTTGGCCACGTCGCTGTGAGAATTTGGATATGTATGGATGAAGGAGAGAATTGAAACTCACAATCATATCTTAATTATAGCAAGTAAATCAGTTACGACTTGAAGTTGATTTGTTGAAGAATTTCATGTGGTTTCAAGATTTGGAGAATGTCAATCAGTAGAGGTGCAGATTGAAAAGAGGATGTTTCTTATTTGAGAGGATTGAACTCATAAAATACCGCTTATGCAAGCTGTTTCTGGGAAAGAGCATTCCACTTGTGAATGTACTACAAGCAATTTACTTGTACATTCAAGTCAGTGAAGGGTCGCACAATATTCAAGAATGCGTGAAAACACTAGCAATCACTGAAATAAAGGAATTAATCAAAACTTTGTGTCAATATCAGTTGTATTGCCAGAATTGTATCCAACTTAATCCTTTTCTTTCTTGTGCAGATTTTTCAGTATCCAACATGTTTTCTCTGCTGCCGTATGCTAGTGGAGTGATTAGTACTCTGACAAATTATCTCACAGGGAAAGATCAGGTGCAGTATCTTAAAAGCTTGTGTTCACGGTAATTTTGGTTTCCAGTAATTATAAGTATAATTACGGTATCCTTGCTTAAACAC
>BLFN01000521.1:2431946-2434446 GCA_014634225.1 Acropora yongei
TTTAATTGTTATTTACACCGTTAAAGGAGGATTAAGGGAGGGTTAAGGGAAAGAAATTTGTCATTTATAATTTTATTGGGCCACAATTTTGTGGCAAATCTTCCTTTAGCGGTAAATAAACAGCAATTGAAATTTACGCTAACCTAGGCTTATCATAAATCGGGCTTTGAAAACCTGGGCCCAGATGTGCAAACTTAGTTATATGCTTTCCTCTAAGGAACATCTAACTTAGACTAGTTGACATTCAAACCACCTGGAAGCACCAAGGGAGCTCAAGATTCACAGCACGCGCTCCAAGTAAAGTGCACTGTTCGAAAACTTTGTTATTGTTTGAAAGCGTCCTTTATCAAGTTGATTGTTTTCTTGAAATCGGTCTTTATGAACTTTCCTCCCCCGAAAAAACTGCATCTCATCCTTAAATTCTGTAGGCCTCATCTTTGACTTGGTTAAAAAATCATTAAGTTAAAAAGTAGCGATAAACTTGCTCGATTTTAACCAGGGACGCTTACAAAAAACTTGCCACGTTGCGTATCAATATTTCTTGTCTTGGAGATAGTTTTGTATTGGCTACAGAAAGTGCTTTTCTCCCACGGGAATAGCTCAATTTATCATTGCATTTTCCTCGTGAATTAGAAAATAATTAATTGAAAAGGAAAAACTGAAAAACGCTACATGCTGCGTGAATTGATGTACATCCAAGCAGACAATAGCGCGCGAACATTTTTCGCACAACCAAACCACGCCCCTCCCTCCTCCCCCACACGCGAAAAGGCTTGCTTCGCAGGTGAGTTTAAATATGGCAACTATGATCAACTTCAAGTCGTCTTTGGCGAGCATTGTTAGTGCGTAATTTTGCACAATGTTTTAGCTAGTAGTTGGCATGATATCGTTCCATCCAGACGCGGTTTATATGAATTTGCCGGTACATTTAACTGCGGAACTCAAATGATTTTCAAGTCAGTTGCCAACCTCAGCTATTAGGGAGCTTAAGCAGCGAAAATGTCACTTGGAAATAAACTTTAGGGAAATGGTGACTATTTTGTGATTATTGTTTCTTACTTGCATCCTTTATTGTTGGCAGAGCCCGCTTCTGTTAGAACCGGTGGGTTTGTGACGGTTTACAGCATCCCTGACAGACACGCAAACATAAATCCCGCATCCCGTGCCTAATTGTTGAAGGGTCCCGCTTCCCGGGAAACAGTCAAATCCCGGATCCCGTCAATATATTTATCGTTTTCCGATTCCCGCACGGTATTTTGGTCAAATCCCGAATCCCGAAAATACCCTTTCAGACCCTGGTAAAGTCATGAAGGCGTTGTGAGCGCAGCGTTTTACAAGAATATCTAAAAAAGCAGTTTCGCCGTTCTCTTAAATTCGATAATGACACCAAAGTCGAGTATTGTTTCCGGTGTAATTCCTGTATTTTAATTATTGAAAGCGTTAGAGACAGGAAAAGCACCGGCTCGAAAGCTCATTCACAACTGTAGGCAAAATAACTTCGCTAATGGAGATCAAACGCCTTGGACTGAAGGAAGAAAGATTATCGCGTTCGGTTTTTAACTTTTTCACCGCTGGAAGTCGACCGATCGAGCCGGTGCAATTCCTGTATTTAAGACTTGCGTTACAGAAAGGAATTGCACCAAGACCGAAGCGTTTGCAAATAGAACATATTACACAGGGAGTCAATTAACGAACGAAAACTGCTCGATACTGAAGCGAAAACAAATATTATTGCTGCTGTTTCAATGGTGAATTTTCGACGATGAATAACTAACGGTAGGTAGCAAAGGCACGCCATCAATTTACCCCCAAACCGAAGTAGATTTGACCCGAAAATTTATCTTCCAGCAATAACATCAAAGCTTTATTTGATTTGAAAAAAGGAAAGACTTTGAATGCTAACATAAATTTCGTCCCCAAATGCCTACGTGATCTTCAGATCTCTTGAGCTCAGCAGCGTGACTAATGCTATTTTTGACTTCCAATCACAGGTTGGTGCAATTCCTGTATCATAGTAGCTGCAAGTGAGGTTAGACCAGCCGCCATGATGAAAGCCCTGAAACCCTGGGGACGATTACAATAGGTTTGCGTGACACTTCCTGTGTAATGAAAGAGCGTGTCCTCCTACATTTCTTGTCTGTAAATCGCTAAGAACTCCGCAGCAGTTTGAGTGATTAGCAGAAGTTTAACCGAACAGGTATGATCGCCCAGGAATTTTTTAGTATCCTCTTATGTCTTCTCTTCGAATCACTTGGGTTTTGGCCGATAAATTTCTTGTAATTCCTTCGATACTTTGGCGCCATCACGGTACTTTACTTTTGCTTATGAAGTATCGATGACGGCAAAGGCAAACGCCGCAAATTAATGCATTAGTCGAATAGTGAAAAATTAGCAGCTCGCACTTTTGAACATTTCCGTGCTGTCCTCATCGAAACAACAACGCGAAATCACCAAGTTTGCGGTTTTGACGAGAACGTGAGCATACAATAACAAATCTATA
>BLFN01000521.1:2461606-2466606 GCA_014634225.1 Acropora yongei
CTTGAAAAATTGACTGACAAGCAATACTCGCCCAACCAATCAAATTGTTCGGCGCTTTCCAGGATTCCAGTCGCAAAGGTCTTTTTTTTGCAGAGTAAAACATTTCGTTTTCCCTATTCCCTCTAATAGACAACAAATCAAACACAACTGGTCACTTGTTAAAAAGGGGAACTGACTGCTGCACTTGGATTGCAAGGGCTGCAAGCTCATTAAAACGAAAGAACCCTGCGAACAAAAGTAAGGCCATAGAAATATCCCTACGTATTGGTAGCTCCCTAGAATGCTCGTATTCGGTACAACATGCTGTAAGAGCTTCAGGAGAAATGGGTGATTTCTTTGCTACAGGTTTAGCATTTTGACGTTTAGCGCCCTCGACTACGTTTCTTACAAAAGGGCTAACCATAGGGTTAGAAACCCCAGCAATGTCGTGAACCCATTTTAAAGCGCTAAAACAAGTTTCGATCACGGAGGCAGAAACTTGAGAAGTGGACAAATAACTAAAATACAAAGCGGCATCGACAACAGTAACTGGGAAAACGATTAAATTATTGTCGCGTGCGAACTTAATCCAACGATTTAAAGAACTAGTGTAATTAACAACGGTTCCACAAGCTTTTGAAGAAAAGACCGTCTGCTTTAACGCTTCAAACAAGCGGGTGAGATGAATGCTCCCACGGCCAGATCCTGCGCGGTCTTCAAGCTCCTTCCACGGGCCTTGATCAAAGAGGTTTAAACCTGTGAGAAACAGAGAGACTGTGCATGATAAAAAACAAAGATGAGATTGAAGCCATCTCCGATGTTAATATGCTACTATGAATCTTATAACACCACCTGTGAGTGTAGTGAACGATATTCAAGGGCCTGGTGTTCAAAACCACCTGTGGGTTCCTTCATAAACCACCTGCGGGTTCATTAGTTTCTTGCCTCCTGTGGGCTGCAATTCGCTCCTGCCGTAGACGGCTAAGTTAAGGATTTGTCTAACCTCGAATGCAACGTTCACACAAACCTTCTGTTGACAAGCAAAAACCTCTGTCACTGCTTACTGGGCGAATAGACTGCCAGTTTATGTACAAAGCTATAAGTTTGAATTCGAGACGTTCACCATGGAACATAGAATTGTAAGTCCTTCCCCTTGTCGTGGCGGCCGAACTGAATTCTGGAACTCCAACCCAGTCCAAAACACATTTAGCTAAATGGACCCCGTCTGGACACACACAGGGCCAAAACAAAGCTCCTTTCCACAGGGGTATTATTAAAGCCCCTTGTGCTTTGCAAAGCTTAAGGTGGCGCCATACCCTAATTATCTGGCTTGGTGGGGGTACCAGCCAGTTGTTTTCCCCCTGCCAATTTTGGGTAAAGGCATCCACGCCCTCGCAGCCAGGATTCCAAAAGCGGGAATTAAATCTAAGACATTTGGCGTTATACCAAGTTGCGAACCTGTCAACTGTAAAAGGGCCCCATAAAGTGCTGATCCACCGAAAAATGTCTGGACTAATACCCCAATCGTTAACGTCTGTAAGTTTGCTGAGATAATCAGCCAACTGGTTCTGCTCCCGGGGTACCCACACCGGGACAACTACAACGTGATTTTCGGCACAAAAACAGACGATGTCTTCAACCAATGATTGAAGATCAGGTTTCGTGCTCCCTCTGTCGATAACACGAACAATGTTCTGATTGTCAGTATGCCATTGTACTTTATGTCCTCTAAGGCTATGTCCAATGGACAATAACATATTGTGTACAGCTTTCAGCTCTCGCCAAGTAGAGCTCTTTCCCCTTTCATTAATTTGCCATTGCCCCTGACACACCAAAGTGTGTTTTGCGGAAACTACGTAACCGCCAAAGCCCTGCTCAGATGCATCTGAATAAACCACGGAATCAAAAACATGAGGCTCGTCAAACAGCTTCTTGCCATTTAACCGTCCCACATTTTTATCCCAGAATTGTAGCTCTTCTCTAACCTTTGAAGAGCAAGGAATGATGGCATCCCACGATTGCCTAGTTTCTATCGCGAAATACATGTGTCTGGTGTACAAATAAACGGCCGAACCAATGGCTTTTGACATGGATATAATGCGACCGGTAACCTGGGCTAGGAGTTTGGCTGAAACATTGTCAATTCTATCCAGAACTGATGACAGGGATTCCTTTAATTTTGACAACCTGTTTTCAGTTACATACAAACGGTTTTCTGACATATTGAAAACGTGACCCAACCAGGTCTGGGTAAGGGATGGTTCCCAAGCACACTTATTTCCGCTGAGAACGAAGCCCAATCGGCCAAGATCTTCCTTGACTGCTTTGGCGTCAACAGTAGCGGACTCTTTGGAAGAATTGCCGCCTAAACCGTCGTCCAAAAACATGCAAATTCTCTTACCTGAACCCCTCCAATGACTTAGCAGAGGTTTCAAGAGTTTGGTGAATATGTAAGGAGCGGTGGACAGACCAAACGGTAACACGTTAAAAACGAAATAAGTCGCTTTACCCCGATAGGACCATTGGAATCCTAGGTAAGTTCGATGATTTGGAAAAATTTCAACGTGATGATAAGCACTCTTGATATCGAATGTATACAGATAATAACCCTCCCCTAGTAGATCCAGGGCTGTGGTTACGTCTTCGCATTTGAATTTATACTTAAAAAGGTGGGGGTTAACATGCCGTAAATCGAGTACCAAACGTCTTTTCCCATCGTCCCGGGTTGACACAGTGAGAGGATTTACTACCCATGGCTGGCTTTCAACGACGGAAATACACTGGGTGCCTAAGAGATCATTTAAGGCCTCCGTGACGAAGTCGTTATTGTCTAAGGCAGATTTATTATTCCGCAAAACGCAGGACTCCGGAATACTGTGTAATGGTAATTTATAACCCTCTTTAATCACACTCAGAACCGCTTCAGTGGGCTCTAGCTCTTTCCAAGCTAAAATATTTGTTTTAAGCCTCCCTCGAACGCTGTCTGGACGGCATTCCCGCTCTAGAAAATCTGCCTTCTCAAAGGGTCTACTATCTATTTCAGAAAGTCCAGAAACATGCGCCGAGGCATCATTGCTCCCCGATAGGGATTCGCTATCACATAAATCAATAAAATGATTACTTAACTTCTTTCCGTCTGGTTGCGTCTGTGCAACGACCAACAAAGGACATTCAGCTCGCCAATGGCCTGGTTTACCGCAGCTGAAACACGTGCCACGTTTCTGGCCGGGACCGCCTGCAAATGGACCGATATTTCTTGTGGCACCCGCGGACTGTGAAAAACGGGATGTGTAATTTCCGGATGGGAAAGCGAACGAGCTTTGTAATGGCGAAATAGCTGTGTTTCCCACTGCTCTGGTAGACTTGAATGACCAGGAGCGAACCCTCGCAGCCTTGGAGGCGCGCGTTTCGGCAAGTTTTCTCTGAGCTTCTTTTTCGGCCTTTTTCATTTTTTTTGGCGTCCTGGTCGTTATCGGCGAGTTCGTTGTCTAGGTATTCGCCGACGGTTTTCCAGCCATACTCAGATTTGTCCGCTATTAGAATGAGCTTTTGGCGTCGATCAATGAGCTCAATACCTTCATTCAGCTTGGCGATACATGCGTCCTGTTTTCCACTGTTGACGGCGTCTTTGGCTTCACTGACCACGGACTTCACCAGCTGGTTGTGTTTGAATTGTTGTTCGTGCCCTTTCTTTTTGAATGTACGTGATTCCGTAAGGCGGATCTTTTTTAATTCACTCATTTGGGTGTTGGAGGACTCTTCCAGCTGCCTTTTCATTGAGTCTAGTTTGTTGTCGATGATTGAAGAGAGCTTTTCAAGCATGTTGGACTGCTGCCGGTCAAGTTCGGCTTGAAAGGCTGGATCCATCTGTTTGGAATTCTGGAAAAACGGTGCGTCCTAAATACAGGATCTGAAGACAAATTGAACCTTAAGACTTGAGTACTGTGAACTGGGCTAACGAGAAAACTTGATTTGAAAATAAAAAATCTCGAAACGAGAGCAAGCTGGCAGCAACGTCAGCCTAGAATGGCTCGACTCAGCAAAATCCCGCCCTTAAAGTACTGGCGTCACCATAGAAACTGTCAAAAACCGGCGAACCGTGAAAACAACGATTTGCTGCTATTCTGCGAACCGCAGCAAATAACAAATTTTAATTTAGTGTAATTTGAAAGTGTAATGAATCCGCAAAGAAACTAATTATGGGAGTGTTTTTTTTCCAATTTAATGTAAACATTATCTTGCGTTCACGAAACGAACTGAGATATCTTGTTTTGTCGCCGGAGACTGCTGGCAGCAATTCTTTCAGTTCTTTGGCTAATAGCGTTTGTTTTACGGTTCTTCCAGATTCGTAATCGAACTTTCACATCGTCTTGGATAAATACAACGGTAAGTGATACTAAAAGTGATTAGTCGGCTGCGCAAAAAAAGAAAAGCAATTTTAAGTTCAATTTCATGTTGCATAAAGACGCGCCGAGCTGTGTCATATTCATCCGATCAGTGCTAAATTCATTTTCTCCTTTCTGAGCCTTAATAACTTCACTACCTAGTTGAAATAAAACTTAACTCAGCTGTCGAAAATAATTGGGGCGTTCTCGGGCATTCAATTTTCAATTTAATCAGTGGAGATCAGAACTCAGCCTAAGATAGATAAGAAGACGACTAATGCCGAAACGTACCGCTTCAGCACTCGTCCCTGGTTTTTTTGGTTCATTTTTTTGCCTTTTTTTCGGTGAATGTGGTAATCAAGCGCTCTATCGCCCACAATGCTAGAAACGTATATTATACTGATAGTGCTAAGACAAAGATACAGTATACGGTCTAAAGATTACAGTTGACAGCCTTATTTATCCAAGTTGTTTGCATTTACTATCACAGATATTTCATTCGACTGAATCATGCTCAATCAACTACGCAGAATAATTTTGATTCTTATCTTCAATTTTTCAAAAACTTTGGCCATTATTGGTAAGTTTTTAACTTTACATTGAGTCTTTTATTGCATTAATGAACGAATTTTAAGT
>BLFN01000521.1:2556137-2558637 GCA_014634225.1 Acropora yongei
AACATTTCCTTAACAACATTCTCATCTGCTTTTGGCAGCTGGCTTCTTTCACATGATAGTACACTTTCTTTAAGTCCAACACATTGATGATTGAGCAGCTCCTTTCGCTTTTCCCAGGGAACATTCAAAACCTCAAATTTGCAATGCATCTGCACAAAGAAGAATATAAGTTAGAGAACAAGAAAAGATAAGCTCCAAATGTGTTTGCGTGAGGGTTCAACCAACACAAGTTTGGCAGGATGCAGAAAGTAGGCTTAAGATCGAGCCGGGATACGGGATAATGGATATTTTTGAGAAGGGATGCGCAATGAAATTACAGCAGCGAGATTGGGATAAGCTGCATTTTGAAGGCAAGATACCGGACAAAACAGTCACAATAACTATTATAGAAGGATAGTGAATCAGTCACAGAACCTAAAAACATGTGAAGGAACAACTTTACTTAGGTTTAGTCAGGTCTTGGTATTTGTCTTAAGAGAATTTCGAGACTGCGAAGCCAAGTAAGTGGTCAAGGTGCTGAAATATGGTAGTACACTTGAGCAACTTGGACCATGGGGACAGAAAATAAGATTGAAGAAGCCTACGTTGGGCCCTCTTTGTGTGAGTTGTTCCTCTGAAGGGGGTTCAGTATCCACTATACATGTATGCCAGAAAAATTTGCTATCTGCAAACACATTGATTAGGGTCAAATTACCACGGTAAAAAGATAACAATTTAAGTGGATGTAACTCAAGCATTAGCCCTTGGTCAGAATAAAGGACAAAGGACTACTGCTTGAACCATCAGCTTCACAACCTTTAATCATTGTGATAATTTTCAATGTTTTCGTTGTGCACAGCAGCAATTGTAGCTTCTCAAAGTCCTTAAAATAGTGTACTTGTGTACCTCAAGAGTATCCACGGGACAGCGATCCAATGAGGCAGACTTGTGTTTTTCATCATTACGACAGCTGCGAGAAACTCCAACTTCCGCAACAATACAGAACTTCTGTCCAGCAACCAACTGAAATTTCAGACAAGTCAAACATGAATTAAAAATGGTCTGTTACTTTTTTTGTAATAATGATTACTTAACTTTTATGAGTATGCAGAGGATTCAACCCTATGCTACATTCTAATCAAGCCACACAGGTTGCAAACTGTAACCTGTGAGCCACGGAGTAAAAAAATAAAAAAACAAAACATAAAAAAAATAATAAAAGTAAAAATAAAAAAAAATAAAAGTAAAAATAAAAAAAATAACATAATAAAAATAACATAAAAAAATTTAAACTTAAATCACAAAGCAAGATCTATGTATATCTATATATTTACATTAAATAATAATAGTCCTTAAAATGTTGTGCGTATGATCCTCTTTCCACCTATTTCTAATTCAGACTGCAACCTTGGAGGTCCGGGTGATGTTCAACATGCCCGAGAGCACTGCCCTCTGCATCTTTTGCAGTAGGTCTGTGCTTCTGCCTCCCACAAGCTTTCTCATCATGACATCCAGCTCCCGTGACCACCCTCCCCAAGGCATGTTGTACTGCTTCACCTTGTACCCTGGGAACTGTTGCCTCAGTTCCCAAGGAAGGGGTCTGTACTCAATGGTCTTCTCTTCATCCTTTCTTTTCCGATTGTTAACCCACGGAAAGCTCATTTCCAAAGTCACTCTCTTGCACGTATGATTTACAATACATGGATCATCCATGTTATTACATCTGACCTCTTGTTAATTGGTGTATATAGGGACATCCCAATAAGTTTTGATGTTCTCTGACTCATACACATGCTTGAGCTTGTCGGGTGTGTACCAAGGTGGTATCTTGTCTATAAGACCCTCATCATACAACAGCTGGTAAAACAGTACCTTCAGCACTGCATCGTACCTAGAGAGAGACTTACTCTGGGGCAGCATACTACATCCTGTCAAGATATAAGCCACACTCTCGGGGGCCTTGCCACATAATCTGTACCTCACCTCACCTTCCGCGCTTGCTCATATATACTCGCATTAGTAAGAGCTGCTTTTATAGCTCAACAAGTCCAGCAATTGTGTGTGATGGGCAGTTCTTCCACTTTAGGAATTAACCACCAAAAACACCCATCCATACTCAACCTCTCATTCCACGAGCCTGATAGTCACTAGACATCCTTGCCATTGTTGTTTTCTAACCTGATCCTCTAACTTCTCAATTTGATACCCCTGCACTTCCATTCTGATCTTTTTGCACATGTTCCAAATCCAGCTCTAACCCAAACTCCCCCATGCACTCAACCATATCGCGATCGGGACACAATTGCCCAGTTGTTGCGCGCACACCAATTATTATACAACAGCATGTGATTATTGCATGACTAAATTAAAAATGACGTAATCTTCAGCACCTGCTCGCGTCAGCTTGACTTTTGAATTTCGCATCTCATAGCCAGGAGACTGTAAAGTTTAACACAGGGGTATTTTCTGGGGCAAATGCTACCACCAAATGAGTTTTCATTCCTTATTTAGGTTATAAAAG
>BLFN01000521.1:2641301-2643801 GCA_014634225.1 Acropora yongei
ACCAGACAAAAAAAGCTCAAGTTTTGCCACCAGTGGCTTTAAAAGTGGCATCATCAAAATCTATGTTTGCACGAGCAAGTGCTTACACGTCTATTAAACAACCAGACTTCACGTTTAGTATCCAAATTATTTTTTGCTAACATTTCTTATCACTGAGCTGGCGACGTCGGAGCCTGATTCTTAATGAATTCAACGACGCTTTTTACAGACGGCAGAAATCGAAATTTTTAAAGAAAACGACAAAACTTTATTAAGCCCCATTTTCACGAGCAATTTTTCCTTGATAAGTTTACTTGTCAATTTTTATTGCTCATGTAGATGATCAACAAGTTTTCCTTTACAATTTTGCATTGACAAGGTTTCCTTGTTCATGTAGATTATCAACAAGTTTCCCTTGACAAGTTTCGGTTACTAAAAATCAATAATATCCTTGCCACATTTTCTTTGTTGTCCGTCTACACGAGTAAATTTCTGACTTGACAATTTTTCCTTGTCAAGGAGAAGCTAGCACGCCAGATGATTTTCCTTGACAAGGAAAATCTGTCCACTATTCCCCATCTACACGAGCAATTTTTCCTCGTCAAGGCAAACTTGTTAAGGAAAAATTGCTCGTGTAAATGGGGCGTTAGACATGTTTCGACAGAAACTTTTGTCATCTTCAGTTAAATAGTGTACAAGGCGATAGAAGTTGAACTTATAAGTAGGAAAAAGTGCTAGTAACAACGGAATTCACGTAAAACGTGACAATGTGCGAATTAAAAGGATAGTTTTAGATTTACGTGATGTAATTGTTGATTCAAAGAAGGTTGTTCTCTATGAATATGAATAGCCTCTTTTACCTTAAGTTGGAAACTCATAGAGGCGTGGTCTACAATATGGAAACAGTCTACTGAATACAAGGCGCGACAATGTGGAGAATTCTGCAGGTGTTTGAAATGTGAGAGGCCCTATCACTGACTAAGTGCTCACGCACGCGTGTGGAAAAAGCGAAACAACCCGGCATTGTCACATTGTCACGTTTTACGTGCATTCCGTTGTTACCAGCATAATTAGCACTTTTCCCTACTTATAAATTCAACTTCTAACGCCTTGTACATGAATAAGCGGAAGATGACAGAAGTTTCTGTCGAAACATGTCTTTTAAACTTACAGGTTTTGTCGTTTTCTTTAAAGTTCTGACTTGCCTGCTAATACCAAGATCCTTTTGAGATATTTAACTTTATATTCGTTCCCAGAGCCCTATCAGGAGCCCATTTCTCCACATAAAAGTCCCGAAACTTTTCGGGCACATTTCGGGTGACATAATTCTTTGAAGGCTTCAAAGCGAAGGTGTTTCGAGGCACGAAACCTTGCAGTTATTTTAAATTTTATTCCCTTTGCAACAAATAAAAAGATCAGCTTCGCAGAATAAGTGGGTTGCAGTTTTACGAATGGCTTTTCGGGCCCGAAAAGTTTTCGGGACTGGCTTTCGAGAAACGGTTCCGCCCAGCCCGGACAGGAAACAAGCTCCCAGTGATACCGGTGTCGAGGTTTCAAATCATTGTTGTCGATGAATGCAACCAGGTGGGCAATCAGTCAATCGCACATCGTTACTGACACTAAAATCTGGTTAGATTGGTGTAGCTTGATAAGATACAATTCGTGATCCAATGTTATAGTGTCTCAATTCTTCAGTGCTGAGCCCAGTTGTTCAAAAGATGGATAGAGCCGATGCAGCGGATAAATACAACCAAAGTCTATTGAGTTATCGAATGGGTAGTTCTCAGTACCGATTAAACAATTGAAACCTGATTTTAAGTCTCTTAGATAATCGTTTTAAAAAAAAGGCGCCTGTTTCTATCTGAATTCCTTTTCTATCATTAACATACTGTTTCTTTCTGAATTCCTTTTCTATTAACATACTGTAATTTCTAAGGCACCATTACGGTCACTTAGTATCAACTTGATTGCATTGTCAAATTTACTTTTTTTATCGATTCCTTGGTGAACAGTTTAATATAAGGACCAAGCGATCTGAATTTGCAACGACTATACTAAATGCTCGAAAGTTAGGCCGCACAAGGATCTAAATGCTCGAGGAAAAAACGTTTCAACTGATTATCGAAAAGGCAACGTAACTTGGGTGAACAAAGTATTTTGTGAGAGGAGAGAGTTTAATGTTACAACTATGAACCAAGTTCAACTCAGGTCACCTAATTTGAATGCAGATGCATGCCATGAGTTCAAAGGCCGTCTTGACCAACAACCGGGCTTTGTAAATGGCCAACTGGTTACCTTCTTTTTCTTACAGCGATGTTGATATGTTTATTTGAACTCTTTCTTTCCATAAAGAACCATAACTGCGGTTTTAAGGCGCTCAGACGATTGACAGAGCCATTACGCGTAGATTACTTGTGCGTTTCCCTTAACTTTACAGCGCAAACTACAAATGAGAACTAACATTTTCAAACATATTGCTCTATTGCCTCTACGTAACTTTTAAGAAAATTCTATGTTATTC
>BLFN01000521.1:2666301-2668801 GCA_014634225.1 Acropora yongei
ATTTTCAAACTATTCCCAGATCCCCATGGTCGTGCTAACCAAGGGACCACTCATTTGCACATGTCTAAAAACACGCGCGATCGCATTGGGAACGAGCTAAAAAAAGCAAGAGTAAAGCAATAGCTGTCATCTCAGCTCACACGCAAACATGGTTGGTCTGACAATGGGAATTACCAGTCCTCTGCAGCAAAACATAAGACACACACCAGTCAGTCAACACTACAACCTTAAATTAGTCGCTGTATTCACGTTACCTGAGAAGACGTCAAGGGATTTATATCCTCTGGAATCGGTCTTTCTGAAAACGATAAAAATATTGTAAGGCACTTGCGCCAGTGCATCCGCCAAGGTCTGCGCTTCCTTGTATTTTGCTGCGTATGATCGTGCACCTGCCCCAGTGCATGCGTTGAGCTAGCGTTGGTAAGCCTGTGCAGTCAGCGGTCTTCTGTTGTTCACATGCGCGTGGATCCCTCGTGTTTGTTGTAGCGCCATTCTACGTTCGAGGATAGTTTCTGGGTTGTTCAACCCTTCCCTCCCTGTTTCCACTGTATGCATTATATCAGTGTGACGTGTGCCCTTCTTCCCTTCTGCGTGGGGGCTCATGGCTGGGTTACCAGGATTTGTCAGCCATGGGAGCAGTCTCATCTAGGGGCTGGCTGCCAATAATGGAAGCCCCAGGATGTCCGAGGCACTCAACCTCCATTTAGCGAAGCCGTTGTTAACCTAGCTTAGTTCTCAATTTCGTCCGTCTCGCAACGTTAACAATTATTCGTTAATAAAGGTTGTGAAACAAAGAAAGTTAAGAATCAAACTAGCTTGAAATTGTAGGATTTGGTAACAAACAAGTTGATAACCCTTCGTCAGTTTGAAATCGCTTTCACGGCTTAGAGCGGTTCTCAAATGACTGTCGAAAAAACAAAACCAAAGCAATTACTCCGACAAATCACAACAGGGCCAAACAGCGCGATGAACCAATCACAATTCCTAGCAATTACCTGTAACTTGCTCAAAGCGCGGGAAAAATCAGGCGTACAAGGCGCGATTGGTTTTGGTATTGGTTTTGCTTTTGCTTCTGATTCGCTGAAAAACTGGCGCGAGTCTTTTAAGCGTTTAATCATTAAGCGTAGCAATCGCAATCACGTACTTACTTTCTACAGTCATTTGAAAACTGCTCTAAATTTCACTTTGTCTCACAACAACTACACGGTGTATTTCTGATTCCTAGAAATCTGTCGAGGATGGCCCATACCTGGAGAGCGATAGTCCATCCTCCTACAGTCAGGATCATGACACTTCTGGTAATAAACACCATGCTTTATGTCAACGACAATCCTGAAACACGAATAGGGCAAACATGGTTGATCTTCCATTTTATGCCTGGTCAGGCAATGGTCTTTCAAAATTGCATCATCTTGTCATCTCGATTCATAAAATCGTGGTATTGAGCGGTTTCCAAATGGCGGTCGAAAAAACAATACTAAAGTAATTAATCCGACCAATCACAACATGAGCAAACAGCGCGATAAACCAATCAGAATTCCTAGCAATTACCTGTAAATACGTAATAAGGTGGTAATACATGAATGACATCCATTTGAACTGCGGATTAGAATGAATGTATATGATCATGGCAGTTTTCAGCGCTGTGTGTGCAACAGCGAGAAAAGCCTGAAAGATCCAGGCCTGAACGGGGGTTCGAACCCTGACCTCTGCGATGCCGGCAACGCTGAATAACTCTGATGACCATCGCACTTTTTCAGCGCTGCCTACGTCGTAGAAGTAAGGTTCGCACCCCGTTCAGTCCTGAGTTTTTCAAACCTTTCTCGTCGCTGCTTAAAGCAGTGCTGAAAAACTGCGATGACCTTATACATTCATTCATTTCCCTATGAATTGATCAAAGCGCCGGAAAAACCAGGCGTACAAGGTGCGATTGGTTTTAGTTTTGCTTCTCATTGATTGAAAAACGGGTCCACGATCTTTAAGCCAATCACTACACGTGTAGCAACTGTAGTCGCGAAATTTCTTTACTTTACACTGCTGACCGGTTGGCTCAGCATCGGACTAGTGCGCGGGAAATCGTGAGTTCAAATCCTGACCAACACTCAGGGTTCTTAAGAAAACTGAGTAGAAAGTGCTGCCTTTGTAATTTCATCAGCAAATGACTAGACTTTCAAGTCTTCTCGGATAAGGGCTAAAATTCAGAGGTCCCGTCTCACAACCCTTGTTCATAAATAACGGTGGGACGTTAAAGAACGCACATACACTATTCGCATAAAGTTCCCAGTGTTGTGGTCTGGTCTCTCTCTCTAGAAAATGTGGCCAGCTTGGCGTGATTTTTCCAAAAAGGCTTATGGTGTATGAGGCCACGTACGCAGAAAACAGCCACAAGTCCAAATGACTTTGCCAAGAGCTAGATCACGTAGACGTAGAAGGTCATTTCAAAAACTGCTCTATCAAACGTGTTGATAAGGAACAAATTACCTCCATCGTCAAAGGGCTA
>BLFN01000521.1:2696301-2698801 GCA_014634225.1 Acropora yongei
CTCTCCCAGTTTAGCCAGCGTATTTGCAATTGCTGATCACTCTGCTGATCTTTGCACAGCTTTGGTGGCCTATTTGGCAAGTTTAGTGCTTCCCACTCAAAGGGTTGCCAAAATTGGAAACATTCCTGCTGTGCTGTGCCCCGCCAAACATCCATGGTTATCGAACCCCGGTCCACATTCATAGGAGGCGAATGCTCTCAGCACTACGCCATCCCTGCACCGATAATAGTCTAGAAGAATGACTGTATGCAACTCGAGGGCTTGACATAGTCAAACTGAAGATAACATTCTGTTTTTGTTTGTGTCTAAGTTCTCTAGAGTTTGCATACTGTCACTCAGTATCGCGTTTGATCCTGCTTAGTTGAAGCCTTTTGGGCCTTTCTCACCAATGAAGTGACAATATTTGAGAGCGCTTTGATTTCTTTTAAGATTGATTTCTTTTCACTTTGATTTCTTTAAAAGCTTACACTTCCCGATTAGTCAACATCAACACTTTCAGAGATACATCTCAATCATTCTTTAAACATTGCATTTGACTAGCGAGCAGCCGAACCACTAAGCGATATACCTTACTCCTTCTAAACAATAAAACATCGACTATGACTGACAACCCAGCAAGCCAATCAAAGATACATCTTACACATGACCTTTAACTGACGAGCTGCCGGGCCGTCTAGCAATCGGGGGTGGAAGCTGAATAATTGGACCTCGATTATTCACTATTTTCTGAGTGTTTCTTTCAATAATTATTATTCACTATAAGTTCTTCTAGTTATTCCTATTATTATTCATACTTCATTATTCATAATTCCTGATTTTCCAAACCCAACTATTCATTATTCATTTTTTTTAACCCTGTTATTTGTTATTCAGCTTCCACCCCCATCATCATACATCTAATACTAGCCTTTCAAACATCCAATTTGACTGACGGGCTGCCAAGCCACTGAGGAATTAAGGCTTCAAAAATGGCCCTGTATTTTTCTGTTGCTCTTTTAACTCAGCAACTTTTAGGTATTTTTTGGCTGAGGAGAGTCTGGAACCAAAAAATATCAATACTGGGAACCATCTGCAACCTTGCCATCTGATGTGCTGGTAGTCTAGCGGTCAAGAAGGATGCCTCTAAGCAGAGAGAGCTGCGGCTCATATTTGGGTAAGGGTATGTCCAAATTACGGGAAAAAGAACTTTAATATGTAGATATAATAGGATGTTGACATGCTCACTTGGGTACAGTATGTTGAGTAGAATAATGGAGGAGGGGTGGTGACAAAATAGTTGAGGGGGTGGAAGACGAGAAGAAAGGAGGGGAGGTAATAAATGGGAAGTAAGGGAAAATGTAAATGATAGGGGTGAAATGAAGGAAGAAGGGAGAGAAGAGGTCAACCACTTTTTTTGTTGTTGCCATTTTTGTGGATCTTTTTGGACGCCCTAAAAAGCCTTGCCCCTATTTTTTTAACCACACCCCATAAAGAGAAATCCTTTTTTAGACTGTTAATTAAGCCTTTCTCTCCCATTAGTGCCAATTGGCACTTTTAATATAGATTTCACTCTGTCTGACGCCAGATGATTTTACTCGTCAATGGGGAACCCCTTGGGCGGTAAAGGGTTAACAGCAACATCATCAAAAACTATGTTCCCATTTAACCCTTTCCCTCCCATTAGTGCCAATTGGCACTTATAGATTTTACTCTGTCTAACGCCAGACGATTTTACTCGTCAATGGGGAACCCCTTGGGCGGTAGAGGGTTAATAACCAAACCAATTTAAAAAACATAAACCAGTTTAAAAAAAAGTAAATTGTTTTTTAAAAAAAAATAAACTAGAAGTAAATTTTGGACCATAAGATATCCATGACATACTTATCAAAGCACTGATATCATCAATAAAGTTAAGCTCCATGAATGTAATTATGATGTTTGAGTAAATCGGTACCACATCTTATTTTATTTCATTAATAATTTAAGGGTGATAGGGTCATGACTATTGCATAATACTAGATTTGAAACAAACCTTGAATCTAAGTCCACGATAAACTTTCTATCACAGTCCAAGCCATATGTGCTCTTAAGTTGGTAACAGACATACTGAAATCAAAAGATAAAATAAGAACAGAGAATCTTACATCAGACATAGTTGGATGTTACTAAAGCTTAAAATGAATGCAATTTAGAAAATTATGATTCAAGACCCATCATTTAAACACTCCTGTCTAGTGTCTTCATCTGGGCTGATCTCAAGCATGACCTGTAATCTACAGTATCTTACATCGTCATCTACACATAGTGTACATCTACACTGTAGGTAAAAATGAAGTACATGACAACCAATGCAGCAAACTGGTACACAATTGGCAGATATAAACAATTTTCTTAAAATTATGTTGAAGAGTTATTATTATCCGACAGACCAGGATGATTTGTTCAAGTTTTTTTTTTTTTCCCCGATACGCTAATACTGCAAATACCTTGGTTTCACTCGTACCTTTATAAAAATGTCAAC
>BLFN01000521.1:2743801-2746301 GCA_014634225.1 Acropora yongei
GTGTATTAGTCGAGAGTGGTTTTTCCAAATAATTTCGGTAAAGATTGACTCATACTCAAGCAAATACATACATGGTATATATTTTTTTATTTAATATTCTTAATTTGATGGGTCAGTGCATTCAGTAATATTTAGAGGAGCACGTGTGCTCGCAGGCTAAATTACCCGAAAGTTAGAGGAAGTCATTATAATTATTAATTTATATAATTTTTTATCATATCTTAATCATCATTTAGTTTCTACTTGGTAAGTTTAAAAATGTACTCAGATGAATAATTATTGCATAAACATGCTATTGAACATTGTCTAGTAGTTCAAGTTCTTTTTCATATCATTTTTAAATTGTATGCTAATTAGATTAGATGCTTTCTGTTTGCTTTTGACACCAATTTTCTAAGTTTTGCTCATATTTGCTGAATTAGTTAGAATAGTAAAGATTTTTTTTACACATTTGTTGTTATTTATTATTATTATTATTATTATTATTATTTGTTTTGTTTAACTTTTGACATCCCCAGTTATGGCCAGTAATTTGGATTGAGTCTCAAGCCACAACAAGTGGCCTAAAGGAGCCCAGTAGTTATTTTGACAGTTCCATGGCCTTTCTCAAGGTCCTTGCTGATCCCAGCGTACTGACCACAATCATTATTATTATTATTATTATTATTATTATTATTATTCAGGAAGTCTCCTCAGGACTATTCTCAATGCACCCATTACTATTATAATCACCTTTGCCTGTTGATTCCACTTTTTTCTTAATTCTCTGGGTCTTGGTCTTTTCATCTTCCTTTTCCTTAACCCTTGTATCTTTCAGAATTGCTACATCAATAATGATAATTATTATTATTATTATTTGGCAGTCTTTCTCTCATTTGCAAGAATTTGGTTTTATCAAACGAGAGCATCTATGAAGGGCTAATGCTCGAAACATCAGCTTTCTAAACCTTTTACGGTAATTCAACCTTTAGCAACTCATTTGATAAAACCAAATTCTTGTTTTCATCTCTCCTACCGACACAGCACAACAGTTTCTTTTGAAACTATAAATCCATTTCTCTTGTTTGTCCGCTACAATTATATTAGGTCTTCTTGCTTCGATGCCATGATCTTTTTGTTTGTTGAAATCCCATACTACCTTGTGACCTTCATTATCCAACACTCCTTCTGGCACATGTTCATACCATTTGTCAGCTCACCGGAACCCACAATTTGCTTCTAGGTCACAATAATTAACCACTTTGGCAACATTATCTTGCCTCTTTTTGTATTCCTTTTGGGCCAATTTGGGGCATGCACTAACGAAGTGGGATACTTTTTCATCATCTGGTTACACATCCTACACTTGGGATTGTCTTGTGCGTTATCTTAATGCTTTGTTTTTCCACTTTTCTTCATTCATTGATTTTATCTTGAGCTTGATTATATGTTTTAGGGTTAAGCATTTTCTGAGGCTGTTTTATCATTTTCTTCTCTGTCCTTTAACTCTGACTTTGGTACTGTACTTCCCTTTTAGACTCATCAGCATTCTTGGTGAATAGAATCTAGTGAATTTTTGGTTTTAGATCTTTCTTGTTCACGTACTTGCTTTGGATATTGCCCTTGTTTGTGCTTCAGGTGGTGATTGAGTCCTATTCTTGCTGTTTTAAATGCTGATTCTACCTCAATCAGACCTCTTCCACCATCATTACTTGGGATGTTTATTTTGATTATTATGATTATTTTTATTATTATTGTTATTACTTTATAGCCAGAGCAGCAGTATGAGCCAACAGAATTGTATGAAAATGTGGAGACATTAAGTGAAGAGCAACAACCAGGGTTCAGCACTTATGATTCAGCCGAAGTACAGATTCAAGATGAACCGGTTCAAGAGAAAGAACCTGAAGAACCGACAGGATATGGTAATGATGAAAACCTGTACGATAACCAAGAACAGCTCTATGATAATGTGGAGGATGATACTCCTGCTGCACAACCAGCCCAGGTACTTATGCAGGCAGGATCACTTGCACTGTCAAAATAATTATACAGTTACATTATCATCAGGGGTATAAATGCAATCAATTTTATATAGGGTAGCTGACTTGTATGTACTGGTTGTTCAAGCATCTTTCTGATATCATGTCAATTTAAATCTCAGCAAATCAGTTGATAAGGGACAAATTTCCACTTGAAGTTGCTAATGAAGCTGACGTTTCGAGTGTTCACTCTGGGGAAGGGATAATGCTTAAAAGGTCAGCAACTGTTTTGGTCTGTATCTCTTCAGGGTGGAAATTTGACAATATCAACTGATTTAATGCCATGTTTTAGTGTTTCATTGTCCCACTTATGCAACAAGACATTTTCTTTAGAAACTAGGTAGCCTTTCTTTCATAAATCGCAGAAATGATACTTTTCATCGAAAGTCAGTGCTCACCGGAAGCCCTTATTGTACACTTTGCTATTATGTAAATTTAATAATGTGTCAGACCAAGTACTAGTAACATATGGCTCAGTG
>BLFN01000521.1:2768801-2771695 GCA_014634225.1 Acropora yongei
TTGCCTAGTTATTATCAGAACGTTGTATGGAAAACCAAGTTTTTAATTAAGTGCGGATTAGTGTGCCCAAAGGAAACGCCTGTACTTCAAGAGACCATACACCTTTCCAGACACGGTCTGTTATTGGAGAATGAAGATATCCATGATAGATTTCCTTCAACACTACTCAACAAAAGATAACCCTGATAAGAATAGAAGCTATAGGTCATTGACGGCGACCAGTAAATATAGACACCAATGTTACTATATCCTGTCAGCATTGCACAACGCCGAAGACAACCATGCAATTGTAGAATGCCAGAACGGCTTCGAAATATCACTTTATCCCAAGTCCATGTTTGCAAAGAACGGAATAAGGTGTCCTATTTTTGTACCCGGAGTGGTCTTTTTCCTGAAGGCTGAAAATTTTAACGTAGTCAATGTCTGTCGTTGCGGTCATTTGGCTGCCCAAGTCTTAAAGTTTTTCTACGTTACTTAAAAGGCGAAACTAAGAGAGATGCTCCAATATTTTTTTACATACCACTAAGCTTGTTTTGCAATTTCCTCCTAAACTCTCCTGGAGCAATCTTGTGAGAGTGGAATTCCGAAAGGGTACATGGGTTTTCTTTCCTTCAGCGAGAGCTTGGATAACATTTCTGATGAACAAAACAAAAAGACAATCACAGCAAATACTTCACGCGGCAAACTCATAAGCTTAACCGTCCACAACGTATCACAACAGTGTCCGTTGCCTTTGACTCCTTCTTCGAAAAATTCAGTCAAATGATAACATTAGCGGGGGATTCGTAGTCTGTTGTTACTCCAACGCATAACAGATCATGCAACAATCAGAGAAGGGAAAGGTAAGACGAAACATGCAATGCCATGGCAACGACGCCTGAAAAAAGTTCTCACCCTAATTCGAGTAGGGAAGAATTGATATGCTGAGCCTCACAAAGTCTTTCGCCTTCTGCCATTGTTTTCTTCAGTCTCTCGCTTCCAGCCAAGTCACAACTACAAATGAGACAAGCGCATATTGTCAACGTAGGGTTCAGTTTGATGTTAGTGATATATGAGCATAATGGAGGACATTTCGCCAATTTGACATACAGGTATATTCGCCCTCGTATAAGCACATCGTCGTTAAACGCTACCATCTTGGTCAGCGAGTCATCCTCCGCTTCTGTGCCCTTGAATGAGAAGAATAAGAAACGATAGTGAATTCAAGGTGCAACTGAAAACTAAATGTGCGCTTTATCCGTGTTAAATGTACTTCTTTCACCTGGTCGTTCTCGTTTGGGAAAAGTTTAGAAAGATCCCAGTCACCAAACTGTTAACTGATGTAAATCGCTTGTGATTGGTTAAAAACTGGCGAGAATTTTCGAGGACAATCACAGCGAAAAAAGAACAACCGAGCCAATCATAAATTGGCCACTTGCTACAATAATTTAAACTAGAAGTAATCAGGGGAGGTGGGTGAGTGAAATAGGTCTATCTGTAAAAATTATTTGGTATCGACAGACTACATGGTTCTTTCTGGGGCGAGAAGTGTAGAAAACGTGGCCAGGAAGTGTGAGTGTGTGCTGTTGACAATCATGGCTAAAAGGAAAGTGTTGTCCAACAGCTTCATCATCGGAATGACGTCCTGAAAAGCTTACAAACCTTCCCCTCCTCGTCGATTTCCGGCTCGTCCACCTCTGTGCCACCTTCCAGATCCTGTAAGATATAGAAGCATGAACATTTATTATAGAGATTTAGACAAGCCTTAAAGCGGTGCTCTATATTTGAGCCCTTGTATTTTACTCGATAATACCATTCTTGTTATCAGTGCTATCTAGTTCAGTGCTAGTAAGTTCTGATTTGACCTAATTTGGATGTGAGAATGACCTCCAGAGGTATATGAAACGTATCAATTGAGACCACCGGAAATCGCAGGTGACATTGAAACGCCCCTTCGTTGACGTCATAACCAAATTTTCTTGGCTCGATGGGTTACCAATTTTCCTTACCAATGGTGCTTGGATGGAGAGCTTCGCGCGCTGAAGTTCCGCTAAAAAAAAAAAGATCCTCCTTCCTATCATCGCCAGTGATTCAAGATCATAATTAAGTCTTTCCTTTTTCATCTTTTGCGTTCGCCTATTGCTACTGATAAAATAAAAGGTGGTAAAAGTCTTCTAACGGGCTTGTTTAACGTAATAACTATGCTTTAATACCTCACTGCTCTTGTCGTCTTCCGTTGCAATTTCTTCTCGATCTTGGCTTGATGCTGAAGGAGAAAAAAGGGAAAAAAGTTCGGATGATATGAACATGATCATGAGGAAGAGCCCAAATTACTTGACAGGAGTGTCAGTTCCAGTTTGGAGTGGTTTCCAGTTTCGAAGAGCGATTAAAGGCCCACGCGGAGGACATTCGGAGGACGAGCGCCGCGTTGCCCTCTTGTCACGCTTCCGTGTTTTCATGAATGGAGTCTCCCCCAAGCACTTTTTTTCTAACTTCTCTGAAACTGAATGCCTGTTTCGAAGGTAATTGCGCGATTGCAATTGCTACGCTTAGTGATTGGCTTAAAAATCACGCGTCACTTTTCCAGCCAATGAGAAGCAAAACCAAAACTAACCGCACCTTGTACGCATAATTTTCCCGTGCTATGAGCAAGTTACAGGTAATTGCTAGAAATTCTGACTGGTTCATCGCGCTGTTTGCTCTTGAAGTGATTGGTCGTACTAATAACTTTGGTACTAGTTTTTCTACAGTCATTTAAAACCCGCTGTAACCTTCACTTAACAAATGGTTCACTTTCACAGCTCAAAATGTATGAGGTTATATATTCTCTTTGATATAACACCTTCCAGGCGTTTGGTGTGCTGTGAAATGAATACACTGCCTCTCTCGTCAAATAAATCCACCATTAATCCTGA
>BLFN01000521.1:2808608-2811108 GCA_014634225.1 Acropora yongei
TGGTGCCTCCTCCAAGTGTTAGTGTCGCTGTCGGCGTCAGTGTATTTATCCCGAAACAGAAAATTTCCTATAAAACCTGCCTTAGTAAAATAACTTAAAGAAATTTGTTAGCAGTTTTTCGCTACTTGTTATCGTAGTTGATGGTAATTGGGGAGCCTGGAACGGATGGTCTGCGTGTTCAAGGAGCTGTGGTAGAGGACTCCAGAAAAGAACCCGAACGTGCTCCAACCCAGTCCCAAAGGGAGGTGGCCGGTCTTGCTCAGGGCCCAACCAGCAGATGCGAAGCTGTAAAGTGAGGGATTGCCCAGGTGAGATAAGCATTTGGAACCCCTAGTGGTGTTCACATAACAATGGTCTGCCTTTTATAGCGGTTCGAGTTCATTCCGGTCTTTTCTCTTCACACTCGTGTTCACTCAGCTTTTCGTATCTTGATAAGATGACAATTCAATGTTCGGCAAAAAAGTTGAGGTGACAATGTTCGGTGTGTTTCCCATGAAAAACAGTTGGCGTGACAATCGAAGGAGTGTTCGGTAATACGTTGGCTGAGCAATACAAAGCTCAGGGCCTCTGACTTGGCGACGATGTTAGCAAAACAACAGAACTAGGTGTGTTCTAATAACAACCGTAAAAACGTGGTCTTAAACAGCAGGCTGGGAGGGTTCAAACTCGACATAAGAATGGTCCAACCAAAGGTGTCAATAAACGGTGAAGAATGAAATTAGAAATTGATGTCTCCTTGCATACCCATTTCCCTGTCATCCGTTCCAGCCCCTGCGCTTTCCAATATCCTACAATGCTTCCCTTTGATAGCCTAATTCTTGGGATGTCTCGATTTATCCAGAAATGGTCTCTGTTGGCTTCTGTACGATTCACTCATGCTAGTCATCTCAAATATTTCAATGCAAAAGAAAGCGCAAAATTGTCGCAAGCAAGGGTAAAATGCTTAGAAAGTATTTGCTCTTAGATGGCGTCAAAGAAAAACAAAATAAAGCTGAAGATTAGCAGAAAATTGATGGCCTGTGTTGGTATCACTATCACCGAAAACATTTTCCAGTGTAAAGGCTTTCATTAAATCACTACCTTTGCACTGGACCCGTTTCACCATATGGCTCTTTCATCGGTGGCAGTTTCTCTCTTTAGTGTTATGGTATAGAAGAGGGAAGGTAAATATTTTAGTTTGCCAAAACTTCGTAGTACTTAATTTTAACTTTTGGGTTGAAAAAATGGAGAACCGTAACCTTTTTACCCTGCTTATCCAGCTGGCTTCGTGCCATGCGGCCTTGCAACGCAAAGTATAGCCAAAAAAAACAAACAAACAAAAACAACGACAACGGCAACAGATAAGAAAAAGACGGTACAGAATAACCCGAGAACGTGGCAAGGGAAAAAAAAATCGATTTTTGCCGGCTGTCAGTTATGACACCGACGAGGTAAGGAATCTTCGCCACCCACTTTGCGGCTGCAAAGCTTGTCAGCAGCTTGATGGATTTTCTGACAGGCGCAGGATCTGCTGATGATTTTAGTTATAATTATTCACTGAGGTGGAGGTTTCATAGCAGAGGGATCTTTATTAAAATGAGCGTATGATATTAAAACATACCAACAGCACCGAAGTGGAGTATTATTGGCTTTAGTACAGATCATAGACACTAAAGAACTAGAGGACGCAATATGATCTTTAAAACCAAATTTCCTCCTTGACTGGATATTGTCTTACCGTAGAAAGGATGGTGGCATTTTTGGAGCTCCCGTTGCATTTTAATTGTCTTTTCGTGGCGTAATTAACGAATTTTTCGTTCCCAGCTCAGGAAAGCAACATTTGAATTCTAAAAACTTTGTTACCACTGTTCAGTTTCCCTTTGTGCATCCTGACTTTCTTATAGCTTCAGCAAACTTCGATCTTTCTTCCGGCGTTTTGACTGTACTTAAACATTTTGAAGTCCTGCTGAGAGGAATGCGAGAAATTTAAACGCGTCCGCACAATTTGCTCTGAGCATAATGCCACGTCAACGAATGATGTTTTTTTTTCTAAAAACAAATCATTCAGATAATCTTTTAGCCGCAGGAAACACGGTCCAAAAATGGGACCGAATTCCAATTTTACATCCTGGTGTTTTCTCGGTACCTTTTAAAGTTGTCTGGCGGGATCACTTCGCTTTCTTATTGTCAGCACTCCGTCATTCTTCGACGGGATTGACGTGGCGTTTGGAATGCAGCCACGACTGATTTTACAAAACCTCTAAGCCGTCTGCGAGAAGAGAGGATATTGCACGGTTGTGATCGGGTGCGCATCGTTATGAAAATATGGCTTTTACTCTCAAGATTCTTCTCTTTGCCTTGTCAAGCTCCATTTTGTTCACCGGAGACGGATCTTACGCGGGAAGGGTGAGTTAAGATTTGTCTTATTGATTTAGCAGTTAAGCTTAGATTAACAGTATTAACAATCGGTTATCGCCATCTAAAGTTTTCTTTCTTCTAATCAGCTGAGTTTTACTTGTGC
>BLFN01000521.1:2857007-2862007 GCA_014634225.1 Acropora yongei
TTTGCAACTTTTTAAAATCCCCTCATGGTTCGAATATTATGTGTTTTTTCAAGCCAATTTTGCATAGAAAATTTCGATGATGTTATAGAATATTAATTGGTTTTCGGTTGTTTTTAGCGCTTTTAAGTTCAGCCGCAAAATAGGCCATTTTTTGACCATTTTACCTTTCTATAGCCTCTGCAAAAGTGTCACATTTGCTACTCCGGCTTCATAAACTGTCATTTTTTCAATGTTAGGTGTATTTTCGAGCCGTTTTTTGAGTACGACAACTACAATCGTGTTGTAAAGCTGTCTTTCGTTTGTTTAAAGCGCTCTAACTTTCACCCCCAAAATTTTTATATAAGCAAAGGCCGTAAGAGATATCAAGTGAGAATTAGCAATAAGAAAGAACGACGTTTCGGTGACATCGTGGCACCATTTTCAAGTTGAAATGCATTATAAGATCGATTTACTGTCAGAAAACTCGCTCAAGAATAGCATACTTCTTAATTAAATATGCAAAAGCACGCAAATAGTTTTGCTTGAATCGAGTCCCATCGGACATTGAGAGATGGTGCCATTAGCAGCATTTCGTGCACTAAACAATCGAACTCATTTGCCGCGCGTTGGTGCAAGTGCTGGGAAGTAAAGCCTACGAACGAATTGTTACAAGTATAGTACAAGAAAATACATCTCGATACGCATAAACATTTCAAAATTTGCAACAATTAACTTAATAACAAACTACAAGGAAAAATACTCTACATCACACTACATTACACAGATTACATAACTCATTCGACTAAAATAAGATGAACAGTAATTAAGGGAATCTAAAAAAACTTTGTTTGGATAACATGCATCCACTGTTGTATTAATGGAAGTGTATTAGTGGATTTTGTTTTTTTTTCTTTTCGCAATGAAACGTTCGGTCTGAAACGTTTTTTTTAATTTAGCGACTAACAGTCTCATGCATAACGAGCCCTTATTACTTACAGCGGTATATAAAATATTTGCTTTCAAGAAGGATATACTGACTTGACTAGAATACTTATATTACCTGTATCTAATATCCCAAAAACAACATCCTTGATGTCAAACCTAACTAATATGTTTGAAGAATTGAGTAAAACTTTTAACTCATCCCGGAACATACACACTTTTGTACAGTGGAAAAAGAGATGTTCTATGGTCTACGAACACAACTTGCATCATAAAAGTCACTTTGAATTTGAAGACCCACAGCCAATACCTGCCCAGACCTCAACGGTCCGAATAGTCCTTCTCTTCAAAGACCAGGATTCGGCAGACTTTGTCCGCACCACCTGAAAGACCTGAGCCTGAAGACTCACACAGTCATTCAACCGGTTTTAGTCAGTGATAAGGTCCAACCTTAAGCTAGAGATAAAAATGCACGAGAAAAAACGCCTAGTGTTAACCAACAACGTGAAGCTTATAAATTTCAAACTGAACTGTGTTTCATGTAAGCCATACTCTCAGGCACTTGCACCAACGCGCGGCAAATGAACACACTAAACAGTCCTCTTCCGTTGACAACTCAAACACTTCATCAACGAACACTGTATTGTCCCGAAAGACCTCAACAGACAAGAAATGCATGAATAAATTCGATTGTTTAGCGCAAGAAATGTCGCTAATTAGAGAATTGACACCGTCTTTCAATGTCCAGTTGGACTCGATTCAAGCAAAACTATTTGCGTGATATTGCATATTTTATTAAGAAGTATATTACTCTTGAGCGAGTTTTCTGACGATTTATCTTAATGCATTTGAACTTGAAAATGGTGTCACTATGTCACTGAAAAGAAACCCCCAAAATTGGCTATATTTGACCATATATCCTTATTGCAGCCTTTTTTTACTGTTGGTGTGCCAAAGGCCATCCGAGAATTTAAATACGGGCTGTCTTTGTTCGAATTTATCTGTCGTCTGCAAAGCTCACTTCTGGCGTATTTGCGCAGGTGCTACTTGTTTTGTTACCGGATAATGACACCTAGCGATGGTCGTTGTCGAGTAAGAGTGACGTGAGTCAATAAGACAGACCAGCCAGAAGGAAACAGTCACGCTACTTTTGAAAGAAATGAATAAGAAAAGAAATAACAGTAACAGCGTAACAGATAACACCCAGAGTACTTGATTAGCATAAATGCAAGAAATTGAGCGCAGTACCTCTGGACGAGGCGCCAGAGCGTCGTACCAAACGATGTTCCGCGAGATTTCGGCCCGGAGGTCGCTTTTGGAGCCAAGTTTTAGATACCTGTCGCCAAGCAGTAAGGGAGAGAAATGTCGGCCCCTAGACCATATTAGACAGATCCCTTTCATCCACTCGGTTCAATTTGCATTAATAAGTAGTTTCTGTATATATGTAAAAGTAGACCAGTAATGTCTTCCATGTGGTACGTGTGTGTGTCTTGGTAATGTGTGACATGCTCTCTTTCATAAACACTAAGCCCATGGTTCAGAATAATTACTCTGTCTTCCATACACTACACAAAATACCTGGCATTTTGTATTTTTTAATTCTTTCTAAAGCAGTGATCCAAAAGAAAAGGTATCGTAGCTCTTTCTTTTGCGGCCATCGTAGTTTTCATGATAGAAAAAGCAGTGAACATAAAAAGCTCTTGATAAACAAGAATTGCAGATCCTATGTGCATAACGATTCTTCTTTGCTTTTGGCAAAGCAGATTACAGAATACAGAATACATACAGAATACAGAACTTTATTTTACGTGGCATTCCACTTAGCTAAAAGTTACTTGAAAGGAAGCCCACAAATAGACAGATAAATCACAAAACAAAAGGAAAGATAAAATTTAGCTAACAATGTAAAAATTTAATCTAATCATTCATCAGTAAATGTATAATTACGAATTAAAATTTACAATTTTAGAAACCTACGTCAGTACAATAATAGCAATTTCAGAAAGTTACATGACGAATCTTTCTTAAAAATTCCATTGTGCCGGCCAAGGAGCGAATCGAATCCGGTAGCGCATTCCATGTCTTTGCCGCAAAGTGCCGAAAAGACATGAGACCATGCTTGGTGCTTCTTACTTTGGGCAATGAGAGCATGTTCGTGCCCCTCAAGTTATATTTTGTGTCCTTCACCTTGAGTAGGTTTAGAATGGGGGTCGGCGCCTTCTCCTCAAAACAACTATTTATTGTGATTAACATGTCCTGGATACGGCGTCCCTCCAGTGTTCTATGCAAACCAATCCAATTTAACAATCTATCGTAGGAGCTAGCTTTTCTTGTCCTTATATACAAATCTAAGCGCACGTTTCTTGGTGTTCCTGGCTCCCCAATGATGCCATATTTGGCTACAATAATCAAAATGGTAAGATAAAAGCATGATAAAGTGCTTCCTTGGTTTTACAAGACAGAACGTTCTTAAGCCTATTTAAGGCATTTACTTGTCCTCCTGCCTTCCGGCAGATAGATGCGATATGCGAGTCGAACTTCAACTTATTATCTACTGCTACGCCTAGTAACTGTATCTCGCTGGAAACAGGTATGGGTTTTTCTTCACATTTTATATTGGAATCGTGAGTCGTGTTTCCCAGCACCAGAGCCTGATACTTGTCCGGATTTGCTATCATGCCATTTTGTTGAAACCACTGTATGGTGTTAATGGGGTTCAGTGTCATCTGCGTAGCTTATCAGTCTACAATCTCTAATAGCGAATTATCACTGCAAAATTAAATTATTAATTATCACTGCAAAATAAGAGAAACATTGTTAGTAAGGAAGTTAAGCCCGCTCTAAATTTAAACCTAAGTATTGAGAAGTTATTACTCTATTGTTGGACTTTCTTTATCTCCAACCCAGACATGCATAAAATTATGTATAACCGAAAAACGAGTAGAGGAATGGGTCCTAAATGCACTCATACAGCGATGTAATGCATGCTAAGATCGTTTCGCTGGACAAAGAACAATGATCGCGACTAACTCTGAAAATGACCATTCTGTGCAGCCAAACAATACATGCATGCTTTGCGGTTGCATTTCGGACACAGGCCTCTACTCGCTTTGTCTACCGGCGAATTTACTTTGAAAAGTGTATGTTGTATAGCATACGAAACGTCAAGTTAGTCTCTATCGTTTATCATTATGTAAAGTTGTTTGGCCGTTTCGGGTAATAGCTCCTCTAGTTTAATAACTCGCGATGCAAGATCTGTACCGGATGATAAGAGAAATGAAAGAATTCCAATGTAAATGAAATCAGTTATGGCAAGAGTTTGTGGAAGCTAGCAAGTGGACGAAGGAAAACCGAATGAGAAAACATAATGTAAACTCCTTCAAGAAGTTTAATGTTAGTGAAGAAAAGCAAATATTTAGTGTAACATAACAATGTTTAAATCGATGTTAGTTTGCATAGAAAATCAGTAGAAGTCCGAACCGGAAACAAACAGATGTTAACTAGATCGAGAACGTTTACTTGCCCATCCCAATCAAACCAGCTATCAGCTTGCTTCCTTGCCACATGCCATTGATTTAAGGCGGCGAAATACGAGATACAAAAACCCTCAACTTGTCGCGCAACATTGTTTCGTTCCAAGTTTTCGTCGATGTTTCCCGTTTTTCACCTTGCGCGATCAACTTTTTCCGCAGCAAAAACATTTGTTGCGTGTTGAAGAAATGCAGCGCGCTGATTGGTTGATTTGCTTGGCGTGGATCTAATATGGCGGCATTTGTTGCGTGACAAGTTGTGAGTTTGATGAAAAAAGTAGAAAAAAGTAGACCAGCGCTCTACTTTTCGCAACACTTTTCTTCAACCCGCAACAAATGTTTTTGTTGCGGGCCAAGTTGATCGTGTAAGGTGAAAAACGGGAAACATGGACAAAAACTTGCAACGAAACAATGTTGCGGGACAAGTTGAGGGTTTTTGTATCTCGTATTTCGCCGCCTTAAGAAGCAAACAAATCATACGTGGATAACATCATAAACACTTTCAAGCGCTAACGTGATCGCAATGTATATGTATAATGATCAGTTGAT
>BLFN01000521.1:2874507-2877007 GCA_014634225.1 Acropora yongei
AAAGCCTTATTTAAAAAAAAGTGTGTTTAATTACATTATACAATCAGTTGTCTGGACTGGATCACATAGCGGTCTGTACTAAATGACCTAGATGAACATAAGAATAAAGAAAACTAACCTTAGGCTAAATAATGAGACAGGAAGATGGAATTTTGCTAACGTTATACATCAAGGTTGATTAGCAGTATAAGAACCCATTTTCAAAGGAAATTAACATTTGAAAACGTTGTTTTCATTCCTATAGCTATAGCTATCTTTCATATTTTGTGTTATGCAATAGTCTTTTGGGGCGGCATACTTTCCCACTCAAAGTGAAATTTTTGTCCATGCACGTTTTACCGGCTTTGGGACAATTCTCGTGACAACAAATAAAAGCTATAGTGGATCAATCTGCAGGTATGACATAATTCATGACTTCAATTGAGATAAACGTTTGCAGGGATGAGAACATTGGCACTTCTTTTACCGAGTGTTTTTCTTTCGTGAATTAGAGACCGGGTATTCATGCACTTATGCAGAAAATAATAAATGATTAAGATTAAAAGGACGCTTGCTTCTTTGTCGCCAGGTGATTGATCAATCAAAATAGGAAGAAGGCGAACAAGATCAGCTGTGTAGATAAGATGTAAAACATGAATATGTATTAGAACTGCAGATAGAATATGGCCAGAAAAAATCAGGCCTTAGTGGTCTTTCAGGTCTGAATTTTACAGGCCATACTCGCTACTGCTTAAGTATAGTACTAGCGCTATAAATTGAGCAGATCATTCACCTTCATTTCATATGAATCAGCTATTGTTGATTGTTCTTCAGAAGCAGCACTTGAGTTATTCTACAATCAAGTGAATCGCTCGCCTCACTGCTCAAAAGTCACACTTCCCTCTAAATTGAATGAGCCACATGTCTACCCCATTTTTCTTGGTTCTTATGAGTTCCTCTTTGCGGAAAGGGACAGAAAAGACTGTAATGGTATACTTGAGCTACTCAAACTAAAAATATGACCTCATGAATGCGCAAGAGGCATAACTAGTAGTTCAAAAGATCTTCTTAAGGAGAAAGCAATAAAACATGTTACTTCTCATGCATTACTGGCTAAGAAGAGTCTAAGGGTAAGCATTTGTGCACCTCACGTCGATTAGATACACGTTTGAAACCTTGGAAATTTGTAGACCGAAATTTGAATTATATAGTTCTGAGGAAAGCAAGACGTTCAAATTGTCAGGGTTTTAGATCTGGATGAATGATAAAAGAAAATTCAAATACGCGAACTAGACTGTTAAGAAATGAACCAAACATTTTGAGTGTACTCCCTCTTCATCAGTGGTTTGCTCATCATCAATTAGTGGTTTTATCGAGGGCACACAACTCAGGACATGCTGGTTTCTGTAATCCGTTCGGGTTTCAGGGATGCCACAGACCGACGTTGTTTTGAGGCCAGGATGATTTTCAAACACCGCACCCTACACCCTGGTGGTCTCAATGTGGACTTTGGTTCCCCTCAAAGTCAGCGCGCGCTGTAAACGTTGCGATTTTTGTTGTTATTTGAGCGTTACGCTACACTCGCCATTTTCAGTTCCTTTCAAACCACTGATGAAGAGGGAGTACCCTCGAAAAGTTTGGTCCATTTCTTCACATTCAAGTGCGCAAATTTGACTTTTCTCTTATCATTCATCCTTATACTTGCGCATCACGGTTTCTTCGAGATTTTGTCACACAGGCTTTTAGATCTGATATACACAGTAGCCAACTTTCATAATCGACTCTGTTGATAATCACGTTTACAGTCCCACTTTTCCACCGACGCAGCACCTAGTTTCTCCGGAACCTTCCTTTGCTCCTGAGAAGTCCTTGCAGCAGAAAATTGATACAATAGTGCGGCGAGCATTAACAAGTACTTATCGAAACGCTAACAAACGAAAAACAAATTAAAGAATAATCTGTGTTCAAAGTTACCAGAAGAGAGAAAATTTATCGTAAATTAACCGAGAAGTGGATGCCTGATCCACAAACGCGATCTTCATTTCCGGCGAATGTTTGCCACGTGATCACACGTGATCACCACGTGATCATTATATTGAGGTGAAAGTCATGACGAAGGAAAATTTCTCTTTGATTTCTCTTCCTTTTTTTCCTAGGGTAAACGAATACTTTTCCATTGAAAAATTACTCGAGTAATTCAACAAAGACGAAAGAAAGGCAAAACAATGTATATGCATAAATTAGCATAAATAAACACTCTCGAAAGAAAGATAGGCTGATTTAAATAACAAAGAAACAATAGGGACAGCGGAAAAATCGTCGAGTCATTTGACGGGACAAATTTGTGGAGATTTTTGCTCAAATAAAAGTGATCGAAAATTATTAAAATTTACGTATTGGAAATTTGCGGCAATAAACACGACTTTTAACTAAAAAATAAACCTAGACGTATGAACTTTCTATATAGAAATTGCAGTGCTGCGTGGGTGGTGAAGTGAACACGAAATTCGGTGTTAAACAA
>BLFN01000521.1:2912353-2917353 GCA_014634225.1 Acropora yongei
AGCAGAACTCATAGAGAGCGAAATGCTGAACGAAACATGCAAGTACACCATTACCAACACCTAAGACGAGCATGGCTCAGCTTAGATCGGTTTTATTAGAAAGCGCTCAGCCAACTATCATAGTTTAGTACCAAATGCTAAAATATCCAAATTTAGTGTAGCAAAAAGGTATAAACAATGACCTAGAATCCAGAATATTCACCCATTCATTGAGCAACGACCCTTATCATCCCAGAAAAAAAAAACTTTGTGTTTGATTGTGGCATTCACTTAGCGAAACGATCTGAATTTGCAATTATCAATCTACCCCAGAGGCAGCACCACAGTTTCTTTTGAAATTATTCCCATCCTTGATATGAAATTGCAGGTTGATTCTATCATGATAACAATCAGCGAAAGAATGTCCTTGCATTTAACTTCATTTTAAACACCATGATAATTGTTTTTTTTCTATGGCTGTTATCGATATGATAAAGATAAATACAGCAAGTTTTCACCTCAGGACAAAGATTGACACAGCTTTTCGCGATTTTTTGGTCCAAAAGACCCGACTTGTGAAATAAGGATTTCAGCAAGGCATCTCTCAGAAACAACACGATTTTTAAAATATTATCGCAAATCGACAGACCTCTCCTGAGAGACGGTTGTATGTATTGTGTAGTTCTCAGGTTTGTAAAGGAGAAAGTCGTTTTATTGCCTAATCATTGTAAGTCCAACGTGTTAAGCAAATAAAGTGAAGGGTGAATGTAATCACAAGTTTCGTCAAAACGACTTTCCTTGTAGTTCCATTGCAAGCAGCGAAAAATATACGAGGGAGGACCTCAATACGTCGTGCTTAAGGCATAGTTTGTCGGGAAAATCGCCAAAAGGTACTGTAAGAAAACAAGACCACGTTGTCTACAAAACGAAAGTTGATGCTGGCAGCTGAGTTGGTGGTGTGCAAAATAAAAGCATAAAATCTAAATATCATGAGTTCTGTCGGTCGCCACTTCGGCTTCGGTCGGCTATTCAGAAACACGCACTCAAGGTTTCCTTGCAGCATTGCAGCTTAAATATTTCAAAAAGGAATCAGGCGCAGTTTCCAAACATACCTGCAAATGTAAAAATTCGCGATACCGTCGATAAACCAAGTTGACCGTTCCATCTGACCAAGTAACTTTAACACAAAAGACCTGAAAATATAAATGAACAGAGAGGCGCGATAATGACAAAGTTAGTCGGCCTGTTTTTGTTTTCGCAAGTCATGATGAAATACTTGCAGTCAAAAAAATTGACGACTTTACTCTCACGTTAATGGTAAAGTTAATATTTTTCTATCCAAATATTGGTACCTAGGGTGGACTCGTTTATTTTCTTGAAACCGTCTCTCTTTTTGTGTGAGTTTTATTCAACTCGTTCAAAACATTTTGCTCGGTTCTTTTGTCATCCACGCATCTATTTGTAGAGAGTTCGTGCTCCTCTCACAACGAAATATTCTGGAAGACTGTTTTACGTTCACATAACCACCAGTTCCTTTACACAAGCAAATATTATTGAAATTGGGTGGAAACTGTTGCAGTTGGTCGTTTGACTACTATCGTCACAAAAACTCTAAACTTGGGGCAAAAATTGGCAACACCTTCGATCGAAATGTGAGGGGTTGTTTTCATACCTTCAAACCAAGAAGTTGTTATTAAACTTCCAAATTAAAACATAATTTAAAAATATCGGCCGCAAAGTTTCCTGACATTTTGTGCTGCCGATTGTTGTGTCCATTCCTCTACAAAACAAGTTCCAAATGCTTCTCACGTCCTTTAGAGGAAAGCTAAAATGTCCGATCGTCGGAAATTCTAGTGTTTCATTTTCATACGGAAAAGGAAACAAGGGTAAAATGGATACGGTCGCGCAAGAACAAAATTCTTTATTTACGTCAAGGCACGAATTCTATCACATAATCACAGAAACTTGGCACGTTAAACGGGCAATTTTTGTGCTTAAACTACGTTCAAAAAACCAATAACTCGACACAACAAAACGTAACAAACAGTTGTTAACAAAAACTTACGAAATGTTTCTTCGGGTTTGTTCGTCGTTGAACCCCCTCGACAGAGGCCTCCTTCACATCTCGGCTCTCCATGATCAATGACTCGTAATTATTCATTGGAATTACTTTATAAAAAAAAGAAGTCTTTGAAAGGAAGTGTGTTGTCGAATAGGTGGTTGTCACGAAAGAGTCGTGAGATGTTGAATAACAATATTGCATACACCTGTGAAGGCATGCGGAAAAGCCTATTGTAAAATTGCACATAAATTTTGTGATAAGGAGGTTCATCCTTTATATTACTTCATTTTATGCTTCAGTGGATGAGTTCATGATTGAAAGAAGTTTACACGGTATCACGAACGTCTAACCATGAAATGGCTCAAATGGTCGCCGAAAGTGCTCTTTTAATTTTAATAAACATTGTTTTTTCAAGCTTAACAAAACTGTGAGATACAGTTCATGAACTATTTAATATTGCACAAACACAAAACAGTCTAACAAAAAAAATTGATTGAGCATGCATCTCTCATGTAATAGTTTAATTTGGTGAGAATTTTTAAAGTGTGATAAGACGAGAGCTGGAGGTTATTTTCTTTCTGTGGAATGTCCATGAGAGGGTGCTAAACACCCAAGTCACTTGCGCAAGCATTTGTAATTTTCGTTACAAATTTCTTCGTTACTCAATGGTGGTGTTAATTATAGCTGTGTTGCCCCGGGCGAACAACAACTAAAAAACAGCAAGTTGTATTTTAATTACGAAACTAGAGCTTGGAACGATTGATATTAGAGGCATGCGGTCGATACGTGCATCAAATCGAATGATAGTTCTGTGAAACAGAGTTGTTGCTGAAAAAAAGTGAATATCCTGAGCGGTACACCCTCGCCGCAAATTGAAATCAATCAAGCTATTAACATGCAAAATTAACAACCGAATATTCAAAGGACAAAAGCTTTCGCCATTAAACGTGAGTAGACCCACGCGGCAAAAAAAAAGAACACACACACAGAGGTAATATGTTTTCTTTTTTTGTCATTTTAGATCCAAGTACAAAGTTAAGAGCCAAAAAAGGCAGTTCAGATGCAGCAATTACTTTTTTTCAACATAGAGCATGATATCCGTCCAACAGCTTGTCAAGCTGTTACTTTGGAATCATAACATTTGAAATGCAAATAGGATCATTAGGGGAGAACGAAATGAGGGTGTCACCGCCCCGTTGTTGCGTTTTTTTTTTCTTTTTTTTTCGTTTGATTGACATCTTCAAGCAGAAGTAGCATCATGCAAATAAACAAATTCCTGCCCTCGAGAGTTTCTTCGCAATGGCTACAGTAGGTCAGGCGTTTCCAGTGCGTCTTGGATGTTCAAAAGGGTCGAACTTTCTTGATTTTGCTCTTGGCTTAATTGAGTCCTTCAGTGGAGATATGAACGCCATCGCATGGGTAGCCGTCACTGCCAAAAATACGAAAAATGTCAAAAGAGGAACAGGGTAATACGAAATGGCTTATTGGCGCATCAGAAAATCGATAAAAAATTCAGCGCTGGCCGGAGCTACCACCGGAAACACTTACTTCGAAGATTATGATTCTGTCACAAAGACATCCTATTACGTAGATTATTCTATTATAAAGACAACTGAAGCTATTGAAAGCGTTTGAAATCAAGCCGTTTTAGAGCTCGGTACCTGAAATATCGGCTTGTCAAACAAAAAGGACAAATCAAGCTTTATCATGCCATATGTATACACTGCATTTGCCTGATATCGATTTATTCTAATGTGCTTTACTACGTACCACAGTTAACGGCTATTGAGCCAGCCATTGCGATTCCAAAGACCTTTCCTTAAGGCAACAAGGTAACCACGCATACTCAAAAACCCAATGGGTCAAAGCCAAAGATCCTTACAAACACTCCCAACATGATTGGACAAAGACGGTTTGATGTTTTTTCTTTTGGATACGGTTTTGCTTTTGCTAAATGTTTTAATTGTTGAATGTCTTTGTTGAGGACGCACCCTAATCTTTGGCGTCAGCAACTCTTGAAGTGTTTAACGTAAAGGACGACGTCAGCCGACGACAGCGTAAACGTCTTCCGAAATGGAACTTCGCGTTGCTCAATTCATTTCTTAATTATTCAGGTCGTTTGGCTTAAAAATATGCACTAACTATCCTGGAATTGAATCGATGTGAAAACTTTGGAGATAATTTTAATAAGAAGAAAAAAATTGGCAATTTGTGGTCGAGTACTTGCATCGTCCTCACAACTGAAAAACATGTCATTTCACGTCTTGGATAGAACGACAACGACTGTGGAATTTACAAAAATGAAAAACCGCACGCGCAAAGCTTGCGAAACTACTGTTTTTCAGGGCTAAATGTGCAAATTTGTGAGGTTCTTGTCAACTTCGTTGTCGTGGTAGCTTAAGCTTCATATCATATTTTGTTCCACGTTCAATAAGGCATGGAGTCACGTCCGTGCGTTCAAGCATCCTCTGCGTGTTTTCATAGCGTGTTGAAAGTCCTCGTGCAATATTAGAGAGCTTAAGCACGCGAGATTTTTAACCGACGGACGGCAACCGGAAGGAAGCTGTTTCCCTATTTAACTTGTCCTCACACTTCTTCATTTATGTTGTTAAGTTTGAAAATCTGGGGGAGAACACTGTCCTTGCATGCGAATGTTCACTTCCACTTTGAGTCCGTGGTTAAGAACATCGCTCGCTTAAGCTCTCTGTTATTGATAAAGAGCGTGCATTTCCTGGTAAAATGCTGCCTTGAGTCTAGTTAAAACCCACTAACGTTTCAAGCAGCAATAAGCGGACAACAACTTTAAGGAATAGTTGGTTACGAGCTCATTGCTCAATATATTGTGTGAAAACAAACGTATGTATTATGTAATCAATTCCAAACTTCTTTAAGTGTCCCTAACCCCAAAACATTTTCTTCGCTAAAATGAATCTTTGCATTTGTTTGAAACTCATTTCAG
>BLFN01000521.1:3131294-3132793 GCA_014634225.1 Acropora yongei
AAAGCAACTTGGCTACGTATTCTAAAATGGTGAATTTTAACCATTTTGGCTGAAAAAAGTTCAGTTTCTCAGATTTCTTGCCAAAATATTTAGCAACGGAATCTTGATACCTTATATATGATTACATGATATATCAAAATACTTTTAATTAATGGTAATTTCCATGTTCCTTACAGGGGCACAATGTAAACGAACATGGTAATTAACATGACCCTTAAAGAGGCACAGCGAAAAGGAAAATGGAAATTCCCATCTTCCTTTGTAAGGCAAGACGGTAAGGAACATGGAAACTCCCATGTTTCTTTACAAAATAAGTTTCTTTTCGATAGCATGTTACGTGTATTTGCGATTGCAAGTCGTAAATGTTCATGTTACCTCTTCATCTTCCCGAAACAGTCAAGGCTGGTGACCCCTCCCCTCTACTTTCCTAACCACCCCCAAATATCTTCATCTTTCTGTGTTGCAAAGGAAAAAGAATGGAAACAATGCGTGGTATGCATTAAAGTTTCTACACCAATGACGACGTAGGACTATTTTCTTGCAACTGTCAATTAATGGTGACTACATGTCATCGTTGCATTGAACCTTTACAACGACCAAGAATTTAATGATACACAGAAGTTCTGAATATCGCAAGAATTCAGTATGAAATACATTAGCTTTAAATGATTGAGGGGCTATTAGTGCGAGATACATTTTCTCCCGTTTTCTTGTGAAGCGCCAGACGGCGTGGCATAAACGACGTACGTACTAAAAGCAAACTTTGCCGTATTTTCAGGTAGGTCCCGTCCTCGAGACGGACGATTCTTCATTCTTCTTGTTTCTTATAAATATTCGAGGGGTAGCTGGAGATTCACCTCTTTTTTTTGTTTTGGTTTGTTTTTTTTTCTTTTTTCTTATAGCTCCTCCTCCTGTGGTCGATACAGGAACAACGGCGGTGATCATACCGTTTAGGAACAAACAAAATTTGAGCAATGGTCAACCAGTCAGGTTAGTAGAAAATAGTTCAAGGTGAAGGCTACCTAAGAGTCTATTTAAGCCCTAAATGAAAACGATGGATAAGATGCCAGGGAGAATACCTACTTTCGCTGTTGCTCATCCTAGTTAGATGAGAAAATTACAGAAAGCCTTTGTTATCAGTTCCTAAACTTGCTAAAGATAAAAATCTTACTGAAATGCCTTTTTACTGAAAATGTTGTATTCCCAGCTACTTTCAAGTAATCGTGATGCCATTGAAAGAAGGACAGGATGCAGGAAATTCTGCTGATAGTAAATACGAAAATGTCACGCGAAAATATCAAGACAGAGTAGAAGGAGAGCCTTACATAACGGCCGAGTTTTCAAAAAAGGACGCAAAAGCAACATTTCCTGTTGGGGATGGAAAAATTTATTCCCGTAATGGTGTGAAAGACTCCAAAAGGAAGCGTAGAAATGTAAAGAAACGTAAGTTAGATTATGAAAACTCGTATGAACACTCATGGCTTTAGTCATCTGATGGT
>BLFN01000525.1:30000-32500 GCA_014634225.1 Acropora yongei
TCGTAGGATGCAGAAGTCAGTTATTACCAGTACTCTCCATATCGCCCGCTATGTCAAGATCATTCAGTCTTGAACAACAGTCTGAACACTCATGTGTTAGGGTCTTCAAGTTAGGGTCTTCAAGTTCATGTCTGACTCCTTTAGTAGTTATATAGTTACAGAGTTTTTATTGTTAACATTAGATCTTAGTATTATTCGCTATGAACACCTGATTTTAGCATTATTTAGAGATCTGACACTGACTCTTTGCACAGACCTGTAGTTACATACAGAAGTCTTTATCCTGATCATTAGATTTTAGTATTATTTGGTATGAACATTAGATTTTAGCATTATTTGTTGATCTGACAACATGCTAGCCATGTCTTTACGCCTAGCTTTGTGAATCTTAGGTATCTGGCATCCAGATGTTTTATAATGCCATAATAATAACAGTACAGGATGTTTTAGATCACAAGTGGTTCATTACATGTTAAGGCATGCATATCAGCTTTGTGCTTCTCTTTCTTTCTTTTTTTTTTGTCTATCTTTTTGTCTCTTGCAGTTGGTCACTCCGCGGGCGTAGGGTGCAACGTAACTGAAAACCCTTCTGCCTCTTTTCCCCACGTGAGAGCTCTTGGATAGCAACACAGTTGATAACAATAGCTCGGATTTATTGGTCCTCAGAACTATTCATGTGTATCAGAGAAAAGAGTTTGGGGACACTTTGTCTTTTTTTCTCTGCATGGCAGAACAAATGCAATGAGAAGTCAAGGAGAAGTTACAGAAAGTGTCACAAAATTGGCTTGCATCTCATTCATGCAATTCTGGTCAAAGGTAAAACAACGACAAAGCTCATGCATTAATACACAAATTCCTGGCTACAAAACTACAAGTGTAAAGAAGTGTCCACTTACCAAGAACTGTGGTTGCTGAGTCTTCTCCCAGATCATTTCTTCCAGCACAGGTGTAGTTGGCACGTGCAGACTGCACTTTGGAAATATTCAAGTATTGTTTATAACAGGAGAGATTTTCTACATCACAAGGACTCCAAGAAATTGTAGGTGTTGGGTTTCCTTCCACTTCACAGTTAAGTGATACACTCTGTCCACGGCCAACAAAGAGTTTCTGTGCAAGTCTAACCATCGGAGGAACTGTAATGAATTGAAAAAAACAACAGCAACAAAAATAAAACAAAAAGTTTGAACTACGACTGAAACTATGCTTGAAGTGTGGTTTATATGTTTTATTTCACATAATGGTGAGGCGATCTTTGCATTACAGTCTTACCTTAAGAAATTCTTAAGCAATAATTATTATTATCTCTTTTAGAAAGAGACAAATGCTTAACAATTGTCCATCTCTATTCCATATATAAGCCAAACTTCAAGTACACATTGCATACGACATCAGACAGTCCAATTCGGCTGCCAAACAGGAAAATGGAAAAAAGTTGCATGTCTCATAGCAAATAGAGGCTAAAGCATGACTCAATCTGCCCCCCCCCCCTCTAAGCATGCATCTCTCATTTAATAATCTCTGCTGTATATGGTAATTTCATCAAAATGAATACCATAGTTTAAACTAATAATAATAATTATTATTATTAATTTTAGTGATTAGTATTACTTTTGGTGGCACTCACAGAAAACACAGTATGACTGTTTTGTACTGGAAAGAAAATACAATAATATATAAAATGATTATTGTTTTACAGAAAATTTTGCCAAAAAATGAAGCAAATAAAAATTACACTGTTATGTTCATTTCACTAACAACTTCTCTTGGCAGCTGTCCCTCTTGTTTGATCAATACAACCTGCACCTGTTTCCATAATAACAATTATTACTGTAACTATTTCTCTCACTCACACTGAATAGTGATCTTGACAACCTTGGTCAAAGAATTTCCAACACCATTATCAGCAGTACATCGGTAACTTTCTTCATTCTTTCCCCCAGTGATGATCAAGGGCATAGTGACGACAGTGTTATCAGAGAGTCTTGTCCAGGTTATTGTTGGTTTTGGTTTTCCATCAGCTGAGCAGTTTAAAGTCAACTCAGTGGGTGCGGTTATCTTTTGATCACTTGATGTCACAATGTTCCTTGGAGGAGCTAGAAAATAAAATAACAGCTTGAATGCTGAAAGGCTTCCAGTAAGTGTCAAAACAGGAAGCACATGAAAGCTGTGATTGTCTAAAGAAAAATGATAATTTATAAGGAAAACGTCTCTCCAAAATATTGCCCAGTGAACTGGAATAATAATTTACTTATAATTCTTAATATTAAAAAAATAAATTAATGAAGTATCTTAGGTCCTTTATCAGAATTATTTTGTTTGAGCCTTTGCACAATACCAATAACAACTGAAGAAGCCAGGCGAGATAAACATTGCACATAACACATAATCGTTAAAGCAAGTTTGTTAGCAATTTCATAGTAATTTATTGAACCTGTAAGTAGGAGGTGCTCTGAGGATGTTGCTTTAAGTACTATTTTTTTTACCGAAGTAAAAAAGTGCA
>BLFN01000525.1:86499-91499 GCA_014634225.1 Acropora yongei
CAAAGTGGAATTTTTAACAAATTTTGAGATTTTGTCTACAAATGTGACCCTATTTGGGAAAACCGGGCTTAACGAAAACAGCGTTGTAATGCATTTTGAATGCGTTGACAATGCATTTTAAATGCGTTGAAAATGCATTGCAATGCGTTGATAATGGTTTTTAACGCATTTGTAATGTTATTCGTTTCATGGTAAAAACGTTGAAAATGTTCAAAGTGGAATTTTTAACAAATTTTGAGATTTTGTCTACAAATGTGAACTAAATTTCCAAAATTAATTGGGCAGCAAAGGGTGAAGTAGACGATAGAAGAGGCTGCAACAGGAAAGACGGATACAAAATTGTTTAAGCTCGGTGCAACCTGGGAAATACGTTCCCGGGCAGGAAGGTAACCGGAGAGGTTACCCGCGACAAGAGTTTTTGGGTCTCGAAAACCAAGAATAGAGGCGTCTCCAAAGTAATGGCTATAAAAAATTGCTTTAAACTATAAACACGCGAAAGATATGAAGGTTATATCTCTGATATCCCCAGTGAAATGGCAAGAGGAGAGTTTTAAATCTTGATGCTGCGTATTGAAGGTCTGGGTACACTATTGGTTTGAAATCAGGAGAAATTTTCCACTCCGGAATGGTAAAGGGAGGGTGGGGGCGGGGTTAAAACGCCCAAAATGTGGCTGCAAGAAAAGAAAGAGGTGGAAGGAAGAGATGGCTCAAAGGATGACAGCTCTAAGACTCAGTAATCCTAGAGAGAATTGACCCTTTGCAAAAATGGCTGGCTTTAAATTGTTTTTTTGCTCATGTTCGAAAGAGCCTCTCCTGCCTCGTTCACGATAAATTCTTTAAAATTGTTACCTCAAAAACGAAGTTAGGGAGGCTATTTTGAATATGAACAAAAGAATAATTTAAAGGCAGCCATTTTTGCAAAGGGTCTTTAAGAATCCATTTCAAAACTGTCATCCTACAGCTAAGGGCAAGACACGAAGAGGGAAATAAACGTATTGCTGGACAATAAACTTTTATAAATAAGCGAATTGAAAGGGAAATATAGAGATACAATGAAGAAAGAGCTAATCATATCGCCATGACCTTGTCTCGAGTAGGAAGTGCCGCGATCTATAAACTGATTATGACGAAAACATCTACTTGTAGTATGGCCAGGGAAACCACAGTTGATGCAGACAAGGCGCCAGGGCCCAGGGAACCCTCGAGGAAAAATAATGCAAAGTATGCAAGCTAGATATCGGACACGAAATAACAAACAATAAAACATATGAGGAAAAAGGCACAAACTCAACCGCGACCGGTATTGGGAAATCACTAGGAACACTGCAACACTCGAAGCCGGAAAAACGCACAAACATCAGTTATGAGGCAGCAAATAGCACAGCATCACAAGTCGGAAAATATATTGAATACATAAACAAGAAATAACGATGACATCCCCCTGCAAAACATTTATGCATAACACAAGCCTAAATAAATCCTCTAACAGCTAACACAATTACTGATAAACCCTAGTACTTTTCTTTGTGGACAAGAAATTCAACAGATTTAACTGAACAACAAATGAACGAAACAGGTTAAGAATCCCATCTGGCAGGAGGCAGATAAGTTGGCTGTGACAATGCAGCGGAGGATTTGAACCAGGGACTGCCTGGCTCAAATTCAGCCAGTGGTCAGAGCGAGACTTGAACTCGGGATCACCAGATTCCAAGTCCAACGATCCAACCACTCGGCCACGACGCCGGAAAACTTGTATAAACCAACATTGGAGATGAGGCAACAAATAATAAGACATCGCATACCAAAGTATGTTTGTGAACCAAATCATCGGCCGAAAGGCAAAAAATGAAATATCTCATGTCAGAAAAATAACGAAGGAAACATGAGCTACAAGGGAAACAAATAACAAAGTACTCATGTCGGAAAATATGCAAACCAAACATCGGCCATCAGGCAACAAATAACACAAAACATCTCGCGCCGGAAAGAATGCAAACTAAACAGCCGCCATGAGGCAACAAATAACAAAACATCAAATGTCGGAGAGCATGCGAACGAAACAAAGGCCATGAGGTAACGCTTACCAAAACATCCTATGCCGGAAAAGTACGAGCAAAAGATGTGACGAAAGTGGAAAGACTGCCTAAGACTGAAATAAACTCGAGAAAGGGGGTGAAAGGCGGGTTTAAGTGCTAACCAAACGTAAGAAATAGATAGGTACCGAAACTAGTAAAGGGGGACGAGAAACTGAATAAACGCGTCAAGAGTAACAGCTGCGAGATAACGCGTAAATGTACGAATTCCAAGAAAGCACGATAGAAAGGACTTCAGGTATCTAGCTGGTTAGAGTTGCCCTGCGTTGCTATTGCGGGAGAAACCATGTTTTGCAGGACGACATTGCCTTGAGAGGAGGCTGCGGCAGATGAAGTTCTTGAGACTGTGGAGCCGCTTCAGGCCTTCTGATTGAGCCTTCACATGAAATAGTAATGCATTTATATCGACGATACCTCTTATACTTGCTTGGGTAGGGCCGCTGTAAATCGGAAATTCATGTTAGTCTCATTGTTTGCATACCAACAACTCACAAGGAAGTGCGTGAAATCGCTAATACAATACAGAGGGAGCAGAATAGGTTTTCACTGGGGTCAGTAATTATAATTATATGCGGCAGTAATTATAATTACTGCGGCAGTCAGCGTTATGAGATATATTGCAGCCAGCTGAGGGCGATATACCGCAAATACTGACTTCCTCAGTTATTATCCATTAAATATCGATGGTTCCCTTTCAACCTGGGGTACTTTTCGTAAAGTAGCTCTCCACTTAAGTCACAATCTTCACTTTAGGTCACTCACCGAGATCTTGCTGCACGTAATATTTTGGTCGTGGAAAGAGAAACCTGTCAAATATAAGAGATGTACAAGAGGAAAATATCTGTGAACGAAAACGAAGGTAATTCACCATTCAATCGTACATTGATGCTATTTACTGTGTCAAATTTAAGCAAAAAGGAACCTCTGTTAAAACATAACATTCCTCGTGATATTCTCTTTGAACTTTCCTTAGGGTCGTTGGCTGCCACTGAAATGGACAGCGTATATGAAGCTCTGTTGTACGGACAATACACAACAAAAAGTCATGGGTGTAAGAAAAGAAAAAGAAGTCTCGTGAAGAATTCAAATCTAGCGTATGTGAATCTTCCCTCCCATCTTCCTGCTGTAAGTATACTAGCAGAAAGATCTGAAGGGAAGATTCGAAAAGATTTCGATCAAAACGAGTAAAGCTGAGTTAGATTTGAGTATTCTTTGAGAGGAGCTTACAACTTGCATCTGTTAGTGGTAGGATTTCGGTGACGATTTAAGACATCTCGAAATAGCGAGCCGAATGACTCAAGATAACTGATTGTAAGAAGAGAAAAACAGGTAAATTCAACAGTAGTTTCCATTTCTTTTTTAAACACGCTGACTGTTTCGTAGGGATTAACATTCGTTACACAAGCTCTCCTCTAAAAGATCAGAAAGCAGAGCTGTGGTTTCAGTCTGTTTTAACCGGACTCGAGGTTTTTCCTTGGTTGCTCTGTTTTCATTCTAACCAAAATCGACTCTTCTGGGTGCAAAAGCGTGGAAAAGTAACAGTTACAAGAAGAGGACATTATTACCTGTTCTCGTCTGCCTCGTTATTTTTTCTCAATATAATTATGTTTAATTCAACTTTCGTGTGACTTCCTGCAATCAAGAACGTTTTCTTTTCAACAAATGGAGTTATGGAGTTGCTCTCTATGAAATATTCACTGTTGGCGAGAATCTTAGCTCGTTATTGCTTTCTGCTATTGTCCAGAAAAAGTAGCGGTCTTAAAGACCTAAACTATTACCCGTTTTTCAGCAAGATGTAATAAGAACAAACTGTGAATATTTGCTTTCTTCTACTCATTGCCGTTTTCATTTGAAACGTGTAGAGTATGAGAGGCACATTAACTCAAGCGCTTGATCATCAGATAACCATCACTGCGAGAGCTTCTTTTCTGACTCTATTTGACTTTAAGGTGGTTCACCATAGCCACGCATGGATGGGAGGAAAGTTGTCAATTTGCTGCAACAAGGCTACAGGATGCAGAAACCAGAGTATCTTGACAATGAACTGTTAATAGCAAAACTCTTTGTTTATTTAATGGTTGAAACAATTCAGCCGCTTTAACAACTCAATTCTTGCCAGCAAGCGAGATCTGAAACCTCATACCCAGATTTCACTTTGTCAGATTTCCCTACTACTTGGGCTTAGGAGAACTGGGTATGAGATCAGGTCTGTGCTTGGATTATTACTGCAGGCTACAAAGCAACGCTTTAGATTGCGAAATCCGTTTAGTTTACTTCCCTTCTTCTTCGACTTCAGGAGAAATGTTCTCCTAAACCGAAGTTTTCACTACATTACAAACGTATATTCAAACTTACGTTTTGTTCACATTGCATTCATTCACGATGACGATGACGCTAACGCTAACGTTGACGATTACAAGAGAGATATGGAGAGAGGTCACTAAATAAAATGTGTAGCTTGCATCCTCTCCTTACGTATGAAATTATGAGGAACTGTTGGCAAAGTGGACAAGAGACAAGACCTTCATTCGTTGATTTAACACAACAACTAAAATGGATGGAAAACCAGCACAATGCGAGATTTTACTGAAAACTCTGGAAGAAACGAATTTTCCTAAGTCTTATGTACATTATTGAAGGAGATAAAAAGCTAAAGGAGATCCTTTTCTCATTTGGAAGCAAAACTTGTTTTGCTTTTATTCTTGTTGGATAATGTCGCATAAACTTTGGTGACCATTTAATGTACAAACTTACGCAAAAAAAAAAAAAAAATCGGTGAAGTCATCTCATCCCTTTTTTTATTTTTCATTTTGCAGTGGCTGCTCAACATGCACATGTACGACAATGCACTGTATGCAAACTTGGAAGACTTGAACGCATAAAGGAAGGGATTAACTACAACGAACC
>BLFN01000525.1:116499-118531 GCA_014634225.1 Acropora yongei
CGGACAATGGGTACCAGACGATATCCGCCTTTCCATTTGATATCCGCCGTCTGATTCTATTTCGACGGAGGGAAAACCAAGAAACGAGCAAACGTTCATGCAATTGGCCAACGAAGAACCAAAAGAGACTTATTGCAGAAGCCAGTGACAGAAAAATAAAATTCTAGTTGACAATTTCGTACCGAGAAACACGAAAAAATTCACAAAATATGCAGGAACGATCTATGTGCGATCGCCTTGAGGAATTATTCGGAGGGTTATAAAGTAAGTAAACCCCTATCCGGCTTGCCGGTATATCGAAGGATAATGCACTCGGCTGAAAGATTGTCCACAAAATTTCTCAGTTGCCCTTGAAGCTTCGCTTCTCGGTCAACTGTTTCCTCAGTTTCGAGCGAAAATATATTTATTAAAATATATATTATATTAGTTTGTTACGTGCTTTTGTCAAACGTGTTTTGCCATCCTTTTTTCTACATGGAAGAACTTGAATTTTATCTTCCGTGACGACCAATAAAATAATAAATCAGACGACTGACCTTCCTTGCTTTGTCGTTCATTTTAATTATCTTATGGTGAGTGGTATTTCTGAACATCGCATCACGGAATATCGGCTTTCCTGTTGGTCACTCATTATCGAAAGTTGCCAACAATGTTGTTTACTGCATTGACGATGAGTTGATCGAAACCGAAATGTATTTAGCTGAGAGCTGATAATTGATCAAACAATAACTTAAAACAGTAACTTTCTTAACTTTAGCTTGGAAATAGGAATAACGGATCCTCGGGAACTGAAGCGTACCCGGGGATGAACCCCGGTATTTTTCCAGTTCAATAAATCAACAAAGCAAAAGAGCATTGGTTTGGAGGGGCGGGACTCAACGATTGGTGGTATTCTTAAACTTGGCATCATGGGATGTCAATAACTTCCCTCTCAGTTGCAATTCCACCCTGCATCGAAAGTCTCTGCGAATATAGTCTGCGGCATTGGTGTTTTGTTGATCGACAAAGATGTCTTTTCTTTTATACTGTATGCTCTTTGCAATCCTCTTATTTTGCCCCGAAACAGGTGGGTTTTGAGCTTTAATAATCAACTTACTAAACTCATATTAAAGGCTGGACTGGCTCTTTCAAAATCTGTAATACAAGTAGAGACTCGCACTTTTGGCTATGATTCAAACACAAAATAGATCTTAAGGTTGATTGTATATTCACAGGAAAAAAACCTGCTTGACCTACATAAGCCTAATATTAAGTTGGTCGAAGGGTAAAACTATTCAATAAGCCTTCTGTCCATTATTGTGCGATCGGCTTTGGTTGCGGTTTCGAAAGTTTCAAACTGTGAAACTTAAAGATACTGGTATTTTCACGGGAAAAGTTTTGCATTGTTATATGGTTGTTACACTAACAATTATGACCAGATGAAATTGCTCATTTTGTAAACGGTCTTTTCAATGTATGCTGTATATGTACTCGGTGGTCTTCAAAATATCGACTGAGCCTTAACTGGGCTGTCCATGTAAGCAGTGAACAAGTGTGAGGAAGTGTAAAGCATCTAGAAATGTCAAAGACGTCATTTATACAGATACAGACAGTGCGTAACTCCTTTGTGACGCATATAGCTTCGAGAGAGATTTTAGGGAAGCTGATGAGAAAGCATTACTAAGTCGCATGCCTTGGAAGAATATGTTAATGTTTAGTTATACTTTTGAGGTAATAGCGTAGGAGAAAATGAGGGATATGTTTGTCCTTTGGCACAATAAAAGATTTTATTAATAGAACGGAAGTTGTGAAATTTTCAGCAGCCCAGCTTGGAGTCAAACATTCATTCCTTTGCTCAAATTTTTAAAATAATATTATACAGTCGCTACAGTAGCTATCATAATGTAGTTCTGTTTTCACCAACAAATCCTCTGAGTGAAACCATATTCAAAGGAATCTCAGACATATGCTTTTGGATGCTATTTTTGCAACACATCCTTTGTCATGGAGACACATTTCTTGGAGCCGCTGGTCAAAAATTGTTTAAAGTGCC
>BLFN01000525.1:153137-155637 GCA_014634225.1 Acropora yongei
TTTTTTTTTTTTTTTCCGAAAAAGAAGCCCTGGGTGAACTCGTGCCCAGGGGGCTTCTGCTGCTCTGTTAAGCTTGAAAGTAGATATGAATTTTCAAAGATTGTTGAAATCTTCTAGGTAAATCAGCAGGGTGCACTTGAAAAGCAACTAGATCCTGGTAGACTGGGATACTTGCAACTGAAATACTACTCCAGGAACAAGGACAGCAAACAGTTGCTATATATCCTAGGTAAACTTGTTGTTTTCCTTGTTCAAGGGGATGTCACTTAGAGGGAAATAATTATATAAATTGTAAAGCCAAAAAACTTTCTTCGAATGACTTGCTGCTAAGTTGTTCATCCTTTGAGGATATATAACAAAACACTTAATGACTGCTCCCTTGGGAAATCAGTTAGTTTTGTTTCCCTTGCGGAATCTCAGTGTTTCCCTCAACCCGAGTTATATTTGTTTATTTAATAAATCGTGAGTTGCATTTCATGACTTCTTTTGTTTGGAAATTTATGGGTACATTTCATGACATGAATATTTTAAAATTGAAAAAAAGGTCGAACTACAGGTTGGTTTACGAATTTTCCTCGTCAGTGCTGTATGCAGGTAGCAAACCAATTCCCATGTTATTGCATTGGTGCATTAGCATCTATCCTTTAAACTTTATGATCTTTATTTTTAATTTGTGCTCTTCCCTTGCCATGGACAAGATTGGGTCCTCCTCTCCAAGGGAGTCTAGTCTTACGTTTGCACCTGACAATGTAATGTCATCTGATGATCAACAACTGGGAATTATTTAATAAATTATAAGTACTAGTTAAAAATAAATACAACAACAACATTTTAGATGCGATCGAAATTGCTATATTTCTGACTATCCTTTCTTGTGACTTTTACCGCTTCTGTCCTGCATGCTAATAGCTTCCACGTCAGCTAGTAGATTTGGCTCCACCTCCAATGTAATAACTTTCCTCTCGTCTTTGTCATGCCTTAAGTTCTTCTTCTGCATCATCATCAAATTCCTGCTTTAGAGGATTAACTGAGGCTTGGATTACGTACGCTACTAATTTGTTTATTTCACTTGGGGAGAAACGAGCTTTTCCTCCACCAGATTTGAGTAATGCTCCTTTCTCGACTGGCGTTTTAGCCGCCTCCAGCATCCTTGAAGCTGACTGAGGCCGCGTTTGATACCGTTAGGATTTTGAGAGTAAAATTAAGTTAAGATTTCCTCCCATGCCTTTGTCCTTTTTGCCAACGTTCAACTGTGAGAGCCTTAGTTTCCCACCTCTAGAGAGTCTCTACCCAATTCGGTCATTAAATAGCTTTCTTGTTCACTAAAATTTGTTGTGCGACTTGCTTTAGAAGCCATGTTTCAGAGATGAGTGATATGGCTTAGCCACTGAACAGAAAAAACACTTTCGTTTTTCAGTAATTCATATTAAACCACCGCTCAGCCTTAAACAATGGTTAACTTGGACTTCGTTTAAATACTCGTTGAGCCTTTGTATTTGGTCATTTCGAGTTTTGAGTTGCAAAAGGGTAGTTTTGATAAGGTATACATGCATTAAAGTTGAATGGAGGGTTCCTCGTAAGACGAATCAGCCATGTACATAACGCAGAGCTCGAGTTGCATGAGTGCTATCATCATCAAAGGTAATGAAATTGTGTTTTCTATCAGGCCACACTTTAGCGAACTACCAAAGGCTTTTTCAGTGTTTTCCTTTCTTTAGGTCAGCAGAGGTTTAGAAGACTGATATCCTCCTTTGAGCGCGAGAAGTTCGTAGAAGCAAGTAGTTGCAAACGGGCGTGGGTTTTCAAAGTCTCCGATCATTGGCGAGTTGAAACAAACGAGGCAGCACTTAAATGGAATTATAGTGGCGAGCCGTTAATAAACGAGAGTCTTAGTGAAATATCTGAGGAGCAGCTGGATTTTGTCTTGGGACGGATTATTTCCGAAGTCAGAAGAGGAGAGGGGCAAGAGTATCCAGGGCTGGGAGAGTTTACATGAAATGACTGGTAGCATTCAAACGTTTTTACGTCAAATGAAAGAGAACTACTGCCTCACAAGGAGTTGTCAATCAGGCTTAAGTTACAACCGAAGAACAAGAAAACCGTTGTTGTGGGAAAATTTTGTCAGGTAGTGACAACGAGGAGATTCTTTGCTGTACTTACGCTTGGGTTTTTGGCATGCAGTTTGCTTGGAGGACTGAACAGGAACACCGAATATTTAAGGTTCAAAAACTCTCAGTCATCTTTAGAACAAGATGAATCGGGGTGCCAATTCTTGCAGCATATGGACGGTATTAGTAAAACCAACAACGGGGGTTGTGCCATTGGCGTGACAAAAGGAAAATTGTAGGTGAATCTAAAAATTTAACTAATCCAGAACGTTGCCCAGTCGAGCTATATAAGAAGTATTTGTCTCACGTGCCTAAAAAAATGCATTCGATGGGGTGAGAGAATATAAATGTACATCGTCAACACAAACGAAAAGCAAGAGAAAGATTGCGGG
>BLFN01000530.1:15349-17849 GCA_014634225.1 Acropora yongei
TGAACAACAAATTAACAGTGTAGCTGAGGGCTAACTAACCGAACGCAGATTAAACTTCTTCTTCAAATTAATTTCCTAGGGCACTATTCTGATCAGTAAAGTGCGCGATCTGCAAAGGACAAATAAGCTGATTTCTGTGGGTTTCAGAGCTACACTTCCGTTTTGGGTTCATTCCTTTTCGACTAAATCAATATTGCAGCAATCATTCCTCTTTAACCTTAACTTTGAGCCCGCCACATATTCGAGAAAACTTGTGCTTACGTTTAACTTGATTATTTTGTAATCTATCCCGTTTACACTCAAATGGTTGGCTAGGAGCTGCAAAACTCAGGCCATGACATTTTCTGCTCTAAGATGAAAAAAAAAAGAGAGATGTAATTACCATAAACAGCGATGGTGACATTTTCACTCATTGCTGTTCCAATTGTATTGTTAACCTCGCATTTGTAGACAAACACTCCTCCAGTTCTCATTGTTCTGTTCCAAACTCCTGTACTGCTGACTTCATTCACCATAGTTCCATTCACAAATAACCGATACGTGTGAACAGCAGGGTTGCTACTAGCTGAACATATGAAGGTGATGATCTCTCCTTGGCAGACTGTTGTTTCACTTGGAACTAGCTGAACCATCTCTGGGGGGACTAAATTAAAAATCAAAGTTAAGGGACGTTTTTTTCTATTTCGTTCTTTTCCTTCCTTCCTTTCTTTTACGGTTTTGTAAAAGTTCATTGGCGATTCTCAATCCCCAATTCAAGACTCATTATCTACGAGGCTTGACTCTGGACTGACAATCCTATATTTGCTTTACTGACTCGTTACCTGCAAGGTTCAAGGATCAGCTTACTGAAACTTGCGTGCATTTCTTCAAAGAAAGGGAGAAATGACTACAACGCCAGCCTCACTTCCCAAATTAAAAGTGCACAGTGCGGGAGGGATAAGCCCTGTGAATTGGACATGTGGAACCAGCGTTTTCCAGTACGTTACACTGAGGAACGAATGAGGAGGATTACTAAGAACGAGGAAAGCAAGTTCTCGTCTATGAATAGCTCTCGAACCACGACCTTCAAGAACTAGAGCCCGACAACCTAACTGCCACGCTAACAAACCTCCACTTTCCTGTTAGGAAAAAATGTAGCATAGTTTGTGTCAACTTACACAGCACATCAACTTCTGCCAACTCTGTTGAGGTGCTACATAGATTACTGGCTACACATGTGTATTCTCCTGCTTCACTCCTATTGATACTTGTGAAAAACAATTCCGTTTGATTCAAGCGGTCTCCATTGCTTGTCTTCACCCAGTAAACAGTCGGTGCAGGGAAGCCAGATGCATTACACGTGAATGCAACATTTCCACCTTCAATAACCACCTCATTATCTATTGGCAGAATGGATGGAGGAACTGAAAACAAAACGAGAAAAAAGAAGGTTTAATAAAGAACAGCAACATCGCATGCGCAATACTAACATTCGCTGACCAGCAATCCTATCCAAATAAACTTTGCTTATCAATAACCAGTTTGACATGAACCCTATCGCAGAGGTCAGGGTTCGAGTCCCGTTCAGGTCTGAAATTTTCAGGTCCTCCTTTCTCTACTGTTTAACTATCCTTAAACGCCAAAACAAACCTGCAAAGATCATTAACATGAAAATTGATTCCATCCGCAGTTCAAATGAAATTTCATTAATTTCATCGCATTATATAACCTTTTACGTACGCACTTCCCGTCTAGATTGGCCATTGCTATAATTGCAGGTTAGGGTGGAGTTTGCTTTAATATTAAGTGACCTTATTTATAATAAACTTAAAGTTTTCAAACAACAAAGCATATAAGTGTAAGTGAGCTATTGGGCAGTCTATAATTTCGGATCATAACAGAACAGTTCCGCTGGCTTTAAGTGTTGTTGAGCATGTATTCTATCTACTTTTTATTCATTTATTTTTTGCCTCAATATGGCCAAAATTAGAGACCTCTTGCAGTACGGTTTTCTCACAGAAAATCACATGCTTTCTGACTTTGCTTAGTTAAATTGGGAATGACACTATCTCAATAAGGATGTATGTCATTAATGAGCTTTTCAAGTTAAGTTCTGTTGTCTAGAAACACTGCACAAAAGATAGTGTATGTTTCCTCATGGAAGGAAACTTGCTTTCTAATGTTTTTCTGTTGGTAAATAAAGTGCCACGCTTACTATTAACAGTGAAAGAAACATTTGTGCTCATTGCTGTTCCCACGATGTTGGTAACCTTGCAGTTGTAGATAATCACTCCTCCGGTTGTCATTGTTCTGTTCCAAATTCGTGGGCTGCCGCTGTTACTGACCATAACATTGTTCTCATACAGGTGATAAGTGAGCTCCATGGGGTTGGCATCTGCGGCTGAACAGCTGAAAATCACGTTTGCACCTTTGCACACTGTATCTTTATTCACTTGCAACTGCACTCCCTCTGGCGGGTCTGCCAAAGAACAAAATTCTCTCAGTGCAGTTTTCATCGCAG
>BLFN01000530.1:46256-51256 GCA_014634225.1 Acropora yongei
GGACGATATCTGGACGCATGTGGAGATGACGACTGCAGTCAAACCGCCGCCTCCCTGGTTCGTCTACGAGCTGGTCAAATCGTGGGCACCCCAAATCCTCCAAATTTAAATAGGGGAGTCCCAACTTATGTAAAAGAAACTTTTCCTGAATGCCACCCTTGTAAGCCACGACCAGGCGTTCGGGGGTACTGAATTTGGAGTGGAGCTCCATGACCAAATCGGGTAATGCACTGACGGGTAAAGAATGTTCGTACACCCCGGGTTTGAAGGACAACCCGTGTATGCGATCGATGGCATAGGAGACTGTCCGTTGATCTTTTTTCGACAAGTCCCGCCAACGCCAGCCGTGGTCGAAATGAGTGTTCCCGGTCATGGTCCTGTCCCAATTACACCATCCTAGTTCTCTTACCAGGAAAGCAGCTCCACTGTCCTTGCTGAGTTGAAAGCCTTCCAGATCGATGACCATGCAAATGGAATCCATGATGGTTGGTTGGTTGATTGATGGTCGAAAGCGTGCGCTCGCTCGTTTTTTATAGACGGAGAGACTACCCGTCATTCATTGGGGGAGAGGAGGAGGGGGATGGGGGGGTATCCCCCCTTTGAAGGGGCCCGAGGGTTGATGGGACGGTTCTCGTGTGTATATAGAGGGAAAAACAAGGATGGTGTGAAATCAACCAAAAAACATGGCTGAGGCGAAATTCGTGTTGAATACTCTATGGGGTCAATGGCAACGGGTCGATACGATGCGATGGGAGATAAAGAAGAAGAAGAAGAAGACGGACGAGGATCGCGCTGCGGTCGAGACAACCGAACGATTGGATCCTCGTGTCAAATGTAGTCTTTGGCGTTGGGCCATCACTCGAACTGGGGTGTCGGCCTCGGAGGCGTCGTACCTGGACTTGTTGGACGAACACATCGTGACCTACATCGTACAATTGAGCAGTTGGGGTGTAATACAGGACAAGAAAGAGATGGGATGGGCGAGTCTGCACCAGGAATTTCGATTATTACCACGCTGCCCCGTTCACGACACGGTGATTATTTATTTTTTTATTTTATTGTAGTTACTACACGAAAGGCATACACGTTTTGGTTGTTTTGTTAGATCATGTGGGTGTGGTTGAGCGAACCGAGAACCACTTGGTTTCGATGTCTTCGTCCCAACGATGCATCCCATCGCTCAGAATGGGAGACCTGTCAATACTATGTGAATCTTTGTACGCATTGTTTACAAGTGGATCGAGCGCGTAACCCGTTCCACAGTTTTCCGTGCTGCGGTGTCTATGGTATTCGACGCGAGGACGGTGGACCCGTCACGACATTGACCCAAGTGGCAGGCCAGGTCGCTCGACTACGCCCTGGCTACGCATTCATTACCAGTAAGTTCTTTTTCTTTTCTTAATAGACATTGACCCCTTATGACGTTTGCGTGGTGGACCACACCGATGGGTTTCACCATCACGTGTGGTGTCCAAGTCGTCGATGTGGGTGGTTACGAACCCTTTGTCTGGAGATGCGATTGGAGGGTCGCTTGTTTTGCATCACGTACGGTCACAGCACACCTTTCGCTAAGGCGCCTCTTTGTTTTTCACGTCTGTAGGTTTACGAACCCTTTGTCTGGAGATGCGTTTGGAGGATCGCTCGTTTGGACACTAAACCACCTCTTTGTTTGTCGTCGTAGGTCATGCGCGCTCAACTTGACTATGCCTATAATGGTTGGTCAACCCCATTACATTATTGGCAATGGAACTGTCCCTGGCCGTCGTGTACTCGGGCGAAAACTAGTTCAGTGAGGGTGATACAAGGTCGATATCACTTTTATTATTATCCGTACGTGATGCATACCGAGTGGTACCTCCATCACCAAAACATTGCCTGTTGGAAATGTAGGACCTGTGACGACCCACGTCGTTGGGACACGTATATGAAAACCACGAACAAGTGGAAAGGCAAACCCCTTTGGTTTGGGGACTCGATCTGTTATCGATGTGGTGGTGTCAGATACCGTCATTCAACGTGGGTGTTTGATTGGATTACAGTGGGTGATTGGATTGATTGTGGTTGTTTCATGTAGGTGATGCATACAGAGTGGTGCATACCGAGTAATCAAGCCAAGATTGCCTGTTGGAAATGTCGGGCCTGTGACACCCCACGTCGATGGGACACTTATTTGAAAACCACACCCAATTGGGAAGACAAACCCCTTTGGTTTGGTCAACCGATCTGTTATCGATGTCATGGTATCCTATACCGTCATGTATGGGGAAAGTGGTGGATTGCGGGACGTTATAATAATTGTGATTGTGATTGGTAGGTCATGCGCTGCATCCATTGTTACTCGGAGTTCCTCGTATGGGATTGTTATCACGAGGATTGCCGCGAATCGTGTCACAGTTTCCGTGACTTCACACATCTCAATTGGCCGCCACCACCCGTATGGATAGGACATGTGATCTGCCGTAAATGTCACAGAGTGCGATGTCATACGTGCAAGTGTTGGATGCGTGCACGCTGGCGCCGTTGAACTTTGACTATGTTTGTTTTTTTAATAGATCATGGTCGTCGTTTCGTGGACTTTGAACGACGACCCGACAAATCGTGACTTATCCTGGTGGTGTTGCCCATACGGGGATGCTAAGATGGCTTTATGCGTGCGGTGTTATCACCCTTTTGACTTTATTTACGTGGAACTGAAACAGCATCGACCACGATGCCCTCGATGGTATAGCGGTCGTCATCGTCGTTGTGTGGGTTTCTCACGTTTGTTTCGTCGTCATTGCAGCCTATGACCCTGAGAGAATGGACGTTGGATCCCGAGATGTGGTCCATGATGATCGGACAAAACCATCAAGCCGCCGCCTATTGGACTTGTTTGTACGGCAACTGTCATCGTACCATACGGGCTTGTGCACGATGCTATGGAAGCACACACGGCATCTATGGACATACATGCCCCAAAACGTATACCTCCGACCATCGTCGTGAAGCTATGCTGTGCCGCTGGAATTGGTATCTGTACGATCATATCGACCTTCATATGGATGGTACCACGCTCCAATTACACGAGACCGCCCTGAGACGTATTGCACGGAGGCACGATTGGTATCGAGGATAAGGAGGACTGAAAAAAACGTTTTTTGTTTTGTTTTTAGATACGTTGGTTTGCCACCACATGGACCACGTGGTCGTATTGGTACGATGTCTTCGACATGACCTCGAATCATATCCTCGAAGTCAAGTGTTGGTACCTATGTCGTTCGTGCCGCCAGGATGCCCTGGCCGTCGTTTGCCCTTATTGTTATAAAACGTTTGCCTGTGATGGAGAGGGGCTAGCTACAAAACACGCTCGAGATTGTCCTCGCACCTACCCTTTTCGATTCCAACATATGGGTCGAGAGTCTAAGCGCGAGATGTGGCGTCGACGCTATAGTGGTATGGAGCTCATGACGGCCACGACCCGGGAACTGTCTGAAAGACATTTGCTCATTTTCTAAAAGTAATGACACACTTTGTTTTGTTAACAACAACAACTTTATTAAAGTTTCAACTTGACTTTGGCCTGCATGATTTTTTTGACAATCTTTTCCGTGTTAGTCTTGCGACCGCCAAACCGATCGATGGCTTTAATCATCTTACGATCGGCTGCATGTTTATCGCGAAGAGTCTTGGCACGAGAATAATCGATGTCATGTTGTTTGGCAATCCGATCCAAACGGTTGATGCCTGGGTCACCGCGTTTCAAACGTTTCTGTAAATGTGTGCCAGGACCCATGTACTGATAACCAGGCCAATGAAATTCGACTCCGGTTTTGCCCAACCATTTTTGAATATCGACTCCACGCCCTCTCTGACGACGACGACGACGACGACGTCTCACTACCATGTTTTCCACTGTTGTTCCAATCCTCTCAACTCCTGACTCGATGGTCTATCGGGACTCTCCAATTGACGTCTCCTTTTATCTATTTCACGGGATAGACTAAGCATCCACGGATTCGTCTGTCGAGTAGTACGAGGCGGGCCCACTTTTTTCAATCGAGCACCTTGACTGACCAACGATTCGGGGGTGATTTTCGATTTCAAATGACGTGGACCGGTCGACGTGGGGGTCTTCTTTCTGGCTGGAGTGGGTTTCAAGGCCACACCCCTCAGTTCCTCGGGCGTGAAGGGAACCCTTCTTTTTTGACCAGTCTTTTTCTTTGTGGGGGGTTTCAAGACCACATCCAACAGTTGCTCGGGCGTGAAGGGAACCTTTCTTTTTGGTCCAGTCGTTCTGGGAACAGGGATACGGGATGGGGTCTTGCCTCTCTTAGGGGTTTCTGCCGGTGTAGGGGGTAGAAGACGACGACGACGACCTTCTGCCGGGGTGGCATCGACGGGGGCTGGTGGTGGTGGTACCCCACCGGGTTTAGCAACACGTACCATACGACGCATCCATTTACTCAAAGCTGGGGTTAACAATTCTTGTCCTTCTTGCGCCTCTTCTTCGGCCGTCAAAGGTTGTGTTTGCAATTGACGTAGTTTCTTGACCGCTCGACGTAATTTTCTATCGACCGGTTTCACCCTTTCGACGGCCACATCGTCCGGTAAAGTGGGATCGTTCAATAAACGTTCTTGACGAGCGGCCAAACGTGCCGCATGGGACAAACGTCCATCTTCCATGAGCAGCGCACTATGTTTTTGCACCAATTCGGGGGCTTCCGCCCGGGGAATGATTAGCATTTCTTCCATGGTCCCACGCCCCAAATGAATCACCTCCGAACCCTATGCGTCTTTTTTATGGTCTTTTTTATGGTCTTTTTGAACGACAATGTCTTTCAGTTCCGTAGGACCGGGTGTGGGTGGTGGTCGGTCGGTATTACCAAACCGACGACTCTTGCACGATTTCATGATCTGTTTCAAATCTTTCCAAGCCAATTGAAGACGAGCCATGTGAGGTCGCATCTTTTCCATCCATTCCGGGGTTCGTCTCAATATCATGAACAAAGTCGTCAACAAAC
>BLFN01000531.1:0-2500 GCA_014634225.1 Acropora yongei
GCCTCTTCCAATGTCCAAACCTTCCTCGTCCGCCATATTGTATTTGCAATGATTCTTTCCCAGGCCCTTATCTTTCTGATCCCACGGCTTGACCCAGTCCCCAAGATTAAATGAATATTTTGACGGATTGAATTGAATGAATTTTTACGGATTAAATTAAATGAATATAAAGGGATTAAATTAAATAAACATAGAAATATTAAATTAAATGGATTTAAAAAATAGATTATATAAATATAAATATTAAATTGAAAAAATAAAAAAAAATTACATATATATAAATACTGAATTGAATATATATCAAATTATTGAATATTGCTACAATCGGCTTGCCATAATAAATAAGTGCACCAGTTCCATGAGAATTGTTGTCCCTGCATCTGCCCCCGCCTTAGATGATATAAATGGAAATTAAGCAGCACCTTTGAGAAGGGATGAACATTGCGACTGTCCTCATTTTTATCGCAAATTAATTTGAACGAGGTAAGAAATAGTGTTCAACAGTGCCGAAGATGTTTCATTAACCTCGTCCCAGGACCTCTCCCTTGGCTTTTGGGCCGGGACGTGAGAAATTCTCTTGAACAGAAGAGTGAAAAGGATCGGTAAAAACAATCTGTAGCTGACAGATTTGCCGGAGATAAGGTTTTTAAATTTACATAGGATTTTCACCTTTTTTTCGTTTATGGGGTTTTATCGTTGACCTTCTCTTTGAGTATGTTCAGGAGCCTATTTGGCATTTTGCGACTGGGGAATGAATTTTAAAGGTCTTGCTCACTTACTTCCATCGCTTGGTAAGAGCTCTACCTTTCTGTTTTTCCGTCTTATTCCTTGCATATGGTCCAGCACAACTTCTTGTGACTTTCAGATCTCAAAAACTTAAAGGAGCGCTGTCTTGGAAGTTTAGCTGTTTTTAGGTCATAAGTGGTTAAAAACGAAACTTGATACTTGATTCAGAAGAAACAAATTGTAGTAACGAAGTTTTTCTAAAGGAAACGTTAGCGATAGCTTCCACTTAATTCCACTCAGATTGCGTGACGCAAAGTTCGGTCTTCGGGTACGGGTCAGTTACCTGTAACCGCATACGGCCAAATTTCAATGCGATTGATCCGTGTACGTGAAACTGTATCCCAATAAAAAGGTATTTTGAGACGTTTTGAACGCGTGCTATGTTATGAGAGATAATTGTGTACTTATTTAAGGTGCGTTCATGAAGTGCCTCCTGTGGTTAGCTTGCCATTTAAGTTTCATAAATCAAGCAAGAGCAAATCTCTGTCAGCCTTACTTTTGTTTTCATTTCCTCTGTGCTTGTGTAGTCTCCCTTGCAGCCGTTTTTAGTCCCGTCACGCAACGCTCCGGAGCGTTGCGTGACGAGACTAAAAACGGCTGCGAAGGAGACTAGTGCTTATGATGTTGTCAACGGGGCGCTGCCCTCTATCAATAAACGAGGTGGCCTCTCCTATTACTGTGTTTTGTGATTATTCGTAGTAGTTACAACATAAGCTTTAATCGTTTCAGGGTGATGAGAATTTAAATTAGCTTTTTAAGATTGCCGTCTTATTACGTGGGATGCCTGTGGCAGGCCATGTTTCGTCGTCATCGTGGTCGAATGTGGCAATTAGCTAATTAATTAGTTTCCACTCTTTTAATTGATGGCATCGAATAGGTCTTGCTGTTGACTTGTGTATGCTTCCCTAAAACAGCACTGTTAGGTCAATGGGCACAGTTTATTGCTCCTCAATATAAATCTTTTTTAGACAGTAAATTGCCCTGCAAAATTGCTATATAAAAAAATTGCAAGGTCTGAAAACCAGCCCCTTACTAGGCAAGAATATACTAACCCTAACCATGAGCGACTTGCTAAAAGACAAATTGGCGATGTAAATGCTGCTCGCCTTCAACTTGAAAATGTCACTCAAATTTATGGTTGTCACCCAGCTTTCCAGTGATGGGACAATTTTTATCCCAAAAACAGACATTCTTGTTTCTATTAAAATACTTTTATGACAGACTTTAAAAAGATTTAAGTTCTAAAGCAACACTAGAACTAAATTTTGACACTATGTAAAGACGCTTTTCAAAATGAGATGAGGAGGAAAGCTTAAACCCAACACAATTTAACAGTAAATTATTGTCATAATGTTGACATGCAGAGTTTCATAAGCAAAATGGTAGGTTCCCAGTTCAGTTCATGCTTATCAAACAAAAGTTACAATTGGCAGAAAATCACAAAATGCCATGTCATTTAACTTTTTCTCCTGAACATCCTCATTATCACTGCCACCAAATTCTGTTGCTATCTAATGACTGCTCTATTGACGCCACAGTCAAACCATGAACTATTGAACCATCAAATGACCCATAACAATAGAGGTATGATGGAAATAAATATTAACACAGGGCCTGAATAGCTCCTGCATGACAACAACCAAGGGCGTAGCCAGGGGGGGTCCTGAGGTGCCTGTGATCCCCCCTTCTACAAGCCCTTTTTAACCAAACAATC
>BLFN01000531.1:57500-60090 GCA_014634225.1 Acropora yongei
TGAGTTTGGAATTCACGGCCATGACCAAACAAGTTGGTCCATTAACTTTGTGCTTTTGGATAAGTATCAATAAGGAATAAAGTTTACAGAAGCTGGACTATGACAGTTGATCCCTGAACACCCAGCTTGCCCTTAATGAGGGGGGCTTCCAAGGAAACAAGCTGTGTGCATTGACATTGTGATGCTTATTAGTGCACAGCTCTCAATTTTAAAAAACCCTAGGTTTCCTCATTGCAAATGTCTTGTGTGATCCTATTGTTGCATGTTGTTTATTTTCCTTTACAGGAAAAACTTTTGCTAGAGCCTTATTCTTGCCAGCGTGATGTAGCCTATGTTGTAGTAGCTCCTGAAAATGATCTGGTTCTGAGCAACGTGAAAATGTTCTTCAAAGAGTTCAGTGCAGTATATGAGGTTTGTTGTTGTATTTTATAAAACAACTTGGATACTACCTACAATATGATTGGTCAGAAACCCATGGGTTATTGTACCAGTAAACTCATACAAAATTGCTTCTACTAACAAATTATTGTTTTATAAAAGCAATAGACCACACTTTCCATGGCTTTACTGACATAATAAATCCACTCAGGTTGTTTGGGAGGATTCTCGAAAAGCTTATAAATCACTTGCCTCTGCTTTTCTTGTACTCTCTCAATATCAATTTATTATTCCAGTAAACCCATAGGAAATGTGGTCTATTGCTTAAATGACTGGTGGACAATAAAACTGTAATGTATGCATGATTCAAATTAGATAGTAAGATTGTTAAAGGTTGAAGAAACTGCCTGCCATTCTAAGTTTCTTGCAGGGAAGTAAACCAGGTTTCAAATCGCAATCTAGGGTGATTCCATATATTTCATCCAGTTTAGAAGTAAGTCACAGTCCACATAGCCAAGCATTTCCTATTAAGTTAATGAAGAGCAGTAATCAGGTGTTGAAGTCTGTTATAAATGAATGCTTGAACACACTCATTGATTTGTTTTAGACCTGTCGTCTTGGTCAGCATGTTGCAATCAGCAAAGTTCTCAGAGATGGTATTCTTCGAATTGGACAGAATAAGTCATTGAAACTTGCCAAGGAAGCAGTGGATGATTGGTTTACAAATCAAGGTTTGCTTAGATTATGTTCTTTATTGGTCTCAGCAATTTGTTTATTTGTTTATTAGCTTGCCCTTGTAACCACAGCAATAAACTTGGGATGCACAACAGCTTTTGCTATTAATTCCTGTGACCCCTCTAGATCAAACTTCATCATAGAGAATTTCATCGCTTCTCTTTTCAAACAATGTGTTTCCATCAATTTTGACAATGATGGTTGGAAAAATAAGAGAGAGAAATGGAATTTTATCAATTATTTTCTTTACCATAGCTGGTTCACACGATGGAGCAAAACTCAAGCTCTATATGCACAAGCTTTTAAACATCATCTTGGTAAGTGAAAGAATTTGTCATTTTTTTGTTACACTTTGTGGAAGATTTATTTCTCTGATGTATATAGTATACTGTATTGCAAAGATTTAATAATTATTTTAAGTCTTCTGAGGCCTTAATTGTATTACTTCCAGGCTTCGTACTGGAGTCCATTTGTGTTACGTTATGGCTGGTTATTGAGGTTTTGGTTGGTTAGTAATTAATTTTTAGTCATTAGTGAAGAAAAACCTCAAGCAAGAAATTTCTGTCCCAGAAACTATAATTATTTTATGAAAACACCAAATTCTCTTTTGTGGCATCTTTGTGATTAATAGGTCGCAGATTATAGGTTATAACCTGATCCTTACTATTGCACACTCAGTCTGATGGATTTTTCATTTGCTTTGTAGGGCCATATTTGGCTTCACTTAACCTTGACAAACTATTGCCTGAATCAGAAAAGGGAGAAAACCCAGACGATAAAGTTGCATCCAAGCTTGGAGGTGACTCAAGTGGAAACAGGTATTTAAAAGGGTGTCTGCATTAACCTTCATATCTGTGACAGAGTTCAAAACAATGTTCTTATGCAAGGATTTTTGAAGACTTCTGTTTAATGACTGTAATGTCAAAGTCATTACAGTGATTTCCAGCCGTTTACCTATGGGTGATTTGTTAATGATGCATGAAAAACACACTGTTGCGGGTAATAGGGAGGTGTGGGTAGTGTGACAATCCAAATTGAATGAAACATGAAAGCAAAACTCACATCTTTCACTTTAGATAACATGCTTACAGTATCTTGTCTGTTGAATTGAAAAAAATTCTCAACTAGATGCATTCCATTTCCTTTCTATGAATTTTATTGCATAAGACTGTGACAAAGAAGCACAAAAACATGATGCCTGGTCAAGTTGATTTCACGCATAATTGGTTTTGTGTTAACAAATTTTTCTTGGCATGCATAAACAAAAACTGGATGGTGATAAAAATAATCCAAGGATTTCTGGCACAATGATCACTTGCAACAACAAAATGTGGTCATGAATTCACATTCTGTTGGGTATGAAACTTTGATAAATGGGATATACACTTCTTCTAACTAGGTCCTGGAGTAGTAGAGTAATCTTTTGACCCTGGAATTGAAAATAAAACAACACAAAACTATTACCATATAATATTTT
>BLFN01000531.1:76479-81479 GCA_014634225.1 Acropora yongei
GCCTCAACCACATGTTACAAATGCGGGATAACATACATGCTATGACAAAGCTTGTGAATCATGATTTTACTAAGAATCTACTCTATCTTTATTAAATTATTTCTTCAGGTTTCATATGTTTGCAGAAAACAGTAAAATCATTGTGGAGAAAATTGGTTAGGATTGTTCTTGTACTACAATTTTACATAGTTAATAGAGGGGACTTCTTTAATAACGGATGTAAAATGATGATCAATAGCTTCACCTTCCTCTAAAATCGCTAAAATAGCATCAAAATCGTCTCCCCACACGAACATTTCCTCTGAATCTTCACCATTTTGTTTTCAGCTGTGCACCTTCGCGACCACGTGATAGGTGCTTTCAAGTTGTAAGAGCACCTATTGTTTAAAACCTTTGAAGTTTCCTGGCCTTCATAACCATTCCCCTCTATTAACTATGATTTTTAAGTATGGTTTTTCCATTGTTTTGAATGACTTTCAAAATAAATTCAACTCTGTGCACAGAATAATCTTCTAAAGTGTTTTTTGTAGGGTGACATGTTCATCACATTTATTCAAGATTCAATGTTCCCTTTAGAAACTCAAGTATTCAGTGTGGGTGGTCATGCATGTCGTATAGAAGACAGCCCTGCTCGCTGGGGTCTCCCCACAGTCCTCCGTGCTGTAAACACAGAGTCGTTGATGATCTTTGATTGGCTTTTGTCAAATATTAGCTCTGATGCACCTCTGAATGAATCAGAAGATTATTCCGTAAGTATTGTGTTAGCAAGCATCGTTGAATCTCTGTGGGAAAGCCTGGCAATCACCATTTTGTGTAGTCTTTTCTGAGATTCACTTCATCTCGATTTTAGGGGAAAAGTTCAAACTAAGACTGTTTTGCCTGACCATTAGTTTCTTACTAATTTTCAGACATCTGTTGCTTTAATAACTAGATTTGTCAAGGTGATTGTCATTAATCTTGTCAACAAGGATGAATAGATTGAAGTTACAAGTAAAAGGTGCAGGGTTCCCTTAGACCTCAATTTGTATAACATGAAGTAAAGAAGACTAAATTGCCTCCCCCATCCTGGATGAAATTGCAAGTCCATCACAGGGTTATTCCCTGCAGCAGTATATTGACAGTTCGTATACCGGTACCAGGGTGGAGATTGAGATACGATGTAGAACAAACAAGGTATTTTCATCTAAGAAGGCATTAGGCAATTAAGTTCACGTATCTTCAACCTTCTGATATGAAGTTATTTTGAATTTCGAATCACTTATCTCCACGTCTCTGAAATGTATTATTATTAATGTTATTGTGTACCATGCTTATCATCTTTTCAGCTTGTCACAAGATACCCCTTTCATTTCCAGTGGATATACTAATTGTTGCACTAAAATTTGGTATCTAACAAGTTTTTCCATCATGAGGGGATAACAAAGCTGACATTTTGAGAGTTAGCCCCACTGGTGGATCTAGGGGAGGGGCCCGGTGGCCTGCGCCCCTGCCTTATTTTGGCAAAAAAAATAATAAAATAATGAAAAAACGTAGAAAGAAGAACTAGGCCGGCAGGGCAAGCGATATTTGCAAATCAATTTTGTTTCAAAATCTCAAAAAAACCGGCCCCCCCCCCTTAGCTCAAGGTCTGGATCTGGCACTGAGCCCTTTTTCAGAGCAAATGAACACACTGCTCTCGATATAATTGTTTGTTTATCCTCATCTTTTAGTACAATGTACAGAAACCCATTCCAGTCCTTGTTGGTCCTTGTGCATTTGCTGGATCTCTCTATCCACTGAGTGAAGTTGAAAGCATTAACATTAGAATGGAATACAGTATAAGTGGACCAGAGGAAGATCATGTGGGTGTAAAATATTACAGTGCTGTTTTCAACTTTTGCTAACTTATTAGTTGATGATAAAGAAACACCGATCGAGTTGCTACCCACTTTCAAATTGGTAAAAAACTGTTTATTAATAAGTGCTGGTAAACTCATTATTACATTAATTATTGCTACCCTGCATCACAAAATTGCATCACAATATAACTATAAAGAGTGGACAAACCTTGGTCATTGCATTAAAAACCATATTTTCCCTTGAAAGTCTTTGCTGCTTTTTATTAAAGTAATACATGGTTTAATGAATTTAAAGCAATATTTCATGGGTTTATGGTCATAACATACCACTTGGGTTGTTCAGAATCTCCTAAACATCCTTGGTCAATTTATTTGGCTGCTGAACCCTAGAAATTGCAACCTATTGCTTAAAAAATGATACTTATTTTTTACATGGCTGTGTCAGTCTGAGATCTGGGTGATTATATTATTATTGTATTAATGTATACCAAACACAAATAATGCAGAATTCAAAAGGTCAGGAGACCATTAATTCTGACCTGAAACAAAAAAGCTTAAAACTGCAAAAAGCTTTCAAAGATTTGATATGCAAGTGTCATTATTTGATACATTATATTTACCTTTAGGCTGTGGAAATATTTTGTAAAGCAGTTCTTCGTGACATCCTGTTGACAAGAGACAATGAGCTCCACATTGTTCTTGGTAATTAAAGTAACCAGTATTATTTAACTTCACTCCTGCTGTAGGCTCTAGGGGTTTATATGTTCAAGTAAGTGAGTTCTCACAGCACACACTAGGTGCAGAATATTATGTTTTATGTGCATTATAACTTTCAGGAGTCATACAGGTAGCATGTGTCACCACAATCTCCTTCTCAGTCATCATTTTTGAACAGTATTTGTGGGTTACTTTCTCTAGATATAATTTATTATGAACAAGTACCGGTATGGGTTTTGGTGAATAAGAACAGGTCTTAACATTTGCCATCACTTCAAGATCTGTCAGTTGCAGACCTTCCAACCTCTGGAAAACCAAAACCTTAGGATCTCAAAAGTTAATTTGGAAAAACCTTGAGATTCAGGCGCCAAACCTTGAGTATTTTTACCAGTGGTGAATACCTGGGGGGGGCAAGGGGATGCAGTGGTTCCCCAATATTTTGGCGGACAATAGTCTTTTGTTCTACAACAATGGTTAAATCTGACGTCATCTTATCAAAACAACAGGCTTGCCCCCCTACCCAATATTTGGCCACTACTTTGTTCTGCCATGTTGAAAATGCGTTTTTATACTTCAAATATAAAGAAGCATTTAGGTGCTTTTATTCCGAAAACGAGGTTATGGTTAGGGTTAATTGGTTAGGAAACCGGAGGCACCTAATAGATAATGACATTAAGTGTCCACCGCTCAAACTACCGTGAGGCAGAAACGAAAATCAAACTCAAGATTGAATTTGGGCTGCGAATGGGATGTTGACTCAGCTAGGGGCCATGAGGGTGAGAGAAATAATTATTATTGTTTAGTAAAATCCAACTAGTTGGTCAAAAAAAGATGTCGAGATAAAACATCTTTTTCTAGTTAAAGCTAGACTTTAATCCTTCTTTGCCGCCAAAGCATTACAAATATGGTGAGCGCCTTTGGCTACTAGCGGGCTAATTAACATATAGCCTAGTAGTTGTTCAACCAATCAGAACACAGCATTGATAATGGACCACTAGTTGGACTTATATCTTATATTTCAAAGGTGCGATTGTTCATGTTGAGGATGTGCATCAGGTTGGTCGATGGGTGAAGGAGTTTTGGACATGCAGTGATATAGAAAGCAGAGAGGTTATTAACCTTTCTTATTTCCTCCTTTTTTGTCAATGGAATGTAATCATAAGAAATTGATAATAATCACTTATAACAATATTATTAATTACCTAATTAGTTCATTAAATTATTAATTATTTGGCAATTATTAATCTACGAGGGCGCTATAAGGCAACACTTTTTGGACATGATGATAGCAGTGCTTGAATCACATGAATCACAGGTCTTTGTCATTCCAAAACACTCACTTCAGTGAAGAGGTGAATTCCACTCGTATTTTGGTTTCAGTGCCAGAATTTCTGCTGGTTAATTCCGCTGCTAGACAATTGCTGGTTAATTCCGCTGCTAGACAATAGCTGGTTTGGAGGGAAAATTTTTATTGCACTTCCTTTATTTGATGATGCATTCATTGACCATATTTGGTAGTGCAGGTATATGAGCTGATAACCTGTATCAGGCCAGCCAATGAAAATGCTTGAAATCTGTTATACATAGTTCAGTTTGTAATACTAATAATTTTTCCTCATTGTTTTTTGAAAAGATTGGCTTTTTCATCAACATTTACCGTGTACAGTATACATTTTGAATCAAAGCAGTACTAATTTTGGTTCTCTTGTTGTTGGATAATAATTGGTGAAAACATGTTTTTTGCTCTACATCTTGCTTGTTCAATTTACTTGACTCAATTTTTTCATTCTAGTAGTAGTTAGTGCATGCATTAATGTATTAGTGCATGCATTAATTTTACACATTCTTCCTATTGGTGTGGAAGTGGCAGGCTTGCATTTTATTATAGACTGAAGTCAGAAAACACTATACATAATTTATATACTTTTTTTTATAATTTCCCATGTCACTTACTTTCAAATTGTTTCCATTCTTAACTTCCTCAAGGATAATTTTTTGGCCCTTATTAAGTCTGCTACCCTTGCTCAGAAGATTGCTGAATCACAGGTACTTTATTGTAGAATTAATATATGTCATGATTTAATTAATTTTATACAGCATACATTATAATGAGTTGGATGGGAGTGGAATTAAGAAGGATACAAAAACAATGGGAAATATGTTTTCCAAATTTTCAGTGGATATTGAGTTCACATAGTTTGCTTTTGAAAGTTTTCAACTTTTCTTAATTTATTGTACCTAGATCTTCAAAAACTTTGTTATTGTTTCCGTACTAATCTAATACTTTCCATTGCCTTGCGATATTTTACCTTTCTTTGCATTAAAGTGAGAAAACATTGATGCATTAATTTCCTTCAGTGCATGTTTAGATTACTGCCAGAAAGCAGAATGTATAGAAGAGGCTTCAAGCAATACAGTTTGAACTTTATCAACACCAATGAAAGA
>BLFN01000531.1:174101-176043 GCA_014634225.1 Acropora yongei
TGCTTGTTTTTGTTTTTTTTTAATGTTACGTTTCAGACGGTGCCATTACTTGAAAAGCCGCAACCTCCCTTTCACTCGTCCATTGGGCAAAGTAGGAGACAACACGCGATGCGCAGTAGACGATCCCAACGGAGTACTTATCAACATAGCAACTCCTGGATGGAACGAGTACGAAGAGGAAGTCAACTGTGTTCAACCGACCCCAGCGGCCGAGGGGAGAGTTCAGAAGGCTTGTATGTTAATTGAAATTATAGCTTTTGTCAGCGCTCTCTTGCCTCTTTTGTAGCTTAAACTCAACCAGCAAGTAACATGTTCTCTCAAAAGATGCCCCTTAGAAAATGTTTTTAGAAGTCTCTGTTTTCATCGGATTTTGCGTATTCGGAAATGCACTTGAACCCATCACAAAGCGTCTGCGTTTTGAGAACAGGGAGTTTAAGATCTACGACACGACGGAAGTCACAACGCCACAAATTTTGCATATTTAATTAACAAAAACAAAACTGATTTGCACGTGCTTTTTTCTATTTCTATGTATACACTTCTTTCACGTTCTCGGCAAATCTGCGACGTGAAATGGTCATTTCTCAAGTTTTACAGAGAATGTGGACACAAAAAAATCAAATTCGCGTCTATTTCTTATCTTTGACAGCGCACCTCTAAATTCAGTTCCTGGGTAGTCCCACTGGCGTTCAAAAGTTAAACAAGCTGACATAATGACAAAATAGATTGGCAAACTTGAACTTGCAATTTGGGAACGCCAAAATATTAGAAACTACAAGCAATTTTGCCACCTGCACGCCTTTGCCATAAGTTTATTTCTCTTCGTGGAGCTAATTTGATCTGTTTTTGTTCGGTTTTCCTTAACGAAAAATCACTTCCCTCCCGCTTCTGGTTTTCTGGCCCTAACTCTAACACTAGACTGAAAAGTAGCGACTAAGTTTTTCAATTTATTAGCTTCTTTTACTTTTTTAGATGGCAGGAACTCTGGACGGGGTGCCAGAGCGTCATACCAAACAATGAATCCCAAGATTTCGGCGCGTTGATCGCTCGGTTCAGATACCTGTTGCCAGGCAATGAGGGAGAGTAATGTTGGGCCCTAAACCATTTGTGACAGAACCCTTTCATCCAGTCGACCGAATGAACGTTCAAAGTTCATCATTTTGTCCTGCACGGTGCGTGCGGATTTGCGGAACAAACAACTTGAAATTGTTAATTATCTCGTGCCGTCCTCGTAACTTTGTCCTATTTTTGGATTGTTTGTTTGTTTCAAAAGAAAACAGCTGAAAGAAATGAAACATTAAATTCGTTGTGGCAGTGACGAGCAAAGACAAGAGAACACATTTCTTTCTGGTTTTCGGTCAATAAACTGTTTCGTAGACAAGAATTGGGTTATGAACTGAGGCGTTGACAATTTAAATTTTGCCACCGCAGAACGTTTCAAAGACATGAGCTGATGTTTCGAACCTTAGTCCTCCGTCGGAGCGAATGACGAAAGGTTAATGAACACAACAAAAGTTCAAACATCCTTGGTACCGTCACGTGATCTGTATTGGGAAAATAAAGCCGACAAGCGAAAAAGGTATCAATCTCACAGCACTACAGTTTCTTTCGAAACTATACCCATTCTGCAAATATGCTTAACTGCAGAATACCCTACCACTGATTTGCATATCATTGAATAAGAATAATGTCATTGTGTTTTGACTCGTTCTTACAAGAACGCGACTAAATTTAAACAATAGTGGCGGGATGTTCAGCAGTTACTCTTTGTTGATGACCTTTTTGTCATCTCAGGGAACAAACATTTTCTGGAGATAGTTACTTAGGTGTACGCTAAATAAATTACAAGATCTTTTGTAGTTTATGATTGAATGTAATTTGAGAAACACGAATATTAATAACATTTCTTAGAAATAATTTACATAATTACTTGTTTTTCGGA
>BLFN01000531.1:191238-196238 GCA_014634225.1 Acropora yongei
TAAACTAGATTCTGAGACAACCACCTAGTAAAGGTAACTAAATCTACAGAGGCTTAGGACACACAGAGAGCTAATGAAAGCTGAAACGTTTTGAAACCGCTCATTTCATGAAGCTTTTTTGATTCTGCATTCTGTATATCCAAATGACATGTCCAGTAAGACAGCAGACACTGAGCAACACAGTAGAAACAAAAACGCACTTTCAAATATGTGTACAGTACCTGAATGTGACGTAAGCATGACTCGCTCCAGGTGGTAATTTCACCTTGACTGGTCGCACATTCAGTCTGTTGGCAATCATTTTCTTAAATTGCTGAAAAGAGAATTAAACAACATTACTTTTGTGAAATGTGCAAAGTTTTAGAGCTTTTTTAAAAATGTGCAAACAATATGTCTTTTTAAAAGGGTGGATAACAAAAACTAATGTAGATTTAATAGTCAAACCTAGCTCATTGCAGTAGTAGTAACAGATTGAAATTTGGCAAGAAGTCTAGGAAAGACCTATTGTGTCCGAAAATATAAAAAAGTGGATATCGAGAATTTGATCAGAGTGGCACTTTAAGAAGGATTATAAGTCTTTTCTTACTTTTGGTTGAACCAATAGAAAAGTAGCCTCTGCAATAAGAGAAAACTAATGCAAACTAAGGGGTTTATTGTGAAGTACTCTTTGTGTAATCTCAGCCAACTCCTCAGTTAAGTGACTGACATTTTTTGATGGCCCAAAATGCTAATAATTATTATTGGAAAGCTGTTGATGGTTTAAATCTCTTTCCCTTTCCTTTCCATCTAAAAGTCTTCAATTATTTGAAAATATAACTTTTCTTCTTAAAGAATTTAGTATACCTCAGATAATAAATAGTCATCAACAACATCAGCTTTGCATGCCCAGACATGATCCCAGAAGTAAAGACAATGGAGTCAAATGCCCAAGGTATGCCTTGGGATGTGATGTTGAAGTTTCAAATTGATCAGCATAATAACCTTTCATTATGATAATTCACAACATTTCGAACAAACAGCACAATTGGTATGTGTGTGATGTTGTGATGTATCCTCCATAAACAGACTTTGATTTACTCTTCACACTTTGCCCTTGTGCTTTAATTAAGACGTTGCTCGTTACTGGGAGGTCTCATTTTTACCTTGTAACCACATTTCTTTGGAAGATTTTGCAGCTCAATTTTATAGATCTCTGACGTGAACTCATCACGTTTGGTGTAGAAATAAGGATCAGATTCAGCTTCTTCCTCATCTGGTTCGTCATTTGCAGTAGCTTCTTCTCCAACTTTCTCTTCTTCTTTATCCATTTCATTGTCTTCCGCCTCTGCCATTTCCTTCTCGTGCATGTTCGAAATACTTCCAAGACCAGAGCTCTCTCCCGATATCGTAGAGTCAGCTCCATTAGTAGCGCTTAAATTAGTGGTGACGCTATTTTCCTCCCAACTGACCTCCTTGGTGGTAGATGGCTCTGTTATGATTATCGGCTTTTTTTCTTCAAATTCATAACTCGGTATCGAAGAGTTGTCGCTTGGGTTCGCAGTCCACGAGCTCGCTTCTGTTTGTAGCTTGGCAAATTGAAATAATGGCGGAAAACCAGGAATAGATGAAGAAAACTCTTGCTTGATTTCTGGCGTTTCGAAAATCGGAAAAGTATTCTGCTCATTGCTCAAGGAGGCTGCTTCCTTTGTAGGATCTCCCTTCGCCATGTCTTCTCCCTCCGCCATCTTGATGTTAAGTGGTCACATGGGGTAGTTTTACATCACCTGAGTAATTTTCAGTGAGCAGGCGCTGTCCAATGGTCCGCTTGCGTTTCATTGCCGGGAACCCTTGGCCTCCTTTCCCAGGGCTATTTTCCTTCACTTATGAAAAAGAGCCCTGGGGACAAGATTGCAGGAACTCTTCTGGCACCCCCTGTATGTTCAGTACTTTAATTGATTTCTGAAGGGAAACAATTTGCCTCAAGTCTAAGATTGAATGAAAAGCGACGAATTAGACATACTGTATTCTACATTTTCTTCGTGTTCTCAAGTGCCCGTCCTGTTTTATCACGGTGTAATACACGGCTTCGGCTTCTTCATTAGCTTTATGATATAGAGGTAATATGGCGAAAATTCTCGTGTCCGAAAAAAAAAACTGATTACCACTGTAAGATACAAGGAACCTTGTTTATGCAGTAACTTAGCCCAACCCGAAATATTAATCTAACCGGTGGCAACTTGTCACTTTACTAATATGTCACTGCTACTTTAATATGCCACATCCAGATTTCTAGCTATTTCTGTTGTATTAAGATTATTTTCAGAAAAAAAAACGGATATTTTCGAAAATGATTGTTGCAAAATACGAAACGTCAAGTCTACTTCTAAGTGAATTGAAATGCATTGCTTCACAATGTTTATAACCGACTTGTGTGTTATTTTTCAGGTAACTATTATCCATCAAAATCGCAAAAATTACCACCGACGGCGTACATTCTTTGAAATAGACGGAATTGCAAGATCATCTATAACCCTTGAAAAAAAGAGTAAAACCATTTTATGGCCTTTTCAAATCATTACAAACTTTGTGAGAGGCAAACCATATCCCCTCACCTCACGCTACCAAACGCAACCAGTTGACAAGAATCAAATTACACAGCTGGCGTTCTAAGTCTTATTCTTGGTTTTCACATGACGTCATCAAAATTAAAAAACAAGGAATTATCAATCCTTTTGAGATTTTGGTTTCCTTAGTTATTAGAGCATCGGAAGACTTATCTTTTTGCAAATTTTCAGTTTGATAGGGGTTTTCTTCTTGTGACAAAGCAAGGTAGAATATCTAAGCTTTTGCGTGACACGATACTAAAATGGCGGCCCAGCATGTTGTAATGTAGGCTAAAAAAAGTAACTTATCCGCTGAGATTTCACAATCTGAACAGTCCTTGCATGAGAATAAGTTCTCATATAGATGTTTATGGGCCCTCAGAAGACGACTACAGGCTCTTTATAGAAAACTCGATGACATATGTTTTTTTTAGCTTCCGGCCGCCATATTTGTGCCCCTCAGAGGGACAAAAACATGGCGTCTCCATACATAGCCTTATAAATTTGAGTAAAACATTTCTTCGAATATCTCCCGCACGAAACATTGCACAGACCTGAATCTTTGCGACACTGTTTGAATATTCATCTTCTTTTTCCTCTTTGATTCTTGACTTTATTTGTTGAATGGTTTTGATGGTGGTGTGAAAGTGAAAACCGGCAATAGAACCGTCGGAGCAAATAACGAAGGGTTAATGCTCGAAACGTTATATTCAGCTTTTTGATCTTCTTGTGGTTCTTAGCTCTCATCAACTCGTTTGGTAACAAATTTTTATATTTCACTTGCCCACCGCAGTCTCCGTAAACTAAACCCCTCATTCGCTCTTTGTTTCAAACACTTCAGCTTGTGCAATGTGGGCGGAGTAACAAACTGGTCTTAAATGTCTGTGTTTTGAAGTACAAATTCATCGTTAAAGCATTTTTATTTGTCTAGTTCACGTTGTTATTTTTAGAAAGGATAGCACTGAAATTTTGCCTGTCACTTGTGGACATTTCAGCGAGAGCCGAGACATGCGAACAATTTACACGCGCGTACGCGCGAGACTCGGAGGACGCGTGACAAGAGGGAACGCCTGCCCGCCTTTGCCATAAGTTTATTTCTCTTCGTGGGGCTAATTGATCTGTTTTTGTTTGGTTTTCCTTAACGAAAAATTACTTCCCTACCGCTTCTGGTTTTCTGGCCCTAACTTTTACACTAGACTGAAACGTAGCAGCTAAGTTTTTCAATTTATTAGCTACTTTTACGTTTTTAGATGGCAGTAACTCTGGACGGGGTGCCAGAGCGTCATACCAAACAATGAATCCCAAGATTTCGGCGCGGTGCCAAGGTTCAGATACCTGTCGCCAGGCAGTGAGGGAGCGTGATATTGGGCCCTAGACTATTTGTGACAGAACCCTTTCATCCAGTCGACCGAATGAACGTTCAAAGTTCATCATTTTGTCCTGCACGGTGCGTGCGGATTTGCAGAACAAACTACTTGAAATCGTTAATTATCTCGTGCCGTCCTCGTAACTTTGTCCTATTTTTGGATTGTTTGTTTGTTTCAAAAGAAAACAGTTGAAAGAAATGAAACATTCAATTCGTTGTGGCAGTGACGAGCAAAGACAAGAGAACACATTTGTTTCTGGTTTTCGGTCAATAAACTGTTTCGTAGACAAGAATTGGGTTATGAATTGAGGCGTTGACATTTTAAATTTTGCCACCGCATAACGTTTCAAAGACATGAGCTGATGTTTCGAACCTTAGTCCTCCGTCGGAGCGAATGACGAAAGGTTAATGAACACAACAAAAGTTCAAACCTCCTTGGTACCGTCACGTGATCTGTATTGGGAAAATAAAGCTGACAAGCGAAAAAAGGTATCAGTCTCACAGCACTACAGTTTCTTTCGAAACTATACCCATCCTCCAAATATGCTTAACTGCAGAATACCCTACCACTGATTTGCATATCATTGAATAAGAATAATGTCATTGTGTTTTGACTCGTTCTTACAAGAACGCGACTAAATTTAAACAATATTGGCGGGATATTCAGCAGTTACTCTTTGTTGATGACCTTTTTGTCATCTCAGGGAACAAACATTTTCTGGAGATAGTTACTTAGGTGTACGCTAAATAAATTACAAGATCTTTTGTAGTTTATGATTGAATGTAATTTGAGAAACACGAATATTAATAACATTTCTTAGAAATAATTTACATAATTACTTGTTTTTCGGAGAAATGGTGCATCACAAGTGTGGGTCAACAAAAAAGTAGAGATTATCACCGTTCATCATGGTCGCGGAACAAGACAGCGCCACATCCCACTTTGTGATTGGTGTATTTTGATTTTTTTTTTGTCCGCCGTCTGTCTGTCTGTTGTTGTCGTGGATACCGAGACAATGATTGAGTGCAATGAACAAAGAATGCTCCGGGCT
>BLFN01000531.1:206238-211238 GCA_014634225.1 Acropora yongei
TCAAGGAAGACTTGTTCGTAAAGGAAGTACCAGAACAGTTTTCGCTCCATTCTTCTTAAAATCCGAATTAGCGTCAAGCACAAGCCGACCTACTCGAAATGGTGAACCCTTAGATCAAAGCTGCCTTCAACCGGTACATTCATTTGCAGTATCATTTAAAAGTTATGGAATGTTTTCTAACTAAATTTGCCAGTGTAAAGGAAAAACATACATCCTCCCAAACTCCGCACGATAAGAACGGTTTAAAAGCGAAAAAGGACTAGTGTTCCTCAATAGCAACAAAAGCTATCACGCATGCTGCAAACCCTTGACCGAGAGAATAGGGGCGGCAAGTTGAAGAAAAAAGACTTCCTCAGAACAAATTGAAGTACTTCTTTGTCTGTGGAAGATCTGACAAATCTGTTGTCTTTTTGTCTCAACACCACTCAATTTGCACACAACAGTACTTGTTATCAACGGGTTTTTGGCACAGCTATGGGCTCTTCAGTATCCGCCGTCATTGACAACTTGGAATGGAAGATGTTGGACAAAGCTACGTAGGGCTTTGGCGGTTATCCCGTACATTAGGGGCGTTACGGAACCCATAGCTACAACGACAGACAGTGGGCCATATTTTCTCAAAACCTATAAGCATCCTGTATCGAGGGAGTAACGGAACGACTTTGTTTATTCCATCCCTTGCAAGGACAGCGAACACGGATATATCAGACAAACAAACGTCAGTTTGGAACGAGTTTAAAAGAAAACCAAACAGCTGCAGTCGTTCTGGCTTTGCCAAAAAAAACGCAGCACTGTCGGAACATGCTTCCCAAACCAACCATACAATTGAGATGAAGAATTCCGAAATTACTACCACTAAAATAACCTGCGGTTTGGAAGCTGCGCCCGCACCCCTTTGAACCGCGATGATTGCGGCCTCTTACCTGACTCCTATTTACACCTCAGTAATAAGAATAAACACTCATTAATGAGCGTATAAAAGGAGTCACATAAAAACTTTTGATCACCCCTGATGAAGACACTAGAACCAGGTATCGAAACGTTAGGTTTTGAATCGCAGCTTTTAAGTTGCATTCATTTTAAGCCCTTAGCGTCAAACGTGACGGGAGAGTACTTGGGTGCGTACAAATTCCATTGCATTTTTGTATGCGGAAATGCTGAACCAACGATATCGTCAATTATCTCGCGACATCTTGTGAATTTTTGCTACCTTTTTGCTTGTTCGTTTGTTTCGAGAAAAAAAAAGAGACGTTGTAAAGTTTGGTTGCGAAGCAAGTTTTGGATTAAACATTTACTTCATAAACAGGAAAATAAACGGATATGTGTAGTTTTGGGCACCCCTCGACCGATATGTCGGTCGACATCTCGACCGATACATCATTCGACATGTCGGACGACATATCGGTCGAGGGGTGTCGGTCGAGCATCGGTCGATATGTCGACCGACATATCGACCGGTATGTCGGCCGATATGTCGACCGATGCTCGACCGATATGTCGGTCGATATGGCGGCCGACACTCGGCCGATACGTTGACTGTTGATTATCGGCGGAATATCGGTGGAGTGTCGGTGGTCTATCGGTCGAGTGTCGGTGGTCTATCGGTCGACTGTCTTATAAATCAAAAGTCTGTCAAATGTCTCCCTTACAGAACAATCGTCGTTTGTTCCTGTCGTCTGTAATAAAGCTTGTGTATATTCGCGGTATGCAGAGACATCAGGCACTTTAAGCCCGCCCCTTGTGCCAGGACAGTGGTGTCTCCCATATTTTTACACTAATCATCCCTAATCGAGAAAACGTACTTAGCATTGTAAATGTGATTGTGTGAAGAAGATTTTATAAGGGAAAACAGCTCACTTCCGTTTGCCGTCTGCGTCTCAAAATCGCGCGTGCTTAAGCTTCATTCTAAACGCTGGCCACGCGGTACACGGTATGCTTTAAGCTCGATTGAGTTCAATTGATTTTTGACTCGGTTTTGTGCGATTGACTAGGCCGCATTTGTGCAAAGCCTCTGAGAAGCGGGGGGCAGATCGGCGATATCTGCGCTGCTCATCAGAAATCACTTCTCAAGCCACAGCACAGTTAGATTTCCCCTCTAACTATGTCCACAGTCACCAGTACGCAAGTAGCAGTGAGGTATCGGCGGAATGTCGGTAGCCTATCGATCGACATGTCGACCGACACTCGGGCGATATATCGATCGAGATGTGTCGGTCAACATAACAACCGACATATCGGTCGAGATATCGGCCGATATGTCGGTCGACATGTCGACCGACACATCTCGATCAACACATCGGCCGAGAGTCGGTCGATATGTCGACCGACATATCGGTCGATATGTCGACCGATAAGTCGGTCGAGGAGTGCGGAAATTACACATGGTCCAAATAAACTGACAAAATTATAATAGATTCGCTCACCCTAAAGGCGATAACGTGTCCAGTAAAATTCCACAAGTGTGGATATATGTACAATGGGGGCGTTTCGCCCGTCTAACAGCCCTACCAGAAGGGCAGATTTGGACGAGAAGACGGAAGACATTTCAGAGTATCCCAGACAGTAATCGACCGTTTCGGACGCTGCAAAATAAACACAATTCACTATGTACGTTTTTGTCACTGGATATGCTATGTAAACATAGACAGTGGCTTTCACGTGACTGTCGAAAAACCTAAACCAAAGCAATAGTTTGTGCTTGGTTTCCTGGCCTTTGAATGAAAGTGAGGCTGGAGTTCACTGCTTTTCTTGTGTAAATGTAATGCACACTAATATTAGCATGAGAACAGACATTAACATAAGAAAAGCAGGAAGGTTTCAATCAAAACGAGGACAACTCTAGCCTCACTTTCATTCAAAGGCCAGAAAACTAAGCACACAACTGTAAAATAGTCTATTACCGAGCAAATCAAAAGCGCAAGCTAGCTACCATTTAACCGATAGAATTCAGGGAGTAGTTTACTCGTTTTCATGAACAAATGACGAGAAAAAGTAAAACCAATCACGTCAGTTACTGTGATAACGAGATGGCTTCACACAAACCAAAACTAAGAAAACCAAGTAAAACCAAAACCAAAGCAATGGTGTTAAGCAATTACTTTCGACAGTCACTTGAAAACTGCTCTATTATTCTATTGTTTCGTTTCTTGTTTCATGAGGTTGCACAAGATCAATCTAGGTTAATTTTTAAGTCTAAAATACACAATCCACTTTTTTCCATGGATTAAGTATGAAATCTATTATCATAATCTGATTGATAAAATTGATAGTTTCTGAAGTCATAAGAACAACTTCAGAAACAAGTTTCTGAACTCATAGGAACAGTATGAGCACATGAAAGGAGACCAAGTGGTCCACAGACCAAAACATCACCTTCTCCTAATTCTAGTAGGAAGGGAATGAATGCCAAAGTCACTCAAGCTCACTAAGTTTCTAGTTTTTTACTTCTGTACTGCATTGCTCCCAGCATGGGTGGCTTTGTAGCTCAGATGGTAAGAGCATCCCACCAGCATCACAAGGTTACTGGTCCAAACTCTCGTTAAAGTCTTGAATTTTTCAAGCTTTGTAATATGCAATTCCATGAATTGCATTCACACCTGGGATGATCTACAACTTCATCTCTGTATTGTCAAAGTATGCAGAGAAGTGAGTGCTACCTTACAGTCTTAAAGTCCATGAAAGAAACCCTGGAAAGCCAGGAAACCCATAGAAACTGCAGCCTTGAAACCCCAAAATTCCCAACAGCATCTAACATCCAAGGGGAGAGTTTAGGTTCAAGGCAAGAATAAGGCTGCCTTTATATGAGGATCAACTGTTTGGACCGCAAATGATTTCACATGAAGTGGTGGTCGTTATTCTCAATAAAACACCCTCCAGTTGAGAGCTCTTCTCCAGCCAAGATGGCCATGTTTGGCTGAGTAAAGAGCCTTTAAAATGGGCAAAAGATGCTAAAAATTGTTCTTAAAAACAAGTTTGGTGCTAGAGCAAAAAGTTGATACACCCAACCAACCTACCAGTTATCTCCCAATAGAAAACATGCTCACACAAAAACCAACCAACCCTGCTAATCAAAAACATGACCTTAAGTCACCAGTTGTCAAATGGGAAAGAAAGAGAACAAAAATAAATAAAAACCACAAAGTAGTTATATCATTACATATAGCTAATATGGAATAAATATATCTTATTAGACATTTTGTTGTGTAGTATCGCTGACTACTCTTATGAGTTGTGCCATATTTTGACAAGCCCCTTAGGGCCAGTCAAAATACAAACAACAAATAAAATTCTCAGCGATGCTACACCACAAAACATCCAATAAGATATTGATTATCCAACATGCCAAGTTGTTATGTCTGTGCGGGCGAATTTCATGGATATTTATTTATGGGGAATGCATGACAGAAGTATGTGAAGCCAAATGGAATTAGAACGGGAAATCCAGCTAACTGATTGGTCAACAGTAGGAGAACAAGGCAAAGTGGTTTTTGTGGTTTTGCCCGAGCCATCACTACCGCAATTTATTTCACTTTTCACATCAGGAATAAATCATCTTTCAATCGTCCCAATTACACATCAATTCAAGTTTTCCTTATTAAGATTTCTGTCAAGGAAAAACAATAATAATAAATTCACTTTGACAAAAAGAAGTTTTTTTTTCATAATTTCAATCCAATTCATTGCTTGCACCTTGCAAGAAAACCTATTTCATCAGTTCTCTGGAGTACAAATACCGTGTGGTATTTGTACTCGTTTTGGGTATTATTTATACTCTTAGAAGTCCAGTTGGATAATAAATATAAATTATTACAGGTTAATAGCCTGATATCTTTCTATTCACGAGTTTTTAATACCATATCACGAACGAGCGAGTCTTCAAGCGACTGAGCGATATGGTATTAAAAACGAGTGAATAACAACAATATCAGGCTCTTAACAAGTAATAATTTGATTATTACATATTACATGCAAAAAAATCAAGCCACCAAGTTGAAGGACAA
>BLFN01000531.1:285942-288442 GCA_014634225.1 Acropora yongei
TATTTACCCACCAAGTTTCAATAATCTCTGCTTCAAATTGACCGAGGTAGGTCTATTAATTTTGTACGCTTGTTATATTGAGTCGAGTGAATGACATCATCATTCCTCTCATTTGCATATTTTATGCTCTTTTAAACTTAAATATCTCTGGAACCAATGCAGATGTTTCAAAACTGTGAACCCTTTTTTTATCTTTCCTGGAATTCAATGTAGTAAGCCTAAAAATTCAAGGGACATGAATTTGATAATAGTAGCACTTTAAATAGCAACACACTTTCAAACAAAACAAATTAGATGATGAACTGTAATCATTTATTACTGAACTATTTTAACACAATAAGTACTGGTATGAAAGTTGTATGTTCAACTGCTGTGTGAAGCACGAGGTTGACATGTTCTTCACCTAGAATGCTGCTTAAAGCAAAACAAGACCCGAAAAATACAGGCCTGAATGATATTTGAACCCTGACCTCTACATTACCAGTTCAGGTCTTCTTTCACTACTGCCTAAGTAGCACTCTAATAGTGAAGCATGCCAACCTTGAAGAACTAATTTGAATTTCCACTACGCTTTCAAATTTCAGGGTTAAAATTAAGCTAAATACACTAGATTTCCAAGCCCAAAATGTCCACTAAGACTAATACTACAAATCACTAAACATCATTCCAGTTTGTTGGATGGATCTTGGTCTCTTTTCGGCATCTTAAGAGGATAGAACTTCCAGAATATAATTTGAAAAACAGCCACAAGCAAAGGGACCATACAAAGAAGGCAAAACATAGCATCTTTCAACTCCTGTGAGGCTATAGCTGAAAGAAAATATAGGAAATAGTTACAGTTTCAAAGAAAAGATATGAAGACATTACTATTGTAGAAGTCTTTGCTCAACCTGAAAACAAAAATAATTGTTACCAGTATTATGAGAATTCTTTACTATTTTCAAGTAGTTTCCAGTCTGAAATTTACAGCTAAATGGTTGTTTTGATATAAGCCATAACTCATGGGAAGAAGTGCCATCTTTAATAGGACTTGAAGCTATGTATAACATTTCCTACCTGAAACAATTTCACCTTTATCAGTATGTTGACTACCCTAAATGACAAAAGCAAAAAGTTTAAATTGTGAAAACCTGAAACACAGTGAAAGTTTCATGCACCAGCTAGCGAGTTAATACTTAACAGTAGTCAAGCTCTTAGGAAGGAGTTCCATAATCAAGGAGGGAAATGACAGCAAACTCAGATTTTTTTTCCCAAAAGATGTTTCTAAGTGCCTTAACAAGCTTAATAAGTTCAAAATTTTTCTGATATTCCAATCATTTTTTATAAGTGCATGGCTCTTTGCATCTCACCTTGTATCCATATCGTGACAGAATATGTACCACCATCATCGGCGCCAGAGACTGAGCTGGTTTGGTGAAGAGAGCATTGGTCCCGAATATCATGGATGAGATGGGTGCGCTGCAATGAAGCACAGTGAATACAAGATAAATAATTCACCACTGATTGGTTGACATGTGTCCATTGCGAACAAAGTGTCCTAGTGAATCACACTTCAATCACATTTGCTTGCAAGAGAAAGTTGATCTTAATGTCTTTCCAGAGAGGTAGAGTTGATTTAACTTTTCATCTATGGTCCGTATGTAAGAATGAGCTTGTGGAAAGGATCAGTAATGCCTTCCCCTACCCCCTCACAGTAGCAGCTGTTGTAAATGGATCCTGAGGGTTAATTTCCAAATAACTATATGTAGTCATCCACTTTGCTTTGTTCAACCTTTCAAGAGTACACATTACTCATTCCATTGCACTTGTAATGCCAGCTGACATAGTTTAAATTTGGTTTACTTCAGCCAAGCAGTCAGATTGAGTTTAGCCTTAACATGAGGCAGGTCTCTTAAACTGTGCTTTAATGTGCTATCACTATAGTATTTAAGAAAGAATTTTATCTGTCTAAATCAGAATCTGCGCGACTAAAAAAAGAACAAAACACAATAGCTGTTATTGAATTTGTGCCCATGGGCATTAAAGCCTCAGTACAATGTAAAATGGCCCATTCGTTAGCCTCTTTTATGTGTCAAAACTGCTGTTAACTCCAATAACGGCTATTATAGATTATGTTCTGTTATATCAATGAAATTTTCTTACTTTCTGTGGTATTTTTCCATGTCATCATCAATGATATCAGAGACAGATAAGTTAAATAAAGAGAATGTCGCATCTGAAAGGCAACTGCAAATAGATTTCATCACTCAACTAATACTGCAACATTTAATGATAATGGTGGTGATAATAATTATTATTACAAAAAATAAGAATATTTAATGGGGTTAATAGTTAATCAAAACCTTGTTTCCACAGGTACCAATTGACCATAACATAGATGTCCAACGTCAGTGATGTATGATATAAACCAGGTGGAGTATGGCCAACATGTTGGGCACAAGTATACCAGTATTAATAACTATTATTATATCTATCGGGACATTATTAATTATTGGGCAAC
>BLFN01000531.1:391988-396988 GCA_014634225.1 Acropora yongei
ACATTGTAATTTTCTTCTTGTCGTCGCTGCTTAGCTCTGAAATGTGATTTCAGCTAATTCTAAAGTGCGTTTTATTTGTTTACTACATTCCAGATATTAACCTGTAAAATGACCCATGTTGTGAGCTCTTTCATAATGGACTGAGAAACGCTTCCTTCAATCCAAGTACAAAAATGAATCCTTTCTATTAGAAGAGTGGAAGGGGGATCGAAAATTCTCTTTCATTCCTTGCCGCCTTCAGTGGAATCAGTTGAAAGCTATTTTTGGAACGTCACCAAAGGTGTTGTCGCTTTATGAATTGTGCAGTCATTAAAGCAAAAGAAATGAGGGGCTTGTTACCACTGAATGCTCCATTGCAGTCATTTCATTGCTTCGGTCACGCCCCTCTTCGGTAAAATTTTGCGACGGAGGGTAGTGACCTTTGTACACCACGAGCAATGCGAGGGACACGCACGCAAAGCGAGGACCTTTTTAATTCCCTCCCTCGCGCGCTGAAGTCGCTCCCTACGAATTCTTTCCCTTACAATTGAACTTATCACACAGTTTTTAATGTCGGCGTCGAATTATTACAATACACTAGAAAGAAAACGACGGGAGAAACATAATTCTGTAAACAGCCTTGTCCCTAAAATGATTATCAGCTCTGTTACTTACTGTTATCAACTGCTCCTCGGTCCTTGTCAGCTTGAATGTTTCTTGCAGATGATAAATTTTGGGGCCTTAATAAATCGCGTTTTATTAGGTGAACACTGCAAAGAATTTGCTCTATATACCACCTTGGATTGCATTGCAAATTGCCCACAGCAGAAAAAAGCTATTTAAATAACATCGCTGCACGCCCTCTGCGTAGTTTTTCATTTTTTCTCTCGCACTTTTCTTCTTTGTTCCTTGTTTAACAATCAAGTGTTATAAAATGCTGAATATATGACTGGCCTCAACGAAGCATGAAAAATATTCGACAACCTCAAGAGCTGACAGCTCAAGTGAGCGAGTTTCGCACTTCTTCAATTGTTGGCAAATTAAAAGTTAAATAAGAACTGGACTTCAAAAGGAAGAGGGTTTGATATTCCGTTACAATGTACATTGTGGTTCTACGAAAAGTACACACCATAAATAGAGTGATTTCACATGTCATAACGGCGGCCATGTAGGTATAAACAACAATAGTAGCGAAAAAGTGTTTTGGGGATTTGACTCTATTATTTATGCAAAACATGTTCGATATTTTGCTGCTGTTTTGTATACCAACATGGCTGCCTCATCACGTGAGTGAAAACACTCTATACACTAGTTTGGGAACCTTCAGACCCGCTGACAAGGTGTCACTTAATTCTTACCCATCACGAAAAAGTGATCAGTTTGAAACTGACCCCAAAATAAACATTTTGATGTTCAAAAACCTCGTTCATTTAGATGCGTATTTACTACTTTTAGAATGATAGAGGCAGTTTGATTGATCAGAGAATGAATTTAGAATCGAAAAACGGTGCTTAACAAACCGAAAAACCCAACAAAGTGATGTTAAGTTATTTGCTGACAAACAAAATGAGGACGCAGATACATCGCCCAGGTGATGCTGCGTGAGTTATGATCCAAAGGAATGATGGGGCTGTCCAAGTCTACCGAGACTCCTTCCCACAACACCACACGGTCTTCACGTTACCAGAAGATGTCGCGCAAGCCAGCGCTGCATGCCTGTTTGCAAAGGGTTGCCATGACAACATAGCAACTTCATTTAAAATTCACTTCCAGCCCCACTAGAGAGCGTCAGCTTATGATCCTGACAGTATACATCGATATCTGAAGACCCGAATGAAAATACACACCGATAATAATCTATCAATGGGGAAAGGCTGAGTTAATACGCTCATGTCTATTAAAAAAATTTAAAATTTCTCTTTGAACGAATATTGAGAAGGCGGTCGACTGCAACAGTTCTGGTGCCACAAGTATTGCAGGCGTCATTTCTTTTGTCAATGAAAGGCTTTTACCAGTCATATTCCCTGAAGGGCCCTGATTATTGAACACTTCCCGAAGTCAGTTGAATTAAAATCCCGACGTTGGAGCAACATCAGACAGATTTCGAGCTCATCCTGAAGACGTTCTTCTAAAAAGACGCAATTAGCATTATATGCGGGGGGTGCGCACCCCCCTCCCCGCTCTTCTCAGATGACCTGCTGCTTTCTGAAATAAAAACATGACACGATGTTGAAGTTATTTGTTACTGGTGCACCACCTCCTTAGAGAGATCCTGGATCCGCCCCTGAATCAAGGCCCAGTTGTGGATAGCGCTATTCCGCGGATAACACTAACAAAACCTATCGAGTTATCTACTGCATGGCAATACCCACCCTTTGAATAACTGGAGCCATAGTTGCGTATAAGAGGAGTCGTGTAACAATTGTAGATCATCCCTGAGTCTGATGACGACACTAGACAAGGGTGTCAAAACGTTGGCTCTTGAATCGTAAGCATTTATGTTGCATTCATTTTAAGCCAGAGAAGCATCAAACTATGCCTGAGGTTATGGTAATACAATTGCAAAATTAGTCTAAGAATTCGAAAATTTTCAAACGATGTATGAGTTCGTTTACAATGTTGCGACCAAAAGACCTAAAGTTAACTTTGTTTTGTATGTAGCAAGACGCCTTCTGGAAAGAACTTCATGTGGCAAAGTCAAACATCAAACGACCAGTGGAATTTTCATCCATCGTCCACTTAAAAGAAAAGGCCTGAAAACACAAATGAACTCTGAAACTGAAAAAAAAAGGACGACGTTAAAACCATCTCAAGCACAACCTCGATTCCATTCCAAATCGGAGGAAGTATCCAAGATGACGGGAAGGAGCACGGCACAGAACGATTCTCAATTTTATCGTAATTTCCGACCGTTTTTGTGTCTACAGGTAAAATTAGACAAAGAACATTCATTTTCAGTGAAAATGTTTCGCTCTATCTCCTTTTGAAATGCTGTTAATATTGCATGATTGTGAAAAAAACTTACAGATGACCAATAGTAATGCTTATAATTATTTCAGTAGTTGCGCAGCAAAATATTGAGAAAAGGTCAGATTTTTCAAGAATTTTCATTCTTAAAGAGGAATTTACCCTTGTCTTTTTCCTGTCATCATAGTGCTTTTTCTTACAGAGAGCAATCAATATTCAGCAGTCTAAGCAAGTAACTTTGAAATTTGGAATGTTGCAAACTGCAAAAAAAATTATATAAAGAAGGTATAGGTTGCACATTTTCAATACAAACCTGAATTTGTGGCTTAAGTATAGGAAGAAAGGGAGAGCAGGGCTGGTGCAGTGCTGGGAGCTCTCACTTTCAACCACTGCAGTGCTGGTCGAAATAACTGTTGGTCATCGGGCATCGTTTGTTCAAATTCTGGAAATGTCCAACCAACTTTATGTTATGATTAGACACGATAACCAGCCCTGTCTCATGGGTTTGATTCCTGGAGTCAGTGTAAAATGTGGGTTGAGTTGTTTCTCTACTCTGCTCTGGGGGGATTTTCCACCCATTCTCTGGTTTTCACTTCTACTCAAAAACCAACATTTTACTTGATTTGTTTCAATATAATTTGCAGTCTCCACAATTAGTAGGGCATTTGTGCTTGGCTATAAGTTCAAGACTTAAATAAAGTTACTGGTATTATCAATATCAATATTGTTATTTCATTATCAAAAATTTGACCCACCAAGGGTGGTGATAAAATTATGATGACAATGATATACATGAAAATGAAGATGAAGATGAGAGAGGGGTGCCTACTCTGGCTTTTGCTGAGAGGTCCCCACAGGACACACTCAATCACAAACTGAAAATCCCAGAGTGGTTTGAAAGCTACACTCTGCCAGAGGCATCATCACAAAATGCCATGCTCATATCCTCAGATCGAGTCGATGAATCCATGTGAAAGTGGACATTACTTCTAAAAATGTATCTCCTTTGACAGTTACACACCTTGGCTGAGTTCTATCCTGTTCTCTTCCTATCTTTCCCTTAATAAATAATGTTTTCTTGCATAGCCCCAATTCAATGACTTTAGTGGGAATCCTACTCAAGTTGGAGAAGAATGAGCAGTGTCATTACAATGCCCCCAGCAACACAAAAAAGAACTAAACAATAAAAGCAAGTGAATTATTATATATTATAAAATTTTATTATTATAAAAGCAAGTGAATTATTAACATATGGAACCCTACAAAACACTGTACATAGCAATCCCACAGCAAAAGACAATAAAATGGTACTGAACAAAGACAGTCATTATTTATGGGTTTGAAATGGGGCAACAACCCAAATAGTACATAATATTATTATAACTCCCAAATATAGGCCATAAGTTATCCCTTACCATTTCCATATGTGGACCATATGTATCTCCTATGTCCAGCTATGGTAAAGGTAAGTTTGTGATTGGTGGCCAAATTATAGCTAGCTACTTAAAGCTTGATAATAATAATAATGATAATTCAGAAAGGCTTTCTCTCCAGCAACAAATAAACGGGGAAAAATGAATCATAAAATTGTGTTTAGATCAATTATGGAATGAACTCTACCAGTAATCATTAATTAGTATTAGTTTGAAATAATCTTTTCTAGAATGAGATATTAACTTGCAGACCAACAGTACTATACGACTATATTATAATATTTGTTTCAACAGAATTATCTTTAACAACAGTGGGTAAATATCCTGTCTATTATTATTTGTTTGCATTACAATAATTATGTGTTATACAAATCTGAATATATTGCTTTTTAACAAAAACATAACATTACTTAAATCATTATGATAATCAATTTTTTTACAACAAATAATTGTTGCCCTTTCATACTGGATTTGATATAGGAACATAATTTCTGTTAAAATATATCAATATAGCTGAGTTTCTTCACAGATTCCATAGATCACTAAAAAGGGTGAATGGCCATGTGAAGAAGTACCTTTGTCAAATTACCCATTATTAAACGTATTACACAAACACAAAGC
>BLFN01000531.1:485328-487828 GCA_014634225.1 Acropora yongei
ATCCAATCAAATTCCTTTATTTATAGTGGAAGTGCACTCAGCTCTCAAGCTAGTTCAGAGGCACTCCACTTTTTGAAACAAACTTAACAGGTTAAGAATCCCAACTGGCAGGAGGCAAACCAGTTGGCTATATACGAGCGCAGCCGAGGAGTTGAGCCAAGGACTACCTGGAACAAATCCAGCTTGTGGTCTGAGCAGGACTCGAACTCGGGATCTCCAGATTTCAAGTCCGCCATCCTGACCACTCGGCCACGCTGTCTCTTTGTATATTTTGTATGATTCAATAGTCATTTTCTTTAAGGAAAACGAGTTGATGCGAGTCAAATTACTACTTTTAGACACAAACTTTCCTACTTTTCTTGGAAAGATTATTTTATAAACTGGGCTGCATCCGCAGCTGGAGACACTAGTGGACAATTTTAGTACACTAGCATACGCATATCGACCAAAAATTTGTACATTTTCCCTTTTACACTTGTAATAAGATGCTCAAATGAACCGGCCAGCGGTTAGAGCGGGATTTGAAACCACTGCATCTGCAAGTAAGTTCGAATCCCAGTGCACCACAACGTCTCTTTGGAGCGCCTACTGATTGGGACACTTCTGAAAACAGGGTTCTACTTGCCCTCTATATACCTGTAAAACTTTAATCTGATGCTGGATGTCCTTCACGTTCGCTGTGAGGCCCGGTTGCTGTATCAAGATCACTTCAACACGACGCAAGCTGTCTTCAAGGTCAGATACAAGTCCCACAGTGTTCAGCAAAAACAATAACCTAGTAACAAAAGAATAAGGCCTCATAAGACATCTCGACTGAAAGACCACGCACACGGTGGAACTCAATTGCGATTACCCGTTCCCGCTACAATTAGAACTGGTTCACACGTATGATTGAAACGGAGTCAAGATGGGCAAGATAATTATGTAGCCATATATGGATGTGTCTGGATTCAAAATAGTGGCCGTAAACGACGCAATATTTGGCCCGGTTGAAGCGCATTACAGGAATGAAAAAGGATTTTAACGTGGCTAAATGAAATTTAAGCGAGGATAAAACCTTAACCTCGCTGATCATTGGTGATTCCTCAGACTAGTTTGGGGGCAACCCAGAGTTTGGCAGGGAGTTCTTCGTGGTTGCTTTGAGTTCACTTGCTTGCTGGCCCATAGCACGGCCACACAAACTTGCTACATTGAAAGCATTTCCCTCCCTCACCCCCTAATTCTTGTAATTGTACCAGTGTGAAGTTGCTGTTGGTGATAAGTTTTACCATTACTATTTCTTGCGTCGGTGCTTCCGCACGCGTTTACACGCACATGTTTGGCCTTCTCATTGCCTTTGCGTCACAAGCGTGAACTGTAATGTCATTAGATACATTTTGTACGCTGATGTGACTTGCACTAAAGACTCAAAGATCTGACCGTTTAACAAATGCAGTCCTTCAAAAGGATCCGAACGTTTCTATTTTATCAACTCACAGTTTATGATAGTTGCTGTTCTGTTGTTGCAATCTGTTCCACTTTTCAGATAGAACATCCAGTTTACGTTGGAGTTGTGGATCCATTTTGGTGACCATAGCTGTCATCAGAGTATCGTACTGTGGCATACGCTCAGACTGCTCCTCCTGTAAACACTTCATAAAGACAAAATACGAACTGTGAACGATTGTCTAATGGAGCAATTTTCATCCAAAATGGCTTGGATTCCTGGGTTGGCTTTCAAATATGCATGGAATGCGAATGACAAAGTGAGCGGAAGTCGTGATAAGAAGGGGCTGATCTTGTTGACTGACGTCTCAAACTTTAGAAACACGGTGACTTCAGCTAAGGTTGTCGAAATGTAATTTACCAGCAAAGGTCCTTCTTGGGACATCCCACACCAACACAATCATGCAGATAGCATCGAGGTAGTTCTTTATAAAATATTACAAGCAGTTTGTGACGACGACCAGACGGTATGTTTAAAAACTAAAATCTACATAACATAAGATTGTTGAACAGGATGCCCAGGTGATTTACCTCGAATCTATTGTTTCTCGTGTAAATATAACCAAACCAAATTAGCTTCAGTTAAAGCAGTTACTGCAGTTATGTATCTCAAGATTCAATCAGATTTTTTGTGTACATGTGTACAATTGGACATGCAATTTGCAAAATTTTCACCCTTTTTCATTTTCAGACCACTAGAAAAGAATCATGAACTTAATTTGTGGTATATACCAAAATCGTTTACTTACCTTGACTTCTTGTAGTGTGCCTGCCAGAAGATCTTGGTTTAGAGTCCCTAGCGACTTGTCTTTCAACATATCTTCTGCCTTTTTCAGCCAGGCCAGTAGGTCATTTATAGTGCTCTGTACACTTTGCTACAACCAAAGCAATGAGCACATCACGTCAAATTACGCGAATGCCTTTATTTGGGCATCTTCGTCAAAGAGTGGTTGGCGCGACTTTTTTTTCTTTTCTGAGAGAGAGGTCAACTACGCCAAGTTCATAAGCTTAAGAA
>BLFN01000531.1:507828-510328 GCA_014634225.1 Acropora yongei
TTCTGATTTTTTTACTTAATGTTGGTTTTCAACCATAATGATTTTACACAGAAACTGAATCAATTTGTGCTTACTTGATGTAAAATTTTTCTATAACCAACTTTGCCCAACAAGCCACATCAGATTTTATTTTATTATTTTGTGTCTATTAGCAAATTCACCTTCGACATCCAACAACCTGGGAACCCCAAGTTCTTTCTCTGCAACATGAAATGAGTATTCCAAATTTCGATCTGGTGTTGACTTGTTCAACTTGGTAAAATCCACGAGGTCTGGCCTGAAATAACAATTATCAATCATCAGTAAAATCTTGTAGAAGCACAAAATTACATCAAAAAATTTCATTTCATTTGAGTAAGTGGGGATTTTTTGGCACAAGGTCAAAAGATCTTTCGCTCACATTTTTGCAAAAACAAAGCACTGTACAAAAGACCTTAATAAAAGTTCTGACAAAGTTCACCTGAGGAAAGTCTGCAAAGCAATTGTTAAAAAAAAAACAGGCAATTTGATGCGGATGTTCTGCTTCAATACTGATCTTTTGTCAATTATTGTGGATTACTACTGTACACTTTGGAACATTACTGTGTAATTTTTTCCCCAAAATTATAGCAAGAAATGAAGGAAAGCACTGCTTCCTACTCTCCTGAAAAAATCCACAACACAGAAGCACCCTCATTCAATTTTTGGGGCTGAGATGTATTTTTTTCCTTCTTTTTTTGTTGCAGTTACAGTACTTTGTCACTGAAATAAGGATCATATGTACCTGTATCTGTGAATGATTGCATTAAAAGCCAGGCCATCTTTCCAAGACTCTGTGAAATTTGACACATCAACTGATGGATAACTAAAGCAGAGCAAAGCAAAATACAGTCAGAAAGGTGATGATGTGCTGCTAATCTACCATTCTATATCACAATAAATTATATTCAATCTAGAAGTTACATCACTGTTGTAATTGAAGACACAAGACTGATCACACTATAGGTTTTTAAAAAATGAGATACAGGTAAGGACGTGCCCTGTTATATGGGCCTGTATACCCTGAGATACAGGTAAGCACATCCTTAGATACAGTAAGGACATGCCCTGCATCAACATGACAATGAAACAGGGATTTGTCAAGTACAACTGAGCTACAAATAAGCAAATGAAATGTGTAGAATATGTGAGAACTTCATGCAGGAATTTTTGTCATATATCACGTATTGTTCTTTATTGGTATAGATTAGGAAGCCATGTGGTTGTAAGGGTGCTCGCTTTCACTCTTAGTTGCATCTTATAACACTAGTGTGTTCTTTTAAGTGTTGTCTCTTCCTCCGAATCGACACTCCATACCTGCAGTACATTTTAACGCAGTGGTATGTAAATGAATTTGAATAGACTGTCATACTAAGGAACACAACCCACAAACAGGCTTTTCAGGTGGCCGTCCAGCCGTCCAAAGGACGGCCAGTTCTCAATGGGAGATTTTCGACGGTCTGCTTTAGGCGACCATTTACGACCTTCTGTGCTTAATGTAACAAAACGGTGTCTATAAATTAACAAAACTTACATTTCTTTTTGCTCTCAAGAGTTGTTTTAGTGTTGCTGTCGAATTTTTATTCTATATTAACACTTTTTTAGTGACTTTCCTTTCTGTTTTGATCAAATGAATCAACGTTGAGCGAAGCGATTTCACAGGCAAAGCTGTTCAGTGTTATTGACTTACCAAGTCGTCTCCAGGCTATAAATAAGCGGTTTAATAGGTAAATTGAAAATATGTTTACAGCTGAATCGCGGAAATCACGTCTAAGAGGCTTCAATTTTTCAAATTTTTTACGAGCATGGCGCCTGTGGGCCGAAGGCCCACATAAAATTTGGACTCCCACTATCAACATCCTGGCTAAAAGGGTGCCCACAAGTGTTACTGGAATCAAGGGACTGTTTCATCAGCTATTGATATTGCATTGTCACCTACCCCTTGGTTACTTTTTGGGCCCATAAAAGTAAGGCATCTTTTGCAGTCATCTGTTCCTGTTTTCCAACCACCTCCACCTCTGAAATCTGTGCAAAAAGTAAAAAGTAGAATTTGACAGTCCATTTAATCAAGCTTCATCACATTCACGATACAAACTGAAACATTTCCACAGCTTGGAGTACGTCTCAGCTTGGAGAGTGCTGACATTTTATTTATTTCTACAGATTAACAGCAAAGTTGTTGAATGCTTTGGGTTTTCATTTTTCCACATTGGTGGTACATGTAGAGTTGTTCAAACAGTACACGAAGCAACAATGAAGGCAACGGCAACAACAAAATCAAACAAAGTCAGTGTTGACATGGAAGAACAGTTTCCAGTCAACAGTAATACTCGGCAAATTTTATCTTTTAACTTCCTTACTTCCCAATATTTTGTGATTAATATCAAATGACAATATATTCAAACCTGGTAGTGCAATATGATGGTCCATATTAACCCAAGAGTAAGTTTTGGGTTGCCATCTACGATGTCTTCACTTCGGA
>BLFN01000531.1:517828-520328 GCA_014634225.1 Acropora yongei
CGCACTTGATATTCAGGGCGTTAGTTACTCTCATAAATGAGATTAAAGGTTAGCGTCCGGTTAACGTTTAACAAATTCCAGCACGGTTGTTTAGCAGCTCTCGTAAGGTTTATTGCGATTCGCGAAGCAACCAGCCGGAAAATCAGACATCGTTTGAAGCTACAACTATTCAAAGTCATTATGCTTGCAAAGTGTGTTCTAACTATCCTAGAATTAAACTGGAACCAGCGCTTCAGAGATAAGAAGACATAATTGAATATTTGTCATCATCTGCTCACGTTGTCCACACCACTGCAAAACAGGTCATTACACGTCGTGGAAAGAACTAGAACGTCTACGAAATATCCGAAAACGAAAACTGCACGTGCATAGCACGCAAGACTATTTTTTGTCATTGTCAATTATGCAAAGTTGTGACGTTCTTATTGGCGTCGTCGCCGTGGTTGCTTGAGCTCCGACTGTTAGCTCTGGTAACGTACAATGCGATTGCCTTGATACCCAAAACCCGAAATAAAAGGCTAAACTGACAAAAAACTGCATTATTTTTGTATTGTAGCAGCTTCTGTTGTTTTAAAGTCTGAGCCAATAATAGGCTCTGTTGTCTTTTGTTTAGGATTTGGATATGCAGCCAATCACATTGTACCTTAGGAGATCCGCTACATGACTCAATTCCAGGGCCCAACCGTTTATCCAAGGCCTATAAAGCCAACCACCAATGCAACCAAATTTTGTAGCCTCAACTAGAATTATATTGACACTGAGTTGACGATCGAGAAGGCTTCTCAAAGACCGCCAAAGATACCGAGAAGTTAAATAGACAATAGGGTGGGAGGGGAAAGCTGGAGTAGATAAAAAAAAAAGAGTCGCAGATGAGTAGAGATCCAACAAACTCAACCAAATAACATCACTTCGGCGTCAAGCACGGAATCGAGCCCAGACCACATCGATGGAAAGCGAATGCATCCACCTCTGCGCGAACCCTGCTCATAGTGCCAAGTTCATTTTATCGCACTGGCTGATGTGACAAGCGGTGATTCGAGGAGGCCTCGACCAATCACCCTTTTAATAAGTCTAATATATGCCGTTTTCCGCTTATGACGTCGAACTCATGCTTTCAAATTTTATTCAGAAATGTACAAAGGTCTAAAACAAGAAAAGAAATCGAAAAAGTTTTAGGCCTTTGTACATTTCTGAATAAAATTTGAAAGCATGAGTTTCTACGTCATTAGCGGAAAACGGCATATATTAGACTTATTAAAAGGGTGTATAGACCTTATTCATAAATGGAGGCTAATTAATTATTCTTTTGTTTTTCTGCTAATCATCCTCTCTAGCCTCACTTTAAAGCAAAAATTCTTTTGAATTTTGTTGGTGCAAACGAGGCTAGTGAGGATGATTAGCATAAAAACAAAAGAATAATTAATTAGCCGCCATTTATGAATAAGGTCTATGAGTGGATGTGAAATTTCAATTAATATAATTTTACAGAAACTAACAACAAGAAAAAAAATTTGATGATTTTACTTACACTGCATGTTATAATGCTCATTCCAAAATAGCATGTTCATCTACTACTATCGTGCAGATCTCATAAGGCGAATCACAAAGTTTTGAGAACATTTTATTCTTTAGTCATTCCTTTGACATTCAATGGGATTAACAATATAAAAAGGCACAGTATAAAAGCATGCTTAATAGATTAAAAGCTATTTCAGTAACAAAAACATTATATAATTTTAAAACCGAAAAGGAAACAATTTAACCCAGAGAAACTGACATATATTTAAAAAACCCCGAAGGAAATAAATTCCATTAGACAAATCTATAATATTGGTTATGTTTCGTTGCTGTTCGTTAAAACCTATTTTCTTTCTTATCCTCTAAGGCCACAATTAATTCAAAATGCCTCTTCCATCCTTCACGAACTGTCTTCTCCCTCTTTCAGTTAATTAATAAATTTTGATAGGTTTGTTGTCGCCTCTTCTCTTCTTCACAAGCGCAATGAAACCCATAGAAAACAACCTCGTCCCCAGGATCTTTCTTCCTCCGTTCCCTGACATGAAAAAGAGAGACCCTCGGAACGAGGTTGCATCACATCTTTGGTTTTCTATGGGCTTCACATTGCCCGTATGAAGAAGAGCGCCATTTAATAAAAAGAAGTTTCTAATTTCTAATATGACGAGAAAATAACCCTCCCAGTGGCTTATCTACTCCTTAAATTGATCCAGTATTAGGTGACTTCCTTTAAAATCGCCTTTCGGATATTTCTAGAAAAATAAAAGGGAACTAGGCAAAAACAACCAAAATAAAGGGAAAACGGGATAAAAGCATCATGATTGAAAATCAGAGAGTCAGTAAAAAATGAGGAGACATTTGCTGACTTGTTGGTTAATACAACGCTGTGATCTTTAACATTATGAAAGGCGATTTTAAATGTTAGGAGAAGGAAATATTTTGTTTTCGTCCTTAAGCTCCTTTCCGCATAGCTTTCTCACAGATG
>BLFN01000531.1:605328-610328 GCA_014634225.1 Acropora yongei
GTTGGTGGTATGCCGTTTGTCGATACTTGTTATCCGAACACACGTGAGATCTGCAAAAAGCACACTGAGACTGAGTGAATCAGTGTCTTGCTTTTACAACCAATCTTTGTTGAATGTGGCACCTGACCTTAAAATATCTCAGGATTTTTTTTCTTTAATTTCATAAGATGTTTACTTGGTTTTGTTGACGTAGAGACAAAGCTCCAAATTATTATTAGTTTTAACAATGCCGAACCAGAGTGACCAAAGACGCTCGCTCTCCTTTCAGCCGAAGACAACTGACCTAAATCGTGACTACAGTAGTGTGCAAGTCTCAAGCAATTTCTCACACGGAGAGACTTGTATTTTCCAAACACACAAATCTGCGATGATCAGTTCACTTGGAAAGAAGAGGTCATTTGCCGTAAATCGAGGGACGCGACCTAAATCGTGACTACAGTAGTGTACAAGTCTCAAGCAATTTCTCACACGGAGAGATTTGTATTTTCCAAACACACAAATCTGCGATGACCAGTTCACTTGGAAAGAAAAGGTCATTTGCCGTAAATCGAGGGACGCGTTTGCCATGGCTAATGCTGCAATCGTGAAAGTACCTGATTGAATCGATCTGCGTGTTGTGGATATCTTGATATAAATTGTTTGCACATTCTTCCTTTTACTTAAACTTTTTTTACTCTGGAAATGGGAATGAACAAGTAATCTGGCAATGAAATATCATCCGTTTGAGAACAGGGAAGAATGTGAACCTTACCTTAGCTTTAGTTCATCACGTGAACGAAAAAACACACTGCTTTCATTTTGCATATTCAGGGTATCTTTGTTCACGGCACTTACTGAATCAGTTTGAGGTGTACAGAATGCCCATTTATGCCAATAGACCTTTTCAGCTTGTACATTTTGTTTTCCCATTTCAGACCACGTGATGCTACTCGAGGGAATACTTTTCGCCGCGAAAAGCGAGAAAGAAATTGGCTCAAATATGTGCAATGTCAGGACAAAGCTTTGAGACACTCAACTAGTAATATAATCTGTCAAGGATTTAAGCCTCTTATATATAAGGACTCTTAAAGATAAATTTTTCGGGTTGAAGAATAGGCCCTTTGCAGCTTAGCGATCACGTGGTACAAATCGCCAAACTGGAGAGCAAATGACGCACAGGGACACGTTTAACAAAGTCACCAAATTTGAATTTTCATTGTTCAACATGTCCCAGTGCGTCATTTGCTCTGCAGTTTGGCGATTTGTACCACGTGATCGCTAAGCTGCAAAGGGCCCATTGCATCTGGTCGCAAATGCATGTTTTGGCTGCCAATAGGAGTGTCTTACATGATATGGAATAGATTCACAGATTGATAGCTGAAACATATTGTTCCCGAATATTCCAGTAAATTACTTTTTGTTTAGGAATTGCAGAACGGAAATTTAACTTTGCAGCTAAACTTTACACTAAGCTGACAAGTAGTTTAATTTAAAACTGTTGTTTAAATCGAACTTCCTTCTTATCGAAGATCCGTTAAGTTGTCATAATTTAGCTCGGTTGGCTCAACATCAGGAGATCGCGAGTCCCCGGCCAGATAAACACTCAAGGTCTTAAAATAACTGGGGAGAGAGCCTTTGTTAGTTAAATGGTGAGACTTTCAAGTCCTCTCAGATGAGGACTAGTACTACAAACCGTAGGGGATCTTAAAAGTACCCACATACTGTTCGGAAAGGGAAAGGGGTGATTCTCCTGGTCTGATCTATTCCTTCCGGTAAAATGCGGCTTGCCCCGGAAAGGCTTATGGTGCATGAGGCAACTAATGCAAAAACAACCAAAACGACTAAAAAACAATGCGTCCTTGCCGAGTGCTTTGAACAAGTATAGATTTAGAAATTGGAGCTTATTAGGCATGAAAACTTGAACCCTTCAGGATTGCGTTGCGTGCACGAATACATAATAGGGAGCTTAAGCAAACACGACGTCGACGGAAGCGAGAACGTCGTCTGAAAATGTAACCAAAGTCATTATGCTTGAAAATTGTCTTTTAACCATCCTGGAATTAAATTGGAACCATCGCTTCAGAGATAAGAAGACAAAAATGAACATTTGTCATCATAGGCTTACGTCGTCCACACAACTGTAAAACAAGTCATTTGACGTCGTAGAAAGAACGAGAACGTGTTTAAAATGTCAAGAGATGAAAAAGCCCGTGCAAAGCGTGCAAAAATACTGTTTTTCATTGTCAAATATGCAAATTTGTGGGGTTTTTTTTGCCGTCGTCGTCGTGGTTGCTTAAAGCTCCCTATTGATAAACGAAAAACTTCAAACAATAAAAATACGAACTGTTTTCGCTCATTGCCCCAAGTATATGGATATTTTTTTGGGGGGAGAGAAGAACTGATTCTGGCGGGATTCTTAGTTGGCTAACTTCACTGATAAGTGTCTTGCATTTCACGAGGTCGACAAAATTGCTCAAGTGACATACCCGTCTTTGTTGAGTCCATTGTAATGAATCGTTTGTGCAGTGCTTATCTCAAATAAGATCACGAATATGGAAACTACCAAGAAAAGATCGCGAGGAACTTTACTGATTGCATTGCATCGTGCAATATGCTTCTGTTCCATCGTCTTATATCCCACCGAAACGCCAACATTCAGAGCTGAGTTCATAGAAACGAAGGGTGAGACAAACTAAGTCCTTTCTGAAGTATGTATGTCTTTCTAAGGTTACTTTCACGGCGCAGAGCCAAGGAATTTGGCCTCAGCGATCCCATCAATAATAACTGACACAAACAACTGTAACTTTAATATTACTGACAATCCTATTATTCTGCTCTAGAGAAGCTAGCTTTGAAAGAAGTATAAAAACGCAGAGCTCGAGCAATTTGGGTTATCTTGAGCCATGGAATATTTCAGTCCTTCAGATACATCGGGCCACATATGATAAATAAGAAACCCAATCGCTCCTTAATCCGTTGAGACAAGAAATCCGTTGAGACACCCCTGAAGGTCTACAGTAACCTTAATTCAGTTAGTTACAATGAAAGTTCCTGAATATATGAAACAAGTCTCTCAACCTTATTACCGTAATGTTTTTCATTGTCAATTGGCCTTTTAGTTTTTAACAGTTACGTCTTAGTTATTTTAGCAGGCCAATACCTTTTATACCTTTTAATTCTATTTTGTACTGATGTAAGGGTAGAATAAAAGTTTTTGCCGGAAACTTTTTCAATCAAAAGCAAACTTGTTAAAAATGTGAAGCGTAAGCGAATGAGAGCCAAATTTCAACTAAGGCACTGTCGGTCCTTGCTCATTTTGTATCTAGCTCACCGAATCTACTTTTTTCATCTATTTTTTTGTCGACGAAACTTGGCTTCCCACGAAAAATTTTATGCTGAGCGACTTTTACGACATTCATTTCCCTATATGGTCAAACGCAGGTATAATGGATGGCACCCTTTCTTTCTCCTCCATGCATTACGTTGCTCTTGTGGGGTGCAGGGATGGCGCAGTGGTGAGAGCACTCGCAATGTGGCCCGGGTTCGATTTCTAGATCCGGTTTGTTGGTTCTCTGCTCTGCACAGAGAGGTTTTCTCCGGGAACTCCGGTTTCCCTTCTCCTCAAAAAACCAGCATTTGACTTGATTTGTGTTAATTATTAATTTCAGTTTACAGTGTCCCCAATTAGTGCTCCAGCGCTAGGACGACTAGACACTTAAATAAAGTTCCTTTCTTTTTTGTGTGATAACCATCGCAGAAAAATATTCATGTTTCCTTATCTGGTCGGCGACACCCTTGTCTTTTACAGCCAGCTGGTTTTGCAAATGCTTTTTCCTCATTTTGAGGGTTTATAGTGGTTACCAGTGAACCAACGGGAAAGCTAGCATTATCCGGGCGAAGTTGAGAATTTTATAAAAGCGTTAGTCCTGGTAACGATTTATGTGTTGTGTTAGTGTCCAGTCTTACGGCTGTGAAAAACATTGGCTGGCCCGATTGTGTTCGCGTGTTTGACTCGTTCAAGAGAGTGGTTTATTGGGACGAATGGAATTGTGATGTGACAAAAAAGGGGCAAAATATCGCCGAAAAATATGAGTACCTCAACACTTGGATTATCTAGAAAACCAAGCTTGACTCAGGAAAGGGAAAAATTCGAACGCGACCAGGTATTTACGGTCAAATATTGGTTGTTCGTTCTCTGCGTGACTTTGAATGTAACTTCGAAATTTCTTGGGAATGTTTTCTTTGACATTCATTTCCTCGTTATCTCTATCAAAGACTCTGGTATTTTTTTCTGGATGCCAAATCTCATTTTTAGGTTCATAGGTAAAATTTAAATTGCTTGAAAACTTTTAATTTTTGTATAACATTGTAAATTGGTACATCATTTTATTGATATCACCTTACGAACATTATCCTTTTGTGACGCTTAAGGACTAATTTCACTTGAGTTCACGAAAGAAAAATATAATTATCGACAAAAGACGATGTTATTACTTCAAAGCACCTGTGTTTCTGTGTATATTTATTTTTTTAAAGGCAAGTCTATGCAATTAACCAAACTCAAGCTGGTATTTTCAGCTGTGATTTACACTTCGATTCTATATTTATTCGAACGGTGGGGTCACTTGATATTGGATGAACTACAATAATTATTGCAACTGTATGAGGAAAATTGCCAATAACATGAAACAAAATTCTGGATTGCACCAATTCAACAGTCAGACCTTAAGAACAGGCCATGTGGAGGTTTATAATTATAATGAAATTTTTTAAATTCGGTTTCCAATTAAATTTGCAACAAATGTAGTCCCTGATTTTACAATAATAATTTTGACTTTCTAAAATAAAAGCCAATGAAAAGTTAATTATCATTGTTGGATATATCAATTTATTGACTATTGGCTATTGTTATAAGTTCCTTTATTTGTCACTAATTTCAGTAGAAGATAAAAAGAAGTTTAGAAAGTCGATGAGTAAGCAGGGGGCATAATCGAAAAGTTGAAAAGACGTTCTCTGGTTAA
>BLFN01000531.1:622828-632828 GCA_014634225.1 Acropora yongei
ACGCTGTTGATAGGGCGAGAACAACTGCGAAATATACACAAACCATGAAAACGCTAGGGGAAAGCGTGCGAAACTCTTGTTTTTCATCATTAAATATGCAAATTTGTGTTTTTGAAGCTTGTGGTTTCGTTTTGTTCGAACAAGGTGATTTATCTTTTTTGATTTGTCTTCGCCACCATTGGGTATAGTAATACACTTGAAATGTTGCTCTTCGCTTTAGATCAGAAGGGCTCGTCTGACGAGAAGTTCAATAAACTGAAAGGAATGTATGGAAAACTCAGAGAAGAGCACATCCAGCTTTTACGAACTGTATGTTGAATGCTAATGTCGTACGTTTATTTGAACGCCCTGGGGCCATGACAGACCTGAAACCTATGACCTTGCTTAGACACGTATGATTTATCACGTGATTGTTTTGCGGAATGCAGAACTGTGCCAAAGTGCACAATGTACTTGTAGGCTACGTTTACATTAGAGCAAAAGTTTCCGGCTTCGTCAGGAATCCGAAACGTTTTGGTATCGGATTCGTTTTGTTGTTTTCACGCAAAATATGAATCCGGTGTTTAAAAAAACATTCTAGATACGCAACGAATTCGGAACGTTATGATTCCGGATTCCAAAAGGGAAACTTTGAAACATTTTTGTTCGTGTCGACCGGTCATCCAATGTATACGGATTATCTACGTTCACCCGCTATGCTTCTGGTTCACGTTTGGCCTTGTGACCAGGGAGCGTCATATAGCACTCACCCCTAATTCATCGATTTTGTGTAAACAGTTGAATCCAAAAATTATTTCAACGTCAATATCCGCGTATCCGAATCCCCCAAATTTGATGAATCCGAAAATATTTACAAGTCCGGAAACGTTTTCCCCAGTGTAAACGTAGTCTCATTGAATCATTAATGTTGTCGTTTCCCGGCATTACCGTTGTGATCGCCAGTGTCGTTGGATAAATTTCCTATTAATTTGTCCTTGCTACAGGCTCACTAAGAAACAACAACAACAACAAGGCTAAAAATAACACGATACTCTAAGATCTTTGAACTACCAGTTCTGTTACTTGTGATCATGTATGCGAACTGACAGCTCTGTTTGTTTTTTACTTCCAGAATGCTGATGTGAAGCAAAAACTAAGTGGCTCGGAGAGAGAAAAAGAAGTAAATGAATCCTTTATGCAGTGCACTTGCAGCCTAGCCTCCTTGCAGCCGTTTTTTTGTGTCGGTTCCATTCTCCCTCCTCACAAACGTCTGCTGAACAGAGCTAGGAATGCCATTCCCATTGTGTAAGAATATCCAATCAGGGTCGAGCTATTGTTGCAAGATAGCCAATTGTAAGGCAGCTTATAAAATGTTAGAAATTTACGCGCGAAAACTCCAGTTGGAAGATTTACTAAAACATCTTTTTTTTCCTCCAACAAGAGCAATAAATGCTTGTTTTTGGTGATGGTTGAAAGACTTGATTTTGAATTCTTCGCATACCACTTTGCACTCGTCTGAGAACTCCGGCATGTTTTGATCATCTGAAATCCGCGGGAACTTACCCACCGAAATTTAAAAGCCACGCTGTGATTGGTCAGTTTCTGGGAATGGCATGCCCAGCTCTGTTTAGCAGACGTTTGTGGGGAGGGAGAATGGGACCGACACAAAAAACGGCTGTAAGGAGGCTACTTACAGCCTGGACCAGATCTGAAAATTCCCTTAAAAGTTCACCGAATTTTATGATAATTAGGATCACATATCCAAACTCACAGAAGTGATCTCCTTTGCTTTCTCTTCATGAATTATGAATGATTTGAGAAGATTAGTGTAAAATGTATGTCTTTGAACTTGTTGACAAATTTAAGTTTTCAGTAGACCCGATGAGGGAGTTATTGAAGGTTTCTTTTTTTCTTTTACAAGGAATTGAGTGAAGCAAATGAGAAGCTTCAACAGGAAGTGGAAGATAAGGTAATTTTTTAGGTTAATTATTTTATTGCGTTGGGTTAAGGTTGGATGTTGCAATGCTCAGTTCGTTTAAGCGTTCTTAATCGTACCGCAGTCAACCTCTATCTTATGGGTGAAAGTGCTCAAGACCTACAGTGAGCTCAAAGAGGAAATTGTCAGCATTTCTGAATGAAAGAAGCGTGGGGCAACTTGTAGGTACTGTTGAGTCGAGGCGACTGATTTGGCAGACAAATGCTCATGAAGGATTTTGGAATTTCCCTGAGGAGCTCTTTTGCCAAAGAGTGCCTAATTCAGAAGAAGTTGACTTTCTAACCAAGTCACTCGGCGGCTCAGTTTACACTTTGTTGTTAAAGAAAAAAGGCGGATTTTCCGTGTAATCCTAGCTGTCGCTCTTCCAAACCACTATTTTACTTTGACCCTATTAGTGGTAGCTTCTGTTTCTATGTGGGGAAGGGGTATTGTTTGTGTTGTTTCGTTTCGTTCTCCAATCGCAGAGCTTGTTTGGAGAGTTTGAAGGTCTCTTCCTTTTCCTAAGGGTACTATCTCTGGGGTAGGGTCGGGAGCCGCTCCTTGACAAAACAGGGGAGTCAAACTAGTGTTTCCCACGTGGCAGACGAGCGTGTTAGCCACTAGGCCATCGCCACTTGATCAACCAAAGTCGGAAGATTGAAATCCATTTTGCAGTCATGAAAGTGGATTCTATTCTTCGCCCTTGCAGTCAGCAGAACTCTTGCAAGTCATTCAAAAAGCTGAATTGGAGTCCGAACAAGAAGGAAAGGTGAAATTTTAAAAGTCTTTTCTTTAATTACTTGCCACGTCACTTCAAGCTCATTTTACTCATCAACTGTTATGAACAGTCGGGTTTCCTCGACTGTGATTCATTATCAGCCTCTCGTTTTCTGCTAGCATGATATTTCTGTTTCAACCCATCTTGGTCCAAACGGATGACGTTTCACATTTTTTTTATTATTATCAATATCAAGTTACTGACGCAAGAGTTGGAAGCTCTAAGGAAGGAAAAGACCGAAATAGATGAATCCAGAAAAGCAGTTGAAGAAAATTTAGAATCGACGAGGAAAGATTACGAAGAAAAGGTATAGTGATATACATTGCCGCTCAACGGTTTTTCTTGCTTGTTACTGTTGACTGTAATATAGCACAGTGACAGAATATACACTATGATAAACGTCATCAAGTGTCCTCCAGCAGACCTCTCTAGCTTCGGCACTTGGTTCTCCCAGTTCAGGCCACAGTATTTGATGTATCTGATAGATTATTTAAAAAGAAAAAAATAGCAAGTTTACATCAGGAAATGAATACAAGCCTTGAAAGGCCTCTACCTGTCATTATCTTGACTAATCTAGCGACTGCCTTCATCTTGAAGGTTTCATCTCTGGTGGCGGAATTAGAAACGTTGAAGAAAGAAAAATCAGAATTAGAGCAAGCGCGGAGTACTGCAGAGGAACAAATGGAATCCATGACGAAACAACACGAAGAAAAGGTCAGTTATCCTCTCTTGTCACTCTTTCGTTTCGTTGGCGCGTGTCTAAACCCAGACCGTGTGTTGACACGGGTCACCAGCATAGGAGCGGATGTCACATTTTGTACGCGTCACCAATGGTCTCCTTGACACAAAGCAGAAACAGAACCATAACTGAAAAATCCTTAGGCTTAAGAGGACACCCTGTCACGCCTATACAAAGCGGATTGAGTTAGATTATGCAGTTTTATTGGTCTTTCTTCCAATATCCTTAGTTAAGTTTGCCTCTTGTCTGTAAGTTGCGTTAGATTTGACTCCAGTGTAGTATAAACCAGCGTATCGTAGTTTTAAATCATGTCGCAAATGGATCCTGTTTTGGTTCCGGAACCCAAATTTTGTATTAGCTTCAATTTTCGTAATTTTTTTTTTGCCCAACGACAAAGCTTTCTAGTCTGGCCTCTTTATTGTACCCCTTTTCTTTGGTTGGCTTCTTGCTGCGAAGAAACGTTTTTCTTGATCAGTCGCCTGTGGAAAATCAAATCCTTATTGCTTTTGTGTGTGTCCGTAGATTGCATCTCTCAACAGCGATCTGAGCATTCTTGAGAAGAACAGAACAGAGGAAGAGACAGCAAAACGAAAAGCAGAAGACAAAATTGAAAAGGAACGAAAGGAACATGAAGACAAGGTAGGAAACAGACGTCGTTTATGGTGGGTATCGATCGCTTGAACTCTAAGGCCTGGGTCACACGACGTCATAATCCTGAGAAATAAAAGATACACATGCGCAGTAACAAGCTTATATTCAATTCGCCTGAGAGTGCTGCGGACAGCGGAATAACGCCTCTTACTCTCATCTCATGTAGCCGCCATTTTGTTTTACCGGTGTGTAAGCACTGATCAAATTGATTACCTCTTCACGATTACCAGAGTTAATGATTATGATGTATGGTTCACACGTATAACATGACGTCATTGTCTTAGTCGTAAGAAAATGAAAAGTATTTATTTTTTGATAGTGTTTACGACTATAAATGTGATCGTGACGTTACGCCTCACACGTGCTGTTCGTGATGAGCGCACCAACGATTATGATTACGACGTCGTGTGAACCGCATGGGTAGAACGTGAGTTCTTTCCAATTTCAGCCAGAGGTAACAGAGTGGGCAAAATACTTGCGTATGCGCGAAATTGCAGGGACACGCAATTTCCGCGTTCCCCTCTCGTTAGAGACTTGAAACTTGCTGTCTTGATTGTAGATTCCCAAGAGAACACCTTGCCGATTGTTTTTGGTTGAAAACGTGTGATTCCTTTGCCGTTGCCAGGCATCTCCGTCGACTGGCATCGGCCATTGGAAAGAAGCCCACCAAAACGATAGCAGAGCCCACTTTTTTTTCCATTCCCACTAAGTTTAATATAGTTGACCGCAGTTCTTCGAAGCATATTAGATGTTAATATTACTATGTCTGTGTAAAATTGTTGAAGGGACTGCCAAATGAAATCCATAGAACAGAGCATTTCACCTGCTTTGCCTTTTAAATACGCTGCTTTAAATTTTCGTTTAGATAAGCGCACTGGAAACAGAAAGACTTGAAGAGCTCTCTAAAGAAAAACAAGACTTAGTTGGTGAGATATGTGTTGACAAATAGCTTAACTGTTTACGGAAGTTCACGAAATGCCCATTTGGGTCAAGTTTTCATGCAGCTTGAGTTAAAGCGATCAGGCTCACATAAGGGAAAACAGTGGTCTGTTCAGCGAAGACGATTCCAAAGCATACATGGGGAAGTTGAATTTGGGATCACCGAACACAAACCCGACGCGTTATCAGAGCGGAATTAGAACCCGGCTCATGCACTAGTGTTTCAGTTTCGTCAGGAGACCATGTGGTGGAGTTTATATCTTCTATATAGTTGTGTCATGCTGAATTCACAGACCGAGCTATTTTTAGATTTAAGCGGGATCCTCGTTAACCAATCAAAGGCATTGCATACTTAATAAATTCCCTAAGGGAAGGTAAGAGCTAATCATGCGAACCAGAACTAGTCCTAAAATGACTTGTCGCACTCCCCCAGTTATCAGCTCCTGCTTTCGTGTATTCATCTTGATGAAATGATTGCTGAAAGTTTCCTGATATATTGCTGGGTTCCTGGCTCTTACTTTCGTCCTTTCTATCAGGAATGGCTCTACAAGAGGCGGAAAAGACGATACAAGATGCCTTGGACCAGTTTGCGAATCCAAAACACAACTCAACAACCTGTACTGCAGGTACAAAGCGAACAATCACTACAATATCCTCAAGGACTCCTGATAAATTCCTAGCTCTCTTTTTATCGTAGACTGCTGTAATACGATTTGGAAGCGACGACTAAAGTGGTTTAAGTTTTAAAACAAATAACAAACACAAAGTGTTACGAAGACAATTCCAAAACAGACAATCGACGGAAAACTGCACTTATATTAAATTAGAACTGGTGGACTAATAATTATCTTTTACTGTGCTTCTTTTTGAGGCTTGTTACCAAGCCCCTACACGAAACAACAGAGGAGCCTGGGTGCAGGCGTTACTTGTATTTCCACATTTTGTGAACTAACCTGAAAGTGGGACGCACGTTCGCACGTTTTTGTTCAGCGATTGTTTCTGATTTACGAAAGAAATCTAGCAGTTACGTTGAAGTGACTGTTTCCTCTTCAGATTACTTGTTGAGCAGAATTGATGGTCTCCCTCAAGTTGTCGACGAGCTCGAGTCCAAGTTCTCTTCCTATCGGCAAGATCACAAAGGTAGATGTCTATGCCACTGATTGCATGTCTTGAACGAGTCCTACTGTTTTGGAATTGCCGTTTCATCCGTAATTCTGTTATTTTCAGATGCATTTGCCTGTGTGCGCTGCGTGAGCTCATTCTCGCGTCATCTCGGGGAATGCATTCTGAATGCCAAGGCTACTTCACACATGGCACCAACACAAGAGGCGACAGGTCAGACATACTGCGGTCAGACATACTATGGTCAATACTACTTTCTCCAGCCAGTATTGCTGTGTTTTCGAGTACAGTAGTAGTAAGAGTCTGATTAGAGAACTAAACAATTGGATGGCACAAGCAATATTCCTAACCCTGAAAACAATGGGTCCTCTTGGCTTACACGTTTTGTTTTTCCATTTCACACCAGGTTATGCTACTCTAGGGAATAGTTTCTTTCAAATGTCGTCCTATGCACGTGCATATGTACATATGACGGATGAAAAGACAGAAGGAAAATTCGCATGAGAAAATCACGTGGTCTGAAATGGGAAAACAAAACGCACAATCTAAAGAGGTCTGTAGAAGCTACAAGTCACAGGGACCAGTAGGAATGGAGGTCTAGAAGAGCTAAAGGCACGTTTTAACAACCAGACCCGAGTTGCCCGAAGCCTGGTTAGAGCCAGCCAGCGTTAGCTACCATAGAAACGTATTGGTTTCGATACTTCTTAACTAGTGGTTAGCGCTAACCATGCCTCGAGCAATTGGCCTTCAGGGTCAAAGTGGAAGCATGCTGTCAGTCGATTTTCGAAATATTCTATCCAGTAAGCTGACAAGGAACTGAAGCTGAAACGTGATGTTATTGGTTGTGTGTTTGTTGAGTGTCCCTATTTTGTGCTCGTAGATCTTCAGTCACTCGGAGAATCAGCTGGCAAAGAATCACTAGAGCTTCTGGAACTCTACAAACTAACCAACCCTGGTAAGTATTTTGAAAAATTGCTTCAACTATGTTAATGTTCGTGTGCTGAAGTAACAGGGAACCTGAACATTGGACGATCTTCCCGCGCTTTGAGTAAGTGAACGGTAATTGCTAGGAATTCTGATTGGTTCATTGCGCTGTTTGCCCCTGTTGTAATTGGTTGGAGTTTTTTTATTACTTTGGTATTGGTTTTGAGTCAGTCATCTGAAAACCTCTCGCTTTTTGAATTGCGGAGTACGTGATCATCGCACCTGTGGGCGCTACTTAAGTAGTTGCGAATTTCAAAGTAAGGCCTGAAAAACTCAAACCTGAATACAACTTGATCAGAACAAATGACCTCAGCAATAGCGTAGCAGTGCTCTACCAACTGGGAGCTGGTCATTAAGAGAGTTCATAATGGCTCGTTGAAGGTAGAACTTGACATGACACACAAAATATATGAAATTCGTACATTTGGACTACGGAGTGAAGCACAAAGTTTCAAGTGATCGTTATAATTATGAGCAATTCCTAAAAGCTGTTTGCATTCGTTTTTCACCGCGACTGCAAAAGCAACAGCTTGCAATACCCATGTTAGGTGATAGGGGCCCCTTTAAGGACACACGTGATTAGCACGTGACGGATAAAAGATAAGAATCCTAAAGAGTACAAAGTCGACTTGATATCTCTCTTTTTTTGTAGACCCGTCTGCTATTGCTGATAAAGTGAATGCTGTGAAAAAGCATATTTGCGATATTACCAAAGTGGCTGAGGTCGGTAAATAGTCTCCCAAGCGCTGGTTTGGTGGTTTTGAATGTTTTGGAGTGCATGTGCCATTGAAAGAGAAGGCTAGCGCCATTCCGCTGACCGCTTTTTCTCTTGCTTGCATGTTCCCTAGAAAAGCTGCCAGCCATTTCTGTCCGGAAAAAGTACTTAATTAGATGCCTGCTTGATTTTGATAAACGTTGAACGTTGAAACTTGAACAGCCTTTTGATCTTCAAAGTTAGCTTTTGTGTTTCTTTTTCTTTGTCGAGTTTTGGGGTTGCTGGTCTTGCCTCTTTGAGGAGTAAAGTTAGGAAGGCACTTTATGTCCCTTGTTGTTCGTATTTCTCGCCAGATGTGATGGTAATATTACCAAGAGGGGGGCGAGACACTTCGTGACGCTTATTTAAATCTGCGCACTTTTAACTGGCTGTAATCCCTGACATATCTTTCCTGTTTGGTTGGTTTAATTGACCGAGCTTTTCGACAAGCTCCAAAGTCAGTGGAGTGAGTCTGTCCCCTGTTGAGTCCTGTTAGAAAAGTATTCAACCCAAACCAGTTAAACACGACCTTAATTTGACGGGTTCTTCTCTCCCGCATCAAGGATAAACTACTGTTTAATTTGAAACCAATCCGCGCCTTAGCTACAGAATAGCTGACCTGAGCTCCTTTATCAGATGAGAGATCTGTGAAATCTTGATTCACAGGAGCAGTTTCTCAGACGGGACAAAAAAATTAAGGCAAAATCGGGAGATTTTTATAAACTCAGAGTTTTTTCTTGATTTCTTCGTCCTTTTCTGAGTGACAGCATGGGTTCTCTGAGCATGCTCAGATACATTTTTGACAGATCCCTTTCAGTGGCATACTCGGCGTTTGACATTACCCATCGTAGTGCGAATCATCAAATATCGCTTTGGGCCTTTTACTGACAAGCTCAACTGGTGTTTCCAACAGGCTCTTGTTCCCAAGGAGAAGGATAACCTGGACAGTGTAGGTGGTGAAGTCGAGGATGAGATAAATGCCACGGCTGAGGTAACAACACTTAACTTGTACTCTTTATTTGGCAAACGAGTCAAGTCTTGAATGAGTTATCTGCCAAAGCGTGAACACTGAAATGGACAACCAAAACCGTTTTTATCGTTATGAATTATGCGCAAGTTCTCGCAATGTAACCTTTGCTTTTTGAAAATACCAAACTACTGGTAAGCTTATTAGGTGAAATTTCTACTCACACCGAAGGACCTGTTCTTTCTAATCCTTGTCTTGTTATGGATATTCCTTCCAGCTTGTTGCGGATTCAGCTGCCAGAATCGAGGTGAGCTTATCTGAAGTCAGTAATTTCGAAAGCCATTGCACAAGGTCTCCAAAGAAACCTGCAACTTGTTTCCCTCTGGGGAACGCAGTTGAAGTTATCACAATTATACGTAGTTAACGATTGTCTGAAGTTAGCGATCAAAACCTTAATTATGGTAATTGTACGTTGTAGTTTTGCGGCACTGGGTAATAAATGTACAACAATAATACGCGCCACACTTGCGGTGCTGTTTGAAATCAAGTGTTTAATAAAGTTGTCTTTGGTTGCTTGAATTGAAGCTAAAAACCTGGATCACCTACGTGACGCAGTCAAATATAAAAGAAAAATTAACGCGCTGCAAAACAATAGAAAAAAACCAATAACAGGAGTACACTCAGAATATTTAACTGAAAAATCCATTATCTTACGGTTGCATTTCCACTTTCGTTTCATATATGTGAACTAGGCAACGTAACGGTAGCTGTCTCGTGTCTTTTAAATTATAGGAAATGTTAAACAAAACAAGGGAAAAATTCACTGGCGTTCAGTTGGAGGTGAACGGAAGGTATTGTCATTTTGTCTTGAACTGGAAGATCAAGGGCCGATTGACCTCCAAAGAGTTAGCTTTCAATTAATTGGCCCTTAATAGATCTTTGCCATCATCTTTGCAAAATCTTTTCATAGGAAAATATCTTAAACGTTGGCAACTTACTATGTGATAATCAGTACTTACTATGTGTTGCTTGATTGTTCTCGTTTGTTGCAAACGAATGAAAGGTTTGGTTTGTAACGAAATTATGCTGCCGTGTCAAAGCTGAAGTTACGA